>CM068837.1:78476136-78933636 GCA_028554795.2 Sinohyriopsis cumingii
TATATCTCTTAGTCAAACTATGTAATATTTCGTGTTTCTTTTGTATGCGTAAGACTAGAAAGCGACTTTGTATTTGGAGTCTTAGTTTATGACAAATAGTATGCTTTCTGCTGCGTACATTGGATTTAATGTGACCTTTTTGGTGCTAACTTGTATCTACGAGTTCTTTAATTTTTTTAAGATCATATACAATGTCGAATATGGTGCTATAGTCTGTGTTTGGAAAGGTAAACTGCATCATGTCGGTACGAATAAGGTTGCGGTTTTGTAAGATGAATAAACTAGACAATCACTATCTCTTGGCAAGACAGGAAGGGATTTCACTTACAAATGTGTACCATGATGAACCTAATCCTTTCATCCAAAAATCAAATTGAAACTCCATGGGTTTCTCTTAATATGTTACCCGTAATATGTACCATTATGTAATCTATTCGTTTTAAAACTGACTGGCAACTATAGTCAGAAGCATCAAGAGTAGGATCTATACTTCAAAAATGCACTATTAGGGAATTTATTTGTTTTGAAACATGTTGGAATAATTTATAATCTGGATCAAAATGAAAAATATTATTTTCACGCTACGAGATATATGCTCTACTCTAAATAAACAAACAAAATATAATCTTCGACCTGAAAAAAATTTAAATCATTTGACCACTTGCAAGATCATAACATAGCATGGTTTATAAAGCTTAGACAACATTTTCCTATCAACTGTTATTCAATACTCATAGATTGGGAAGTCCCAAAATGATATTGCATGACATCATTACTCAAAATGATGAACACAAACGTCCTTTATAATCAGGTAAAATTAAATTATTGTTTTAAATAATCGATATGAATACATTAAAACGTATATGTACTTCTATCAATTTCGAAGGAAACTATTTGAAAAACGACAGAAGAAGGAATAGCCTTTGCAAACAGTATTATGATATAAGAAGGAAAATATATAGCCTACCCCATATTGCAAAAATACCAAGTTGATCATATATTAAGTGACAGTTGTACATCTCGTTATGATTTTAAGAAGAATGTCAATGACTGATGTTGCCCCCAGAATTCACTACCGCTAGTATGATGGACATCAAAATGGAACAAAACGGACTTACCTACAAATTAAGCTTCAAAGAAAGTGAAGAAAGAAGGAATAGCCATATCAGCCAACGATTGGGGTTTAAATTTCTTAAACGTATATTTGCTAAAATCTAAAACATTTAAATTAATGAAGCAAAAACTATCATTATGTAACTCTCTGGAACCGGGTGACCGAGTCGTCAAAAGCGCTTGCCATCACGATCACTGACATTTCACTTCTGCCATCTTGGGTTCGAGTTTCGGACTAGGCCAATATAGATCTGTGAGAAAGTTACGAGTAGTTACCTGTGGGTAGGAGGTTCTTACTGGAGATTTTCCTCCACCACATACACTGTCAGCCATATATTGCCTATCTTGCAACGAGAAATGGCCTTATTCATCAAAACAACAAAAACATCTTTAAGTTTCCGCTTATACCACTAGCCCATATCAATAATTAAAAGGGCAATGTTATGGTGTCAAATCTGAATGGGGGCACAGGGTGGGTTTAGTGTTTTTAAAACACCTATTTCATGTAGTTTGACAATGTACATATTTCCTATTTACATATAATGAAACGTATTGCAAAATGTACCAAACATTAGGACAAGCATAATGTGATGTTCTAACAAAAGAATAATACAAGGTAGTGCTAAGTGAAGATCGTATTGTGAGAACAGAAAAGACAGGCAGAATGAAGGATTTGAAAATGCATAATTTGACTTGAACAAGGTAATTACCTCACATTCATGACTTTGCTTCTGGGTGGGAAACATAATAACACCCAAAATAATTAAATTATAGTATATCTCAATAAGACAGGATTAAATTAACAAATACACCAACACACAGCGATGCATAGCTTAGAGTGGAATTTGTTCCACTTGAACTGGGTCATGACAGAGTTACGATGGTCCAATTATGGTAAACATAAATCTTTAAAGGGATACCTCTTTGCGTTGTAGTGTGTGGTAGTTAACATTAAAAGGGATAACTAGTAAAAACTTCTTTAGGATATCAAATATATTACTGTCTGTACATATATATTATTCCTAGTAAATAGAAAATAAGGAAGGCTTGCACGATATAATTGTACTAAATTATGCAACGTTAAATATAAAGACAGCTATTTACTAGTTAGCGCTTACAAAGTCAATACATCTGCAAAGATGATTCCCATGTTTATTAGCCAGGTGACTTTACTCTCTCTCTCTCTCAAACATATATACACAACATTGGCAGTTGCCTTCAGGTACAAATGGCCTGCTTGCATGTGAAAATAATAAACAAGCTCAAATATTGTATTATTCATTTTCAAAACATCCAACTCATCTAATTAAAAACATTTTGGAATATTGTTGCCTGATTATAATATCAACTGTCATTTTGTAAGTAGGATTTATCACAATAAATGTACAGCGTACAATATCATATTTACTAGTTAGTTGTATGGCACCACTTATATATCTTTATCTATCTTTTATCTATTTATTGGATAATTAACATCTTTATAATGGTTACAAATGTGAAAAATAAGTGTATTTATTGTGCTACAAGTTTTTCGACAAAGGTATTCAGCTTAAAATGTCCAATCAAATTTCGATGGCAACAAGTAATAGCACAATGGTGGTGTTGTTTGCTCTACCTTCATATGTTTATCTCATGTACGACTCTGTGTCTCTCTCTACGACTCAATCATTCTTAAAATAGTTTATTTTGGAACCAAAATGTTTAAATTTTGGACAATCAGTTACATTTGAATATACATCCTTTAAGTTTGAGACGGTACGTGTCTCATTTACCCGAAATCAATAAACTGCAGGCCACATATTATAATACTGACTACATAATAATGCATTTAATTTACAGTTTTGTATGTTTACGGAGCATAATTTAGGACTTTACTCATTTTAAATAAAAGGAAAAAGGATTGCCAATCATGTTTGCATTATAAGATGAACATGTATCAAATATTCAGTCAAAAACCTAACACTACCTATAACGTAAAACTGCTGAGATAACTCATCAAGTGCTACCAAAACGATACAATGTTGTCAGATAACTAAAAGTACCTTTAACGTAAAACTGCAGTGACAACTCATCAAGTACGACCAGACCAATACAATGTTCTGTCAAATAACAGTACCTTTAACGTAAAACTGCAGTGATAACTCATCAAGTGCAACCAAAACGATACAATGTTCTGTCAAATAACTAAGAGTACCTTTAACGTAAAACTGCAGTGATAACTCATCAAGTGCAACCAGAACGATACAATGTTTCGGGCTAAATTTGGCTCATACTAGAAAACACACTTTTCAGTTTTAGTCCAATGTAAATATAATGCTTTACAAATATGTAGATTTACTTACGTTACGTCATGATATATGGTCATCGTGAATGTAGGCACTTACCTTTCCCTGAAAGGAAATAAAACATGCAGTTAATGTGTATTCGTACATCCAAAATATAATTAGAACACATTATATTGTAAAGGAAAAAGAAGCTCTTTCATGACAAAGACCAACATTAAAATAGAAAAAACAAATGTATTTTGACTTGATTAAATAATCTGTATTAAAACCAGGAATGTATTAACTTCATGTCTAGAAAGTTCCGATTAAAGCACATATTACGGCTTTCATGGTTATTTCACCTGTTATCTTAATAATTAGAGAGAATGGGCACAAAAATCGCGTCCTTCTTAACCTGGAACTAATAATGCATTTTCAGTGGAAACGAGAATCAGTCTCAGTATATCATCACGAAACCATCGTAAGAACCATTCACTTCACATTGTCAACATATTAGGGCCGATGTACCTCAGTTATACATACTTGTATCTCTATTACTTTTGTGTACTTAAACTAACGATACAGTCACCGATATTCACTCTAATAGACGAATGTTTTCTGATGCTGCATCGGCACTTAGAGGGTATGCTGTTTGCAAACAAGAGTCAAATCGCGAATAATAATAATGTTGAATTAGTTTGCTGCACAGCGTAGTAAACTTTGTCATACCTAAGATATATTCAGGCAGCATAATTTTAAGCTCACATGGACAAACCGTTTTGGATATATTGTTAAATACTTGTACCTGGAAGGGAATTTGCTTCATAGCCCCGTTTTGGATGGATTAATCTTAGTTTATGGTCAATCCGGATTATTTCCGAATAGGATGAAAATACTGCTCTTATAGTAAGATGACAACATACATAATCAACTGGACACACTGAATCTGGAAGCTTTCTTTGTGCAATTGACTCACTCCACAGTCAAGGTATGTCAAGCGAAAGGGTATAGTCTCATCGTGACAGGAAACAGCATAAGACATGTTTGCAAACGTGTGCCCCTTTCTCTGGAAGATGAAGGTGAATTCACCTAACGCACATGCATATGTTCGTTGCAGCTTCTAACTGAATTATATATGGATGAGATGGAATATAGTCACTTAAATTATGTTCACCCCTACTGTATGTTTTTGCAAGTTGTCACAATCCGTCTCCAGAGGATTCACAACTTGTTGCAAAACTGTCCATGCAATTAGTTTTGTTATTTGCAATGTTAGTAATGTTTTAATACATATGGTATATGTCCTAATGCCGTTCTACGTATCTGATGAACGTGACGCTCAATGCAGTAATGCCTTTGGTAACGCTTACGACAAGTTATGCGAAACGCTATATTTGTAATATAATATACATGTTTATCTTGCTTATATTAAAGTTACTATTAGACAAAGTGATTACTCAAGACTGTAAGATAAGATGGACATTAATGCAAATGTTTTCTTAATTCGTAAGTGTGCTTTGGTATATTTTTTATTGTGCCAGCATCCAACGAATATTGGGATATAGGACCAACTTCCTCTTGCTTCGTATGATCATAAATTGTTCATACGTATTGCAGATCATCATAATTGTGCTTATAAAGTAATACGACCCTGTCGTCATAAACTAAGTAACAGAAAAGGGTGAAAAGCAATACGTTTTGTAAAATACTAGACAGACTTTATTTCCCTTACTTACAATGCGAACAATTTGAAAGAACATTATTGTGTATTAACATCCAAGTCCGAACAGCTTATAAAAAATCCATAAATATAGTGTATATCAAATTATTACCAGTAGTGTTCCGAACGAAGTCAACTTTTGAATGTAATGATGTACCAGAAGCCTCCAATGTGATAATGTGTTAATAGTTTTGATGTTTCACAATGATATAATACAGGATGTATTTTATGAACTCAAAGTAATGTCAAAACAATTTTGCCTTAAAGTGTATGGGTACTTCGTAATTCCAATTAAAAACTGAAATAACTAAATCTTCTCAAATAATAATTCAACACAACTAGAGGTATGACTCCAGTTTGGACGTTTAATATATAAATAATTATGCTACTACATCATATAGGAAAACAGGATAAAAGTTCAAAAGCATTAAGACACAGTTTTGGATCCAGGATGTCCATCATCATACGTTTATTTCCAACACGACATAATAAACATTCTCATACGTAACATATTTTGAGGCATTTACCCTTGATATTTTTCCGTCACCTTAAGGAGAGTTTTAATGATACGTACTCTAGTCTTTCTTATCACGGGAGTTGTAATTCAAGCTTCTATTTGTGAGGATCAATTTTGATTTTCAAAAGGTGATTGTGATTAATATATACTAAATCAGGCATTATTTCGAAACGGAAGGAAATACTGCTCTTTCCGCAAGATGTTGCCATCCTCTAATCACTGGGTGCACTGAGATTGCAACCATCATCTTATCAGGGACTCACAACACAGTCAAAATCATATTAAGCGACGTTGTATCATCTCCTTATAGTGAGCATAATAATGGTTTGGAGATTTGTTCGAGTTCTTACTGACAACAATAGAGACATCATTTTAGTGGAAGATTTATATCTCTGTATAGATTTGAATTGGAAAAATACATTACTGAAAGTAGCACCTGACAATTGAATGCCGAATTGATAACACACGATTCAACTAAATTTAAATCCAAAACATATTGCGGCTGCTATGGCTTTCTTTACAGGGAAATTTGCATTAAAGATATGTCGATACTAATACATATAGGTTGTATCATAAGCATTGAAAAATGTAAAATTATTGAATTTTTTATATCGCGATTTTTCATGGGTTTATTTCAGAATCTGAATCAAAACCCAAGTACTTCAGTCAACTGGGTTTGCCAGCGTTTACGGCTCTAGAAAACTGATCTCCATTGGGTTCTCAGCCGCTTTCTAAACATTTAATATATATATATATATATATATATATATATATATATATATATATATATATATATATATATATATATATATATATATATATATATATATATATAATCGAAATAAAAAGTCGAGAGATAGATGGTAACATATTTAAATACAAACAAATAATACAATGAGGAACCAAAATAGTGAAATAATGTAATAACATTCGGCATTTGACACTTTAAACGACAGCGACAAACGAAGAAAGGACCACATATAACGCACTTTGTCTTTGGATTATGCCTTCTTTCATTGATATTATCAAGTGAACACAACTTTTTCAATTTGTAAATATTGCGATATATACTAGTTTATAGCCGCTGTTAGAGTTATCTTCTGATACAACGACAATAGTATCTCAATTATTCGATTTAAATAATTTCATTTAACCTCTCAAAATATACCGTAAATCTGTATTCCAGTCATCATTATTTGCTGTATGTTTGTGTGGATTAGCATAAGTGTATTATTTTCTACCAGTTATAAATAATAATAATTAACTTAGAATATTTCTTTTTACAGAGCAAAGTTTAGTTTCAGACATTCATTATTATTTGTTTAGTCAACGGTAAAGGTTCAAGCAATCATTGCCTTTTTAATAACCAATTCTGAAATGTAGACTATAATTTATGAAATTGGCGACATACTTATGCATATTAAAATACAGTGTTGCGTACCATAGATTGCCATCTAGTGATGTTCTACTCATTTGAAATAATAGGTCGGAACGACTGTGATACTAATGTTGCCAGCTATTTTCCCACTACCATTAACAAGTTTCGTACTTTTTGTCGAACGTGTAATGACATTCACCCCTAGTGCAATAATACTTTCCAGACAAAAGGCGCCTGATGTCCACACAAAACTTCGTCTTATTGTTTTAATGTAAGCAAATCCCATGATATGATCAACTATGTTTACTTATGTAGCATCATGTGACATTAATGTAAAAACTTACCGTAAACATAAATGAATAATAGATACACAGTATCATTTGACGGTTTGTATAATACACATTAGTACATATGATATTTCACGATTTCTTGTGTTATTACTTAGGACAATTAGTATGTATACTCTTTCTCGTGACAGGATGCCGAGTTAGGTAACTCATACTTTTGACATGTTGCTATGCTAAAAGTTTCAATTGGCGACAAGACTTTAATATGTAAAATGACTTATTATACTGACTAATATAGCTTTCAAATATAACTACCCATCTTCGGTACTTAATTTCAGTCAAACATATGAACTTGAAAAGGGTCCGACTGAGCTGTCGCATTGGTAAACACGGTTCTTGAATGAAGAAGTTATGGTAATCAGTAATAGCGAAGAAGAAGGTTACCAATGTAATCATGAATCGTCAACATGTGAAACATGGGAAACATTGGAGAAGCAACTGCAGGAACAAAGAGCTACCATATCAACAACAGCAGCTCCCAAGACAACGAAATAGAGTAAGCGTTATAAATTAAGTTACCACAACTAACATAAAATAAGTGCTCAGAAATGATAACAATTCATATTAATGTCAAGTTGTTATCTGAAGGATACAAGTAAACATATGTTGCGTAGAGATGAACAAATGTATCAGAAAGGATGATGGAATAAAGCACATTCAGGCCAGACACGCAAACATTTTAAAACTTTGGTTATTATGAGGAGTCAGATTTTGAAAGGGTTTCAAATAAAGGTTATTAGACACCAATTTTCTGTGCAGAATTATATTATGAGAAATATGTCGATGAGGACAATAGCCGCTATTATTGAATGAGAGAAATGAACATTATGAAACATACGTAGATTATGGTTCAGCAATTAATGATCTTTGCTGCACGTTATCAAATTTATTTATTTTGGCCGTCAAATCTCTGACCATACGTTCCAGCAAATAACATGGAACGTAAAAGGGGCAACCTACGATTCACCGTACATTAACTGATTTTTAAACTGAGTAGACATTACAGGAACTCAATGAGTAATAGATTAAACCCGGGGAGCTTAATTTCCTGCACAGCATAAATCCCGTGTTTAAAACATTTCACATTCGAATAGTAGGCTAACAGTGAAACATGAAGAAGACCAAGGGACATGGTGTTCTGGAAATATAAATTTTATACTGAAAGTCCATCTGCGTTATTCTTGTGTCGGGAGCTCGTAAAAATCGAATGTTAGATGTAGTTGTAAAATCTAAATGTAAATGTAAATAGTATGCATTAGGAACCATGTTGGTAGTATATACTTACTAGTTTAGCAAGCCACTTCATAACAATGAAAGAATTGAAACAATATTTGATCTTTTTTGCGAAGAAAGCATCCAAATCTCTGACAGACCATATTCCAATGCAAGACTAAGTTGAATTTAGTGGTTAAGGCCTATATATATATGAATAGTTGAAGTTATGTTATTGCCGTTTGTTCAAATCACGACAAGGAATGGGGCATATAACAAAGTATGTAAAATGGAAGAGAACATCGACAAGACAGATGAGCATGTAAAAAAAGCAATAGGCTCCAAAATTATAAAGTTACTGTATATGGTCGAACGAGCGACGAATGTCGTTATTGGAATTGTTTTTGATAGCATGATAAACATTCTGTACGACGAGGCATCTACGTTTATGTCCATAACATATGTTTGTGCGTACGGTAATCCGTTTTTTGAACAACTAACCGTAATAAAATGTGTTCAATAGGAAACTTAGATAATGCAACTCGTCTGGTGGTCACAAGGCTGGGAATATCTGTTACTCACGAATTATAAGAAAGTTAACAAGAAATTGCCGACGAAATAGTTAAAATAAAAAATGTACGACATAGTACAGTTTAGTAAGCTTGAGAAAACTGCAAAGTTTGATATTTCTAAACTCAGTGAGATTATTTTCATGGAAGGAAATATTTAAACCGGATCGCATTTCTGAAACTTTAGCAAACGGAATAATAGTTCTACGCGACCTCAACTGTGAACTCTCTTGGAGAGTTATGGGCATGACGATTTATCTAGTTGTCATTACCTGACGATACCTATCAGTATGATGAGAATCCTATCATCGGTTTCAAGCAAAGAAAGATACCTAATTTTGATAAATTATTAATCAAATTCATGCTAAAGAAGAAATCCGCTCTGAAATTAGATCCCTCAATAAAGATAAGACTCGAAATTAAATTCACAAAAGTGTACTAGACATGGCAATTCCCCAGCAAACAATGCAAAGTTATAACTTTCAAGTTTTGAGGAAGAAAAAATTACACATTAATTATAACCAGGATATAACTATAGTTCCAATGTTTGAAACAGTCGCATGATAATTTATACAATAGTTTTTCTATCGTTTTTTTTTCTTCTTCAGAACAGATCTTTTTCCAACATCCATTATAAAAGTGTTTTAAAAACCACTCCGTTAGTAGAACTACAGCTACGTGTATCAAGAAAACGATATGATATTATATGGATAGAGATATCGATGTATACGGTACATGTCTTGTTAATGTTACCGCATGCGATGCAGTTGGCACTGTTATTTAATGTACACATTGTTCAGACTTGGAATACGATAACTAACATTTCGCATCATTAAAGACTCGTTCGAGAGCCCGACATTTGTTTTTATTTTGTAGAAAAGAGTCTGATCATAAAGAACATATCGTACCACACTTTAAGTGATCTTCATCGTAATAACATACTATGTGATCACTGAATTGAATCATTCCTTGTGTGGTCTAGAACATTGCTGGTATCCACTTGTATTGCTTCTTTTACATGACGAAATAACTATTATGTTGTATCGAATGATGCGAATGAACCATTATGGTTCATTCGCATCATTCGATACAACACTTGCTTGGGAAAATGTCTAAGTACGCAAAAAGGTGGATACATATATAACGGCAAAGACTCCTCTTTGCATTAATTAACAAAGGAATGTATAATTTGTCCCACTTTTCTGTTTGACAAAACTCAAAACCATCCATTGAAAACTAAGACGTATCCTGGCGTACCTCTAACACGCAACTGAAAATCATATGACGCTGGAGAAGGAGCATGTGACGGAAGCAAACTAATGTTAAAGTCATGTCTATTGTATCTATATCACAAACGGCGAAATAAATCCCTTAACAAGTCCTACAATTTGGAAAAATAAGTATTTTACCATCTGTTCTTTTCAAATGTGTAACATGGTCTCACACATTATATGACAGAAAAACCAGTGTTATGTAAAAGATATACAGCCAAACATATACATATAAGGCGAAATATTCCCTTTTCAACTGAATGTGAACGGGTAAGTAGTGAAATATCTGAAAAATGATGCTTACTACGTTTACCTGTTTATGTCAGTATTTAAACACCTCATTAAATCTGAGAGGTTAGAATAAGTCATTTACAAAATTACTGAGAATTACGGCATGGAAGATGTCATTTTAGGCTATGTAGCAAGAGCATAAATAAAATCTTTTGGAATAGATACATTAGTTACGCTATTCCTTAGTTATGCTGTTGAATGTCAAGAATGAACAATCTGGACAGAAAATATTCAATTAAAGGATGATGGAAATAGCTTCAGAAATATTCATTCGGATTTAACGCTTTGGCCTATTGCCACAGAGTGAATGGCCTGAAATAGTGAAACTATTTGGGCTGCGTGTATCTAATTATATATTGTGTCAATATATGGAAAAAGGGTGAGACAGAGTGAACCACCTTAATGTAGGCTACGAGAAGCTACTTGCAGAAGGCAATGCTTTATTTGAGGGACTGATTGACACGATAAAGGTGTGAGATGCGATTGATTATTTTTCAATCAAGGAAGATACTTCCTATAAGCAGTGCTGACTGTTTGCTTTATATCAATGACGACTATGCAATAGGTTAATGTTGGTGAAGGTAGGGGGCATAGCTTTATGCAGTACAATGCATCCCCTTATTACGTCTAACATCTCGTACCATAGCAATGACATAATCAGTATATTATCGTTTTATGAAACCAAATCTGCAAAGACCAATTATAAAACTTGGCAAATCTTTTTGAATAACAACCTATAGATATGTAGTGCCGATTATTTCATATATAGTAATTACTGCCACAAACAACCACTTTTTTATTTACCCGGTGCTTGATCCTGGTTACACTTACTTTAGTTACAATTGTCTGGCTTTATTACTTTTGTCACTGTTCCATTTCTCTATCGTCCCTTTAATAGCACATGTTTATTTGCCCCACGATTAATCCGCTTGTTGCAAAGTATCTATTATTTAAGAATAGTGATCGTATTAAAAACTAAATCTTACTGATAAGTAGCCACATTAACTCTAAACAAGAATGACACATACTGCTACAACCAGAACACATTTTATCATGAAGCAAGAAATACACAAACTGCTACCATCAGTATACATTTTCCTTTTTGTTGATCCCAAATGTGATTAAGATGATTAAGTGTAACGAAGATTAATACTATCAAACATATTCCAAGCTTACAAAGTACATATTCCTCGCTTACCACCAGGTTTAAGATGTACGTACAGTATGTATGGTACAATTACTAATTTCAGGTAAATGTCTATATAATTCTCAGAGAAGCTAAATGTAAACATGACCTATATGTCTACAGACACGGTTGTTATGGTGATACATAAATATTATTCCAATTTATTCAAACATAACACCATATTTCCGTCTCTACAACAGAAACATGATGTAAACATAATCAATGATATGTAGTCAATATACTCTTGGGGAAGATGAAATCAAAGTAAAACAATGAAGGCTTTACCAGGCAAATGTATGGGGAATGCATCATTATGCAATGATTAGTTCATAATAACTTCGCAATAATGACGTACATCTGGTCGTTACCTTACTAATGAGCTTACGTTAGTTATGATCTTCACTGTCCACTATGTACTTCCTATTTGTTATTCTAGTATACGCCTTTATTACACTGCGGAAGATTTATACCCGTATTATGACACGCATCCTGTGATATTCAATCATATAAAAGAAAACTTCGATAGACGCTGTAGAAAAACCTTTAGTAAACTCTAATGTAAACTAAACTATTGTTATGAACATCTGATACTCAAAATGATTGTTAAATTGCATGATAAATAAATTGATGACTTTGCTCTTAGTGGTCAAATAACATTTAAATTCGAGTAATATGAATCATGTAATGTGTGTGCGTGCACATTTTCGTACTTACATAACCCGAAAAGCGCTGAAATTAAACAGTAAACCTGATATTAGAAACTGTGAAATATACTTTCGGTGGTGTAGCATGAACAAAACTCTAAATAAAGGACGCGCCTTCAATTGGGTTTCTCATATTTGTATTAAACAATTACGTCTCCCTTTCTCGGTACAGAAAATAAACCTGTATTACGAATGACCTAATGTACAATATGAGTCAAACAGGATAATCTCATTATGCGGGAATCTAAATCATTTATATAACCTCTTGTGATCTGAAATAATGTTATTGAAATTTCATCAAAAATTTGAAAAAGGCGCATGATAATAAACGGTAACTTGACTTTATAGTAAAGTTTAACTTAAATTTTGAGGAATTAATATTTTAATGCATGTACGCGTCTTGCGAACCACATAAAAGACATAACTTGTTCATAGTAGACTGATGGGACATGTATTTTTTATACTTACATATGACTGTATCTGCTTTTCTTCCTGAAAAATAGCACAAAGGTGATATTAGAAATAAACGTTGCTATTTGGTCTCAAAAATGGGACGTACAAGTACAGTTGTTGCTACTTTAGCTGAGTATTCCACAAAAGTTGCCGTTTAACGTAATCTACTAGACAGGTTGGGTCATGTGTAAATATCCATATTTGAACGTTTCTGAAAAGATAAAAAAAGGAGCCGCAATTTATTTGCGCTACATAAAATATGCATAACTGTATAGGTACAACCGAAGTACTTAATCATATAGATACCAATAAACAAACATATATTTATATGTTCTTATTTTTCTATTGAAAAATTTAACTTTCTAATGTGCCTGATACACTGACGCATAGTTAAGTCGCATTAGCACAGTTAACCCTTCTATCAAACACATAGAAACGTCAATCAGATGGTTATCTGTTTGCTGTTTGTTTTCGCGTCGACAGGTGTCATCAATACAGTTTCTCCGAAGCAGAAAAAAACGATGAAAATTGCTTGGGGTTTTCAATTAAGTAGAAAGCGAACGTACTAGCATGTGAGTCTACGTGAGATAAAAATGTATACCTCAGAAAAGAATGTATTTCCATGTCGACGGATGTGGCTTCATTTCCTTTAACAATGAAAACTCCTTGATCCCAATCAACATTACCCTCGGCATAAACAAAATCAGCTTCTCGATTTCAATTTATATTGATTGGAATTCAACATTTCCTATAAATATAGAACACTTTGGCCCCTTAGACATCACTTTACCCTGCCATCAAGGACGAAGATGACACCAAAATATAAAAAAACACAACAAAATGTGTTTAATATCAACTGGGGCTGGTTGGGCTAATTTCATATTAAAAATGTGGAAATATTCATTATCATAAGCAATATCGACTAGTACGTGATTAGTCCCCTTCTTGCGACCATGCTGATGTAAGTCACAATTTTACTGTACTGACCTAGCGAAAATCCTGTTAAAATAGTTCTCAATCAACAGTAACATCCCCGATTTTACATAAGGTTTGACGACTTCATCAAGTCTTAGTTATTTAATATTAACGAGGTATAGGTGGTAATGCTCGCGCGTGATCCCCAGTTTGATATCTGCTTGCATTTCGCGTAATAATGTTGATTAGTGTATACACCAGGAATAGAACATTATGACCGTGGAATGGTGTGATTCCTGCGTGAGGGATCAAATTTGCTTTCGATTGAAATGCAGCCTTATCTTCTCAAATTGTGTCCAAATAACATCGCATACTGATTTTCCGCGGTTGAGTTGTTGACACAATTTTCTGGAAGCAAGTTACATTGTTGCAATATTGACTTAACGCAGACTATGTTAGCAGCTTTGGTTTAAACAGATTTCGTCTTCGAATACGCTCCCCGATCACATTCACGTTAGGGCAATAGTCCCTAGCTCCTCCAGAATCCACGAGTCCCAATAACCGAGAACTCGTCCCTTCTGTTATATAGGTAAAGGTAATAACTCTTGTATATTAATCGCCTTGGCGACTACAGGCGGCGTCAGCTTAAACCCTTCAGTAGTGAACTGATAAGATTGTTTACTTCGACTCCCGAAATATACTGGAAATGTGTTCTACTTTCGTTTCATCTATTCAGTATTTTGTTAATTTTGGATGTATTCAGGACTATATTCCACTTGCCATAAATTATTCTTTGAATTTTTATCATAATTATTTAAAAATGTTAATTTTGAGGACTAGTGTTCTGACCGCACATCCTTACACTGCTGTATTATAAAAAAACTTATTGAAGTTCGTGCTCGCATACATTATTTTTATGTTAATTCTGGTAAAGCGGGTGTTTTTGGCGGTGCTATTGCAGTTAACATGCTATTTTTTATCTTCATACTGTGTCGTTCCTAAATGAACAATCAAGACGATGATGTAATTCAACGATAAATCTCATGCCTCGTGCATCTTATATACAATGGACACATCGTCAGCTACGACAACATGTGCGCAAATTTATCGGAGAATGCACGGTCGACAGCTCTAAGAAAAACTGTTAGAAACGTGAAGTGAAGTGGGATATCAATGGACCCAGAGCACTAATGTTTTTGAATTACTGTACAGCAGCATGTATTGTTGTGCCTTTGTATTATACGCGCATATAAGCGCAGAGCCTCCAATGGCAGGACAAGTTAGCGTGTCTACGCTATAATGCCATTGTCCAGTTAAAAATATATGTGATCACTGCTGTGTTATATTTAATGACGCAAACATTGATATGCGATTCATCTACCTCGATAAAAATCCGCGATATCTAAGTGATGCTATGTTTGCAAAATTGTGATGTCCGTGTGTGTCACTTCTAAGTCGGCACGAATACGCCACGTACTATTCCAGACATGGTGTATTAATCCCGTAGCATATCAAATTAAGCTCGCTTTTAAAACTATTAATGTATATAGTATCTAATTCTACCGCGCTGTCTTTAATATTGACTATGGTAATTTCTGTTTTTAATGCATCGATTTCGAACTGCAAAGTTATAATTGTATCGATGGTGAATAGAGTTGTGAGTCAGTCAGAACCGTCATGAACTTCAATCAAATTGAAATATAATTGTTTAGATCACCTATATATCATTAGCAGTTTATCTGGTGGGCACGGGCCATCCTTCGTGTTGGATTCGCTGAATGGAAGCTGATATCGATACGTAATTCAAATGTACCCACATATAATTACTGAATAGGGTGAGATTTATTTATATTTTATTGAAAATTATTTTGCAATCTAAATAATTCGAACATCGAGATCAGTGTATTACTTGAATGTTTGTTTCAAGCACCACCGCATTCCATCTGGATGGTTGTAGCGTCACCATCAGTAGTAATCTGCTCGATGTTTTACGTGATAGTTTCTGCCAAACGGTCTCCCACAACTGGTTGTTAATCGCAGTGAATTTATTGTACTTATTTTTGAAATCTTTTCCATCGCACTGTAAGCACGAGTCAAAGACATAGCAGTGTTTAATTTATTTTGGGTTGCATTTGATTTTGTTTTTAACGGTTAATCTTGTCAAGGATGCTACGAAGTCTTTACACTTTGATCATTCGTGGAAACAACTACATATCTATCACGGGGGTTGTTCAAATAATAGTGTTTATATATTGCTTCAGTGACATTTCTTGATATTACATCCGTATCGTCTGTTGGAACAGGAACATTTCAGATGGCATTAATCGACCACATTATAGTTCTGCCGGCTAGTGGCAACACATTTATGGTGGATGTTATAAATGACTTTCAGGGGAGAAACTTCAACGCACGCACATCTGGAAACAAACGAAATTGGTCCAAACCGCCCGGACAAACAGCCGTGCGGATTTATTTATACTGATCCGTGTATAATTTGTTTGTCAAGCTGGTTTTCCAAAACGAAAATTATAATATTTGTGATTATGTTCTTGTTTACATCAACCGGTCAATATATGGTTCCCCCATTATGACTTAGTATCGACATAGTTACGCATTTAATTAAACGGAACGTTTCCGAAACTTCAACATGGTTTAAGCCATCCTCACGAAATTATATCGTCAGCTCGATAATAAAACCCGATTTGAGACCACTCAAACAAAGACTAGCAACGTTATAATCCCGCTCTTCGAATAACTGCTCCGCAAGTAAGTACAGTTTGCAAGCACGTAATGGGACCCTATGGGGACTATTGGTAGATATTTATTTGATTCACATGGACGAGCCTTCGATCATAATTTTATAAATCCAAGAGGCGCTGGATGTTTCTGAAATTACCCCGCGCATTACCGTACCTTGAATTTTATTAGGCTGTAGTCTGATTAACTTTTTTTAATTCATTTAATTCTGCATCAAGTGATCCTTATCGGCATCAATTTATTCGTAATAATCAACAAAATTTCTTAGCCAATCATGTGGAGATGCTCCGTCGATAGGACATGGTTGGCCGGGAATCGCCGCACATTATTAAAGCTGTGCTTTTTAATAATAACCAATCAAGAAATGCTTTTAATATTTCCAACGACACAGTACATATTTCATCCCAAATAATAACCGTATTAACATATTTTTCTCTCATTCAGAGGTCCATGTACCACCGCTATATTTGAAAAAAACTATCATAAGTACACGAATTAACTCCTCGTTGTTTCATTTCCCGCGCGAGTCTATGTTTTAGTGTCAACACGATCATATCAGAATTTCTCAATAATGATATACTCGTGTTATATTACCAGAGCCACGTAGCCCATTTAGGTAAACTGTTTTATATATAAATGCTGGATCATATACGGATGGTTCTAATGACATTTCATCGTGATAAAAATTATCTTTTATCGTAACATCCGCTGATTCACAATAATCAATTATATTTTCGTTTTTGATTCTCCATGAACCCCATGATTCATCAGTACTTACGAAACTATCTAACAGTGCTGAATGTTTTGTAACGATAAATAAATGAATCCATAGCAACTCTAACTGCGTCACGAGAAAATGTAACTGTCATCGATAGCAAATTTATAGAAACATACGCGAGCATCGAATATCTTAAATGAGTATATTGAGGAGATTCTCCATCAATGTAAACAACAACTGTTCCTAATTTATTTCCATCTGGTAGGAAAATATTTTCTCGATTACAAAATATATTTCTCGCAACGGTATCAGCGATTATAAAATCCAGTTCAACATCGTCCATGATTAATCGTGAATGATGCCGTCAGTGATCGCATGCTCCACCTTGAGGGAATTTACCAATTATTTTTCTACCGAGATCTTTTGCTGTTTTTTCATTATATGAATCATGTTCAGTTGGTAACCAAACATTAGTTTGTTTTTGATACGATATAATCGTTTCACTAACTGAGCATGATGTTAACATTGAACAATCAACCATATATATCAGTAGTGCTATATGAACCCAGCGTCGTTCAGAGAAATGTCTACGAAACCAAATATAACAAATCCTATGGAGATCTTTAGCAAATTCAAATGATAATACACGAGCGAATCCTGTCAATGGAAAATCTGGCAATGATCCATTAATTGATACTCGTGTCATTTCATTTGTGGGATGTCCGAAGTTTTCAAAGTATTCAGCGCATTCACTCATTTATAGAACACTTTCTGGATAACACGCGACCATATCAACGGATATCATATCCTGTAATTGTATTTAGTATTCCATAAACGCCGTGTCCGTATTCGATACAACCCATTCAGACGTCTTTGAGAAATTCCCCACGTGTCGGTTTCCATGAGATTTTTTCTCGAGCAGTATAAGCAGCAACAAACGGAACTGTAAAACAATTAACTAGTAATTGCTCAAAATTTATGAAATATTTTTCCGCCAATTTTTTTTATTTTTTTTTTATCTTATCATGCAGTGATTCTTTTCTGTATAAATCACCATTATGTCTTACAAATTGATCATATTCATTTTCAGAGCTCTTAAATGACCATACTGACACTGGATCGGATATACCTATTTGGTAAATAAAATTAAATATATTTCCAGGAAATTCTGGCGAATAAAATTTGACAACACGATTCCGTGAAAATATTGTTACCGAGGATGTCCACGCGTGTTCATTATGATCAATAATTGAAATTGGTGTTCCTCTTCATTTATTCACCGATTCGTATACAATTTCCCCCGATAGAGTTTATACTACCATAGGGAATTTTAATTTACTCGATACTTCAGCATCATCATTTATTGATGCTCCTTTGACCACGACGGATTCAGCCCATGTTATTATCTTTTTACGTCTTAAATCTGTTAAACCAGTTCCATGCTTCGTATTTGTAAAATATTCCATTCCTCGCTCAGCCACACAATTCAATGATGAGAATCCAACATTAGGTTTATCATTAAGTTGGTAAATTCCATAAACAAGTGCTGTTACAGGATACGATCGCTCTTAATAAGGTTAATCAATGCCAGTCAATGTGGGTTTAGAATCACCACTTAAAGTAACAGTTTTTTTCGCTAACTACAGGATCACGTCTACCACGAATAATCTAGACATCATTATCAATCATTTGTGCAATAAATTTTATTCTGAAGATAAATATCTGACCATAACTACCGATAAAATTAATAATTGTTTTCGCTCTCGTGCATCATTCACTGTATTATCAATAACAGTATTGTTTACAACTTTCCACGTAGACCATACATGAGATGATCCATCATCATTAAACCCTGTTTTGGCATAATTGACATCAGTTAGATTTTGTTCAACATCATCAAGATAAAGGCTTGTTTGTAGTCATATTATATTTTAGACAAATATCTAATGTAATAATGAATCAATGTAAATGGTTGATTTTTGGTTCATTGACTTGTTGTGAAAATCATGAAGAGCAGAATTGTGCGGGCAGCATTTACAATGCATTCGTCGAGATTGTTTGGGACTAATACCATGCCTGCAATGTGGTGTTGGAGTCCGAAGAAAAACACTATTATGCGCAAATCATCATGGAAAACGCTTCAGAGAACTTAAAATACATTATGACAAAAAAAAATAATGATAATGACAAATTCATCAAGCGCGAAGAAGATTATCTAAAAAGGATCTCAGACAAATTATAATTTAAACAAATAGTATTCCTATAATGAACGAAGTCTTTGTAAGGCATGCAATCATTAAACACCATGAAGCATCTTGCAGCGGCATGGTTAGAAATTGCAGATTGAAAAATCCTATTGGTGTGGTTAATAATCGTGGTTATTTAACATTTACCGCGTTTGATAAAACTTGTCTTTGTCATCGTTTCGTATATGAATGTTTCTTTGGATTAATCGATGATGGTCATGTAATTGATCATATTGATGAAAATAAATAATTCCATATCTAACCTTCGTGTGGTTACACAATGTGAGAATTCTACATATGGAGGAACTGGTAGATGTTCAAAATTTCCTAGAGCAATTAAATCCACAAATACAGAAACTAACGAAGAAATAATATTTCGATCAATGTATTCGGCTGGTAAATATTTTGATATTTGCACACAATCAGTACAAAAAGTCGCTTCAAACATGTACAAAACAGCGCATTCGAAGAAATATAAACAAAAAATCATTTTCAAATACTATTTGTAATTTAGAAACCATCTTATTTTTTTCAGATTATTTAGAAATGTAAATTTAGTATAACGAGATGAAAATATCAATGATGTAATTGATGCTATTGAAACATTAAAATTTATTGGAATACAAATATCTGATGAATTAATCGTTGAAAAATTCATTGTGATTTTGAAATACTAGTACAGAATACACACGAATGAAGATATATTCTACCAGCCGAATATAGATTTATAAAGAAAACTCAATCGGCAATGCATCAATCGTTGGCTAACGTAGATGAAACACAAATAAAAGAAATTTTCTATTTATATCGAACCATTGAAAGAATTAGCTCAGAATTATCTCATGAATACGAAGCAAAGAAGATAATTAATGTTCGTGTGAGACAACTAAGAAAAACATTAGATAATGACGAAAAGTAAAATGGTATAGTATTTCAAGTAAATTCTTTTAACTGAAATATTTGTTTACTAAAAATTACTGATTTTGACTACCAACAACCCTATCAGATAAATAACATTGGATGATTTGCAGAATTTTGACTACCAGCTACACTATCATAATAATAACAATGGATGATTTGCACGCTTTTGACTACCAACCTACCGTGAAAAATATAAAAAAAATAATATTTCATAATAAAAATATTTTCATAATACAAATATTTACGATCTTACAAATAAATTAATACTTAATACTTCATTTCTCAAATCTAATAAATTCCCAGACTTATATGTTAATCTGAAATTCATTCTTGATAATAGACGATTATAACACCATAGATAAACCGGATTAATTGATTCTTGTATCAGTAAAAATCCAGGTTTCTTTTGGTGAAAATGAATAAAGGATAAATCCTTGCTAAGCTTGATTTGATATTGCCGTGTTAGTGTTGTAACTGCCGTCTACGATATCACATGTAAGAATAACAGCGACTACTGTTATTATATTTACGGTTTCTGGTGAAATATGCTGTCCACTTCCAGATGGATCATTATTATGTCTAAGGATATTATTTACAGGTAGTGATTTTCTCCACGCGGCTAATATTTCAGAAAATAACTCATCAATGACATCATTGGCGGATTTTCTTAAATTGGGTGCGGTATATCCGGTAAATTTAAAATTTGGCAGCGACGCCTCTGTCAACGAATACTCGTCTAAAAAATGTTGTTTATTGATTGACTTTTCATCAATTATTGCCTGAACTAATCGCTGGTTAATATATTCAATTTCGGATGCGAGCTGATTGAATAGTTCAATGCGTTTGATAATCTCGCTACATGAATTTGATACGTTTAAAATACACTCTTGAAAATATTGTCGTAGCAGCTGTAATTGTTTTTATGCTCTTGATTTATTTCTATGAATAAATCAATAATTTGACCTAGCGAAATATTTAAACAAGAAACTTCTTCTCCTGAGGGAAGTATTCTACGAATAAAATACCATGATGAATTGTGGTCGTGTTGGGGGTAAAATCTACTACTTAAAGTTGATCTTTTCATATGAAATAAATATCATTTGTAATTGGATTTAGTCCAAAATCATGATATGATTGTTTTTCCGTAGTGTAGTCGGATTTTTTAGGTTCTTGTGGATGCTCTTGTTTGGTGGTTGAATTTCAGGCCATCCTAGGACAGTTCTATTGAACTCTGATAAATATCTACAACGTAGTCGGGTGAATTTATCTCGATGATCGAAGTTAATGTTGGTTCATGAGCGAATATTTTTATTTTAGATTTTTTCCCGGTGATATTTTTTTATTCTGCGTGATAATTTATCATTGATTTCTTCGACTTTATAACTGCCAGTTGGTATTCCAAGGACGGTCCAATCAGGAATACCATCAGGTTTATTTTTATTCGCAAATACAAATGAATTATTCGATAGTAATTCACCAAATGATTTTGATCTGATGTTGAGCCAACTGTGATACACTCGTAATTGTGCTAGCGCGATCTCATTTACCGGAATTGCAGTTGGAAATTCAATACTAAATTCAGCTTTAGTCGAACTTGCCGAGATCATCGTGGTCCTGTACGGGATTGTGACTGTTACGATCTGCTGAAGTAATTCTAACATTATTAATATTTTTATCTTTAATATCAACCTGATTGTATATTTTAATCATTGATGAAAATTTAAAATCAGGTATAACTCCATCGCTGAGACTCGCCGATGACAACGAGGATAATTTCGAGTATGCGACCGTCGCTGTTTGTAATTTCATTATGTAATCGGATAATTTTTCATTCGTATAAGATTTTTTTTTGTGCAATGATGTTAAGAACACCTGCAATCGTTGTGTGGCTGAAATACAAACAGTAACAGCTACTGGTCCCATCATTGTCACCGCGGATAATATTATGCCGGTTCCTGCAACAACGGCGGATACTGAATAAACATCAACGATAACCAATCGTCGTCGATATTTTTTTTATTTTTACCGTGTACACGTCAATGATATTTTTCAGCGATTTTTGCCATTCACGCGCTTGATTGTATCTGTATTGAGATGCATCGTTGACTGAGGTACTCATTATTATTTTATTTTATTTAAGTAAATAATTTAGGGGATTCAGGTATAAATTACATACACCACCAGAATGATGTTGGGTTTGTTGTCTTATCAGTTTCTAGTATAAATGTTTCTTCGATTCCTTTATTTAATAAAACAGTCAAACATCCGATAAATCTATCACTGGGATGTCGCCAGGTATATTTTATAGCAATTATTCTAACTCTCACAGAACTAAAAACATATAACTTGTATGCGCCAGTGATCGCTGCAGTGCATTTGATAATATTAATTTCTTGTGACCATGTTGCAGATCCACTCAATGTCGTATATACGATGTTGTTGACCTGTGATGAGGTTATTGCGGGTAGAATTTTAATAAAACTAGTTGTTTTTTTTTTTTAAAATAATTCCAAAAATCAGTATTCGAAATCCTTCTGACGTTTCAATGTTGGTTTTAATATCAGCTAGTCTTATACTAACTCTATTTGGAGTACCAAAAAATGAATTATTGACTTTATCGATTTTTCTAAGATTTCCTTGAAGATTTGTACAATCATCTACGTGATTATTATACTCGGTCCGTCGAATTATATCATTCAATTTGATATTACTCATTTTTAATATTCCATGTTGGTCTTGAAAAATAACAACCTCAACTGGATCTATTACGGATAATGCTAAAAGATTATTAATTTCATCTTTTGTTGCATATTTTGATAAATCTACGTCGGCAAGTTTATTCTTTTAACATTCACGATAGGAGAAATCTAAATATCAACCATTATTGATTGGAGATTGATTTATTTTATTCGCGATATATTCGTGTACGACTTTATGGTATGGTTTGATTGATTTTGATAATGCATCAAGAACATTAATTGCTTCACGACCACATATCGGAGGATCAGTTAAAGTTTGTGTTCGTAGCGTTGAATACCAAATTGGAGTATTTGATTGTTGTGCATATTTTAGAAATTCCCGTGGTGGTGCTAATCCGTACGAGTCAAAATAAATAATTTCACGTGGATTTATTGCGTAAACCACCCAATGAGTTCCTGGACCATCCTTCTCGTCGAGATTAATAATTCCTGTTTCATTATGATTTGGATGTTCAGGTAACTGATCTTGCATAAAACACCTCTGAAGAATTTTATTCTTAATTTTGTAGCTGCATCAATTAAATCAAGATTTGGAAAGGGTAAAACACTCTGTGTTTTTAACGGCGCTTTGGATACCATGATGCTGGGGTTCCTGGTAGTCTTAGACCCTTTCAGTACCACGATGGCGGGGTTCCTGGTAGTCTTAATCCTGATCCCTTTTTTATCTTATTTTACTCCTGTTATTTTTTCTGCTACTTTACTGCCAAAATATCCAACACCACCTAATGCAGCCGCCTTTCCTATGGCTGGAGCAAAGCCATTTTTGGAATTAACGATGGTAATAAAGCGAAGAGGGGAAATATTCCACCTGTTTTAATCATATCCTTGATAGCACTCGGGGAAAGATCAAAATGAATAACAGTATTTGCTGATTTCGCCTTATCAAATTTTTTTATTTGAGATTTAGTTAGCAATAATTTATTTGGACCACCACGGGAAATTTGATGATGTTTTAATGTCAATTTTGTTCCACAGATATTTGTTGTTTCTGATTGAAGTTGTTTCACCTGACCGGGAGTCAGAGTCAAACTGACATAACTGTATGGCATTGTATAATAAAAAATATTGATTTAAATTAATCTCAATTTTTTCCACTGCAGCATCAATGACTCTCACTCGTCCACCAATACCCTCAAGAAACATTGTTCTATCGCTAAGTATAACAGCAATTGCTCTAAAATTAAAAGCATCTGGATTATGTATTTTAGCTAGGAAATGTATATCAACGACAGATTGTTTAATCAAATCAACATGTTTGAGTGAAAAATAATAAATAGGATATAAATTTATAAAATCAATTGTGATATTTGTAAACCAGTATTAACATTTTGATCACGTCCCATATAACTCATCAAACGATACTAAACACGTGATACCTGATCATGATCAAAACTTCAGATGATTTTTGATGTCCTTTTATTCTCAATGATACTTCAGTGGCACCAAATCTGTCAAATACTGTTGTATTATCTATTTCACGCTTTAATCGATCAACCCTTTGAAATGCAATAAAGATATGTCTTGGTGCAGAAACACCCTGTGGTGATGATATATGCCAAGTAGAAATATTATTTACTCTAGAAGTGACACTATCAGTAATTGTTGTTAATCACGACATTATTGATTTACCGCCTTGATCCATAAAAGAAAGTATATTCTGTTCTTGAAAGATTGATGGAGTCATTACCGGCATCCGTAGTGTAAGTTTAGATAATACTACTTTACCAGCAATACCAACAGGGTCTCTCCTGATAGCATCATTACTATCACCTTTTCGACGAAGAACAACTGTGTGTTTAGCTCCAAAAATAACCATTCTGACATTTCTGCAAAATCCAAAAATGTGAGATAATGGAATTGCACATGAGAACCTTCTATTATCACCTTTTAACATCATTGTATGCGTAGCAAATCCTAAATTATAATTAGGGTTGGGATCATACGGCATCAAAATTAGCAGCTGCTAAAGCTACTCCAGGAATAGGTTGTGGGTTAACCCCGGTATTTTGTAGCACTAGTATATGACGAAATGGATTAATATCAGCAAAGTCAGAATTATCCTTGGCGAACATCATAGTCGGATCAGCTGATCTAGTAGAATCATCGGAATACCTCGCTTAGCCTATAATCGTTGTAGCAACATCAACATTATCATGAATTGACCCAATTTCTTTTCCATCAATCATGTCTATTGCACTTTTAAATAATGCCATAATACCATTGTTGACAATTCCAACTACATGATCGGCTGCGTATGGTGTATTAGCGACATCTGTTACAATTTCACCCGTAACTTCAATAAATGCTTCACAGGGTAGAAAATATCTGCTTGTATCCTGAATTCGTCCATGTTGATCTGTTGATATTGTTAAAAGCTGGATCAGCCATTCGTTTAAACATTTTATTATAAAGTTCTTACCTTCTAAAACGAAGACCACTTCCTGATATTAGACTCGTATTTATTTGTTCCGTTCCTTGTTGATTTATCAACTCTGTTAATGTTTGATTTGCTGCCTCATTTATTACCTTACAAACATCACTAGGCATCACCGAGGTGCTCGGCAATTTGATCGGTTGTTATTCGGCGTATTAATCTTTCTATTCTATCCTTGATAGCATGAAACGCTTTACTAGCAACATCACCGATAGCAGCAGTGGCTTTATCACGAACGCAATCCATTGATTTATTGACAATTGTTTTGCAATAGGTGCTGCTTTAGGAGCCATTCTCGTAATAAAACCCTTAATATCATCACCAATTCCACTTCCATAAGTAATCCTATATACTGGTAACCGAGAGTTCATTACTCGAACAGGTGTGGATTTGCGATGGTATTTGTGTGGAATCATTTTATTTAATTATTTATTTATTTAACACCTAGTCACTGTAATCATCAACAATTTCATCAATGAGATTTCGATAAACACTAATACCATGATACCGCCTTGAAATAATCGCCGACAAATATCAGTTGCTTCATTAATTATTTCTGATGAGTTTTTTCCAGCTCGTTTTCCTCCAGTAAGAACTTATAATCGTGATACGTCATTGATTATATTATCAGGACAAACATAATTGTTTCCTAAACCAATACCAGTAGCACCAGGAGATTGTGGTGGTGTAGGTTCAGCATCATAATCTGGAGATTGTGGTCGTGTAAGTGGTACTGGAGATTGTGGTCGTGTAAGTGGTAATGGAGATTGTGGTCGTGAAGGTGATTGTTCAGATCTCCTGCTTTTTCTATGTACACATCACCTATACATTTTGTAAACCATGGATCATTTATATCAGCATCTTTTATTCCAGAATCAAAATATGATTCAGGAATCTTTTATCTTTTTTTATCTATCACATTAACAAATTCTGGTTTTAGATTATCCTCTCTCTGACTATTACCATGTGTAGCAATATTAATTACTTTTTCCCTATTTTCAAAAGTATCAAGGGCATCGTCGGTAAATATCTTATCAGGTAACATTAATGGTGATGATCATTTATGTTTTTCCAGAAATTGTTCACGCGGTCGATATTTTTGGAAAGGTGAAGATTGTTTTTTTTTTAAAAATGGAAAAAGTTGATCTACATATAAAGGTTCTTGCTCTTATTCTCCTTCTAATTTCTCCTCATTTTCTTGTGTTAATTCAATACTTTCTTACATGAAGCTTTTTTCTCCCTGTTTTATTTTTTTCTACGTTGTCCTTCTCTCATTTTGTCTTCCTTTTCTTTCTTTTTATTTCTTCTTTTATATCTTGATCATGCATTTTTTGTAATCTTATTCCTTCAGTAAAAAATATAATAAATATCATCCTTGGTTATCAGGGTAATTTTCCGGTTTATTTTATACAAACAATCAGCCCATGTATCACGATTACTAACACTTTTAACATATTCAGGTTTTAAATATAAATGTCTGTTTAAAATCTTGAATTTGCAAATGCACCAAATTTAATTACATCGTCATGACTTCCCAGTTGAAATGTTTCTCTTATTGCCTGTATACCACGATCAGTAAATTTGTCTTCAAGAGTAACACGTTCATCAGCAGCAGGTTTAGGATGAGGTTGAGGTTGAAATTGAGGTTGAGCTGCAGCTATAGCAGCTGGGAGATCTCGTAAAATCCCTTTTATTTTTCTAGTTCTCAATGCAGTTTATTTTACTAATGGAAAAATACCCTTCTTTCTTTCTTCAGGATCTTTAATATTTCCCAATATAACTCTTTCAGTAGTCGTTGTAATTGGTTTAAATAATAATTCAGATGGTTCTGCTAAATCTTCCAGTGTTTCCCCTCGTGCTTGTATTTTTTGTCTGACATAATTTATTTCGGGAAGATATTTCTTTATTGCTTCTAGTCGCTGTCGTGCTAATCTAACATAATGTGCTTCTTCAATATCCATTACTACTAATATAATACTAATTTTAATTTATAGAAGACGATAAATTTAAACGATCATCGAACAAGATATCAAATTGGACTTGATAAAATATTCTGATAAAATGAACTGCAGCAGTGCGGGTGCGTCTCTATATTGGTACCAATAAATGCTAATTATTTTTTTTTTTACATTTCCAGGGTATGACAATTCCAGTGTAAACCTATTAGAGTTTGTTCGCCAGCCCTGCTGCTAGATGATTCAAGCATTGTTGAAGATATATTAAAAATCCAATATATATGTTTATTACACTTTAACGAGCATTCTCAACGAACCTAGTTTTAATCACTTTTCAAAAGTTTTCATGACAACTGAATTTGTGCCCCTTAAATCGCCACCGGAATCTAATCCGCTTCTAACATCAACGAAACCGGTGCTTCCAAGGGTTTATCCGCTGATACCACCGCCGACACCGGTTTCTCGGATTAGTGATCATGCAGATGTTGCCATTTTTTTATATAGTATCATCATCATCGGTTATGAAGCTGCGTTTGTAACTGTGCTTCGTTAACGACGTCATAGTTTCAAGCAGTACATCCAACTGTTATATCGATGAGTATATTAACAGCGTATATTCTGACATTAAACATTGTCATCTTTAAAAATTATCAACGAATAGATCCCTCTGCCGTGACCTCAATGCATAACAACCAATCTGTGGGCACTGTACGAGCATTTCTAGTCACTATTAAAATATGTCCTACAAGGATGGCTCATGTACAGCTGATGGCGAAGCAGGTGCATGTACTACCCGTGCATTGCTTGGATATTTTTGGTGATAGGTAATGGGGCAGGTGCCGGTGGTGACATCGGTGATGGTGTTGGTGTTGATGCTCTCTTTAATGAGGCTAGAATTTATATTACCATCGCCATATTAACAAAACTGACTAGCTATATTGCCAATGAGATAATGTTGGCACAGGAATGAAATATAATCGCAATACCTGTCCGCAACGGCTTTCATATGTGATATAAATTTGTGCTGATTTATTATGATGTGGACTTATACATGTTCGAAATCTGTCTTCTTATACGGAATTTCTTATATACGGGCATTTAAATAATCTCTATTGACGTGTATTTCTTCGAGACCGATGAGACCTTACTTATGGTCGGTCATTTTCTTAGAACGCGACGGCAATATCAGCTTCGATCCTCGCTATTCAACATTGCACTGTAACCAATGAAGAATATGTTAATTGCAAGTTCTGTACTATAGATGACTCTAGTATATAAAATACCCCAATTGTCGATGGAAAAAATATGATGAGTTGTGATAACGTCGCCAACAATCCGTTACCAAGTTACGGAACCAATAAATGTTTCCACAATAGGGGCCTTGCTGCCGTGAATGTGTGTTCTAGCACTACCTTCGGCTAGTATACCAGGAAGAAATAACTATGAAAGAGTTTTACAACAGACGGATCTTTCCGTGTCGTTTTATCCAACATGAACCGTGGTTCCTTGCCTTGAAATACAGTTGTCAACAACACATCGCCGACCTCGGGATAAAATAAAATTTCCCTTTTGGTATCTTCACCAAATTTTACTAAATTTACCAAATAACATTTTATGGGCCTTGATCAAGTTTGTTTTAATTAACCTCCTCTTATTTGCAGAACTGGCTTTAATTTTATATCGAATGACTGTCCATTCCTCTTCGCATTATCTGGCATGGCTCTTATTGCATCTATTCGAAGCATTATATATCATCGGTGTCGGGGTAGGGGTTTCAGTGGTTATATCTAGCACTTACCTCTTCTTCAACGACATCTTCTTGTTGACGAAATTTAGTCATTTTGATGTTTTCTAAATGATTAAATGGTGTTTATCTCTGCCATTTTAGAGCTTATTACAATATTTCTCTCTCAGGTGTAAAGGATATGCAATAAGAATATCACAGCTCCGAGCGTCAATTGATCCATGTAGAATACCCAGCCGTCCACATGTATTGAAATAAAAATACAGCACACGCGTTATAATTTATAATATTCCTAGCACGACTGACCAAATTTTACTACTCAGGGTAACATTTCCTAACCTGGGTGCATACAACGTTATTGTCCTGGGATCAACACTCTTATCATCCAAATTTTTCTCAAGGCGACATCAGTCCAAGTCGTGAGGGCACAGATGATCGACAACGACGTACGTCTCGTAGATAACATTTGGTAGGCTGTCCCCCAACACATTTTACTAATACAATCCACTAAAGTAATGTACATTTAGTGCGTACGTTAATGTATATTTTTTGTGGTTGCACTTTGTCCATAATTGAGTGTGGGAAATGGGGCCTACCTGAATAATGCCTATTGTTTTGGTAAGCAAAATATTGCATACTATTTTTTATTTTTTATGTTATTATATTTTAGGATAATTATTAAATGTAGGAAACATATTTACATTGATCTGAGTTCACGACATTGATATTTCATAGGAAAATATTGTCAATCTGACTTTTGAAGGTATCGTACTAAATTGGAACTTTAAATAAAATTAACCTTGTTTACAACTTAGAATGTTCTTGACATTGCTTGTTACCCTCATCGAGGCGGAACAGTTTGCACGGGAAAATCTTTGCCGAATTTAGCGCAGAGCAAACACAAACGACCAACAAGACATCATAGGAGCTAGATTAATGGAAACACTATGCTGATACTAATAGCCATTCCGAAAAAACAACGATACTAATATGTTCTTTATGTCCATTGTTGTGGCCATATTACAAATAAGAGTGAAATAATTTTCATTTATGGTCAACTAGACACTATAAGACGTTTTATATTGAAAACCACTTGTCAATATAACTTTTCGTTCAGAAGTATCCATATCCACGTGTCTGTATAACTTTTCCTTCCGGAGTGGCAATACTAAGATTTTCAACATGGAGGTTGTGATGGCCATAATATGGACATCATATTGACACGAGTTTCATTTATAATCTGGCAGAGATAACAAAAGGTCTTCTTTTGAAACCACCATTTCAACATGTCTTTTTGTTGAGCTATATAGAGATTTTCAAGATATAAGCTGTATCGGCGATAATGGACATCATAATATCACCAATTTTTATTTTCAATCATTTAGTCGAAAAAGAGCGTCCGTCTTAACGTATGTATTGAGCAAAACATTGGCGTTTTGCAACAAAGTACAATTGTACTTCTTTTCGACCAAACACAATAATTGCACTATATTCTGAACAATGTGAAATGCACAAGGAAAAATGGTTGGTTTGTAAGCGTAATGGCTATATTGATAATGACATGACATGAAACGTTTCTGCATCTTTTATATATTTCTAGATCATAAAGCATATAACTAACATTAGCAATGTTCGATTTAAATACGAGGTAAATTCGAGAAATAGTTTGTTTTTGTTTTAATAAATTCACTACTTTCAAAAATTAAATAATAGTCTTATGCATTGCGTTATGTCGTCATATTGTGTAAAAGCAGATGTCTCAATACTTACTCTTTCTTTTTTCTTTCTTTCTTCCTGGAATAATACAATAATTTTTATATTAAAATGCAAATTAAATGCGGGTCATTACTTCAAAAGATTATTCATTTAAATTAAATTACTAAGCGGACTGTCCCGTATTTAAAACTACAAATGTTAAATTTCCGTCCAGTCCTAAATTTGATGAGACAAAGAATTAACAAACCACAAAGTAAATACAATGCCTCTAAATGTTTAACTAAACGTTCATATTTGGTACTTAGACACAAAGTAACAGAGAAATAGATAGTGATTTGTCAATGAGGAGTATCATCTCCATAATTGGCACAGCACGCTGCTTCTAATACAACAAATTCAATGATATCTAAATCTGCATTTTCTACTGTTTGTGTTTTGTTTCCTGACAGCTCTCTCATATAACCACATCGGCCAAGGCCGAGACTCGAATATTTCGGACAGAGGTGAGATGATAGTGATCAGTAAAATCAAGCCCTTTGGACCACTCGGTCAACCGGGATTCCTGCACGAGAGTAAGTAAGATAATAAATCACACACTGTCATGCTATCAATATATTTATCGACTCTCAATTTCCATTGAGACTGGCTGTAATTGTAACCGCATGATATCTCATCTGAATAATTATCTAATATGAGAGATTCAATAAACAAAATAAGTGATGCATGGTAGAAGGAGAAAATAATGAAATACAACATTGTAAAAATGTGCGAGAAATGTAAATGATATGTCCAGTGTGGGATGCCAGCCCACTTTATCCGCTTTTTTCACTACGCATCCCATTGCAATGTTATTCTACATCTAAATTTGAACAGTGTTATAAAGAGGAACTCCGATTGGAATCAAATGGAAATTAAAAGCTAACCAGAACCTTTCACTAACAATTCAACCAGAATAATACAAACAAGTGTGCACCCTTCCTTATAGCTTATTACAAATGTTTGATTTTACCACTATTAGGATGAAATGCAAGTTTAGTCTGATGTAGAAACGTGTGAAATATGTCAACATGAATAACAAAATATAAAACATTGATCAAAAACTCAATATCCATTTTAAAGTATGCTTAGTATTTCTGTATGACATATTGGTATCAAAACAAAGTTTATTTTTCTTAAACCGGTTTTATTTTTATTTGTTGCTTTCTATATGTTATCATGCCCATAACAGCTGGTTAATTGCCAGTTGAAAAATTCATCAGACGTATGAGGAAACGGTCTCATTATTTTCGATCGAGACAACACAGGAATTTGTATTTGCTTGAACGTTTAGACACTAAACGAAGGAAAACAACTTCATTGTATAAATGTGTTTCTTACGTCTGCTGTTTTAATAAAATCATAAACGTGTATGCACCTGAACGTCTCTTAATGAGTATGCAGTACAGTTGATCTACATACCATACAGCCTAACTATACACAGAAATCATCCAAACACGAATGTATACATATACTGTATATCCACATATGTAAGTGCCTATATGTCTCTCTCTCTCTCTCTCTCTCTCTCTCTCTCTCTCTCTCTATATATATATATATATATATATATATATATATATATATATATATATATATATATATATATATATATATATATATATATATATATATATATGTACAGGTTAATGCATTTGTATGGGGAAATAGGATGGAGTTGTTTGGATGGAAATACTGCACCAAGGTCGTGCAGTATTTCCATCCGACAAAACAAGTTTATATTTTCCTATAAAAATGCTGTAACCTATTTATTATATGCTCATTTGTTTATTCTTCCTATGGCTTAATTATGTGAACAAAAATACGCTACACCAAACAAAATAACTTTATGTATGCCGTATTCCAAAGTAAATACACAAGCACAGATTCATCATTACACAACAACACCATTATTAATGCGCACTTAACTCCATCCTGATAAATTTGAACTTAATCGCGCGTTAGACATAACTTTCGAAAGAAAATGGCGTTTTCGTCTACTTAAAATTGAAATTTGGAGTCATATTATGAATGAATGCGAATTAAAACAACTTTTCCAGTTGATATGGAATGAATATAGTTTGTCATGTTTGTCACTTCTACGAAATTTCGTGATTATGGACTTGATTTATGTGCCAATTCTACAGGAAGTATATTATATTTCAGCGGCGACGGAGCAGCGTGTTGTATATGCAAATGTGTTTCTGTTCTGCCACTGGATGTTTGAATACATAATGTGGGAAAAATATGAAATCATTCAATTTCAATCATCCAAATGATGCAATGGAATATAATGTTTATTTCATTTTGAGTGCAGTATGGAGCATATAATTCCATTTGGAATATATTCGAAATAACATCACAATTTTGAAATGCGTAATCAAGCTTGGGAACCCATGATATTGCTCATGTAATTCGGATTTACAGAACTAAGAAAGTATTGTTTGAGGAATTCAGGACGTAAAACTGTAAAACTCTAAATATAGATTTTGCCATTCTTATTAACAGCTAAATGAGACATATTATGCTATTTAACTTGCATAGTATTTTTAGGTACCCACCAATTTTATGAAATCTATCGCCAAAATCCAAAACATTGTATGAAAAAAATAACGCGGAATGCAGCAAAGTAGTTGGTATGTGGCCATCCACGAAACATCTGCTTTATTTTATTAAGAAACAAATTTAATCAACCAAAATGTAAAGCGTCTGGTACACGAGTGTACGTATTTGTTTACAAAGTAGTTCCTAATACACTATTGGGCACACGTGTCCTGCACGTGAGTGCAATATGATGGTGTGCAATATCGTAAAATACTGAACGATTCTGACGATGTAAAGTTAACAGAGAAAAAAAATGAGCATACAATAAATGCGTGTATCCCTTCCATATCACACATATTGTAGAAGTCGCGGTATATAAAACTGAAATTATATTTGAAAAATCTTAGAGGAGGACACTATATAATTTGAAATTTATTTAGATTATTTTATGAGAAGAATTAGTTTGAGTGTGTCATAATATCAATGACAGCATGTATGTTAAGGGATAGATGAAACAGGGAATGGTGCATTGGGTAGAAGTGACGAAGATGAATAATTAATTGGAGAACATGTAACATTGTTTGACCATATTAGAAAACTCAATCAGTAATTCAATTAACACGTTATATGCAAGCAACAGACTGTTTGGTTAGTAAAATTCAGAAGCAGGATAAAGCAGCACTCCACACTCGGAGTAAGAACACTTTTGCTTGATGATTTATCAGCTAAAGATAAGGTACCTGATTGCAAAAGATCAGAACATCTTATGCTCTTCTTAATATTTTAATAGAGATACGCGTGGGAGAATCAGCAATAAATGATATAGAACTTATCGAAATGATTGGTTCATGTTTATCCAAAATAAAACCAGATAGAGGTTTGGTGACCCGACTATTGCATTGCTTTCAGTGAAAAACCGTGACCATGATGTCTTTGAAATAAAACCATTTAGTTAAGCTTCTGACTTCATTATATTGTTTGTTTTCAAACCTACATCAGTTATAAATGACGTGCCATTTCTTTAAAACCAAGTGCATTTAGGAAAATATAAGGATTTATCATCAGTCTAATAAGAAATTTATTTATCCATTGAACATTGGAAGGGAAGCGAAAGCAACAATTTATTAAATGTTCAACAAAATCATTATAATATATAGTAAAATATTTAAGGAATACTGACATTAGTATGAATTAAATCCCAAATAATGCTAAAAGATCTATCACAAATATAAAATACAGAATGTTCCTAATCAATTTCAATCGTCTTTAATGTTTTGATAATCCGGGAGACTTGAAATTCCGAACGTACCAAAAGTATTGAATGTTCTGATGCACCACAATATTACAATCCAAGCTATTTTGAATTATTTATCAACTGTCCCTAACAATTTTGTTTAGTGAAAACCTTCAATGAGTACCTTGTATTTGCATTGAATAATTTAAAGAAATAATTAGTTTAGAATTGTATATGAACACAGTAGTACATTCTGATTCACAAACATGTATATGAATAGGTATTTAAAATTGCTTTAAATTAACTTCCATTTTTATATGTATGCCGATCTTTGCAGCAATAGATTGTTCTGGATAACAAAACTTCTGATAGAAAATTCCACTAAGTCTTGAACTCAAATTGGAATAAGCTTCTTGTTTACTAGTTATAGTCATGGCAAAACTTAATCACAACCAGGGCAAAAATCAGGAACGCTATATACATTAAATATACATAAGAGCATGGTAAGAAAAATCCACAATTTCATAGGACCATATGTTCAGCAGGAGAAGCGATCAACACAGTTTACCACCGCATCGGCCATGTTTGATGTCCAAGCAGCACCATGTCCATCAGGGATCAATTAGCTCAAAAAATAAGTGTGTTTGCAAAGTTTCGTCTAAGTACTTTAGGAAAGGTATCCATGAAAACCTTGAGATATGGGACAGACCACCAGAGGTAATGAATACATTTTACCCCCTCGGATAGGTTTTATTGGCTATGTCTGAAATTGACCATGTAAAATAAAACTAAGGGGAGACATTGTATTTTGTTATTAGCATGGACCTGGATACGTTACTATAGCGTACACGATACAACATTTATTATTTACGATGTATAGTTGAGTGGAAGTTTCACCATGAATGTATCGTACCTTTAAAGGTAGATAGCCCAATGTGACCTGACATAGTGTCGTTATATCTGATGTTTAAAGAGCTAAAAAGTGTACATTTTGTACGTATTGGAAAAAATCACGGATATTAATACTCACTCGTTCTTTTCTCGTTTTTTCTTCCTGAGAGTATAAAATAAATGTAATATTAGATATGGCGAGGGTGCACATGTTTGCAAATGCTTTACCTGAACAGATAAATAAGCAATAATACAACACTGTCGGGATTTTCTCGAGTTTTAGTCTCTGAATTTTAACTTTACTTTCTTTATTGTATCATGCCGAGATAAACAAACAATGCGCTGCACAGGATTATGCCGTGCATTGCATCTAGTTGTTTACGTAAAATGTAACCACAAAAGTATAAACGAATGATAGTCTCGCTAAGAGCATGTGGTAAAATCTTTAAACTATAGATTATATAATAGATTGTATAGTGTTACAGTATATGTACATTGCTAAACCAAATATAAATGTACACACATATGACTACAAGTTAGCTATGGCACTTAAATTCCTTTTATGCATTGCAAACAGAATATAATACCATAAACTTTTGCGATTAATTTGAAATGCGTAACCACAAAATCAGTTTGTAATATATTAAAACTTTTCCGTCTTTTCCATAGACAAAAGGGATACGGAATAATGAGCTACAAGGTTAATACGTAAGGTCAAACAAGCAAACATTTTCAATAATTATCATCATCTCATGAAACGTTATGGTTACTACGGTAAATACAATGACAAATCATCAAATGTGCACTTTGTGGTTGAACAGAGGCAACAAATAATCTCAATAGACCCAAGGTAGTGTTTTAGTCCAAACTGTCAATGGGTACCATGTATTTCCATTTAATAATTTACATAAATAATAGTTTTAGAAAGTTATCTTAACACAGTAGTAAACGCTGATACCCAAAGACTGATATGAATCAACATTTAAAATCGTTTTTATTTATCCTCCATTTAAAATGTGTGAAACCATACTATGTTGCAATATATTGCTCTCGATAACCGAACTGACTGCTGTAAAATTCCACTAACTATTAAACTCAAATTGGAATAAACATCTTGTTTACTAGCTGCAATCATGACAAAAAGACATTCACAATGCTTAATCACCATCAAGACAAAGACCAGGTACGTACTGTAAATAAAATATACTCAACAACATAAATAAGAAAATATCCAAGTTCGTACGACCATATGATCAACAGGAATAGCGATCACAAGCTTTTGCCACTTCGACGGCAATATTGGATGTCCGAGAGGTACCATGTTCATCAATGATCAATTATCTCAAAGGACAAGTGTGTTTGTAAAATTTAATGACAATCACCTAAGTTATTTAGGAAAAGTATCCATGAAAAACCTTGAGCTAATGAATAGATCAGCGGAGATATTTAAACTTCCCTTATTTCCTCCCAAAATAGATTACTGACATGCATGCACATATTAGTAAATGTAAATATAATGCAAGTCATTGCTTGAACAGAGGAGTTGTGTCTCGTATTTAAATATCCAAATTCCAACTTTCTGTCATTTCTTTATTTTGAAGAAATAGCAATGCACCAATCACAGTTTTTTCGCCATAAATTAATTTTAAATGTTTAGCTAAGATGTCTTACTCACAAGCACTGACTAGCAACTTAGATGCAAACTATATACAAACAGATGTTCGGTGACTAGCATCATCTCTTATAATTGGTACAGTGCTATGTTGGTTACATGGTCATAATAAAGGAAAAACAAGCCGGACATCCAATACTAGAGTTTGTGTTTTGTTTTACTTTCTCTCTTTGCGATATCATAAAGACATGTGAGCCTAAATAAGAACACATGTGCACTGCAGAATACATATACTCCTAACGTTATGGTTCGCAGTAGAATTTGTTATATTTTCCGAATACCTTTTAGTGATGATATAATAGCTTTTGCAAAATTTCATGATGTGCACGTATTTACTAAAACATATGTATTAATACTTATTCTTTCTTTTTGTTCGCTCTCTATGCCTAAATGGATATGAGGACTTTGATATTTGACACTGTGAAATAAACTTCGCTTATTTATGCTGAAAACAATAGTAGACACACAGGCTCATATTCGCAAATGGGAATGCGCTGTTCGCATTGGCTTGAAACGATTATTCAAAAATATTGTTGATTTTAGCTAATCTATAATAGGGTACTCTCGTATTTAAATCTCTGAATTTCAGATTTTCTGTCTCTGCTTTACACTGAAGAGATAACAATTAAGGAGATGCAAATATTTCCACCATATAATATTCCTTATTGTTTATGAAAAAGTACGGCCTGCTGCTGGTTATTACTATAAATAAAATGTCAGACATGTCAGTTTCAAATATATATTTATTACAGCCTGTCCCTTGTTATTTCACTCTTTTCTTCTTCAAAAGGTTAGAGCGTCCACCTGGGATGCGGGAGGGTTTGATCCACGGCCGAGTCATACCAAAGAGTTTTAAAAATGGTACTAACAGGTGTATCGCTTGGCGCTCAGCATTAACAGGTTAATGTTAGGACTGGTCGGCCTGGTGTCAGGATAATGTGACAGGTGGGACATCAGACTACATGTCTGTGGCATGATGCCCCAGTAGTAGACATCACTATAAACTACCACACTGCAGACATCTTACCAATATGACTGGAAAATTGTTAAAGCAAAGTTTAAAAAATCTAAATCCAAAGTCTGACATGGTAACCGCTGCAACCCTCTCATTGTAAGTCAGATATGATAACTAATACAATCCACTCATTGTAAATCAGACATGTTTAACACTGCAATGCTCTGATTGTAAGTCAGATATGCTAACCACTGCAACCTGCTGATTGTAAATCAGACATATTAACCACAGCAACATACTGATTGTAATCATTCTTGCAGACCATGTTTGTAAGTGATATGCTAACCAGTGCTTGTAAGTAAGACATGATAACCACTGATTTAAAGTATGGTAAGACATCCTAACCAGTGCTGGTAAGACATCATACTCAGTACATGTACGTAATATATACTAACCAGTGTTTGTAAGAAAGACATATTCAGTGTTTGTCAGAGTAAGACATGATAATCAGTTCTTTTCAGTAAGACATGCTGACCAGTGTTTGTAAGAAAGACATGCTAACCAATGTTTGTAAGAAAGACATGCTAGCCAGTGTTTGCTAAAGGAAGACATGATAATCAGAGCTTGTGAGAAAAACGTGCTAATCAGTCCTTGTAAAACATGCTAACTAGTGTTTGTATGTAAGACATGCTAACCAGTGTTTGTAAGGAAGACATGATAAAAAGTGTTTCTTAAAGCAAGGCATTATAACCAGTGCTTTAAGTAAGACATGTTGACTACTGAATTTAAGTATGGTAAGACATCATAACCAGTGCTTGTAAGACATGCTAACCAGTGTTTGTAGGCAAGTCAATTTAACTAGTGTTTGTAAGACAGGTTAACCAGTGGTTGTTAAATTAAGACATGCTAATCAGTGCTTGTTGGCAAGATATGCAAACCAGTGTTTGTAATAAGACATGCTAAACAGAGTTTGTTAAATATTGTAAGTAAGACATGCTAACCAGTATTTGTAAGTAAGACATGCTAACATGTGTTTGTTAAAGTAAGACATTATATTCAGTGCTTGTAGGTAGACATGCTAATCAGTACTTGTAGGTAAGACCTACTAACAAGTGTTTGTAAGTAAGACATGATAACCAGTGTTTGTAAGTAAGACATGCTAACCATCCCTTGTAAGTTATATATGATTATCAGCACTTGTAATAAAAGACCTGTTAACCAGTGTTTGTAAGACATGCTAACTAGTGCTTGTAAGTAAGACATGTTAACGACTGTTTGTTTTTAGGACATGCTAACCAGTGTTTGTAAGTAAGGCATGCTTTATCAGTGCTTATAAGAAAGACATGTTGACAAGTGTTTGCAAGTAAAACATGCTAGCCAGTGCTTGTACGTAATACATGCTAATCAATGCTTGTAAGTATGACATGCTAATCAGTGTTTGTATGGAAGATATGCTAACTAGTTTTTGTAAGTAAGGCATGTTAACCAGTGCTTGTAAGTAAGACATGCTACTCAGTTCTTGTAGATAAGACATGCTAAGTAGTGCTTCTAAGTAAGACATGCAAACATCTGATTTTAAGTATGGTAACATATTATAACCAGTGCTGATAAGACAAACTAACCAGTGGTTGTAAGTAAGACATGCCAGTCAGTGCTTGTGAGTAAGACATGCTAACCAGTGTTTGTGAGACATTCTACTCAGTGCTTGTAGGTTATACATGCTAACCAGTTATTGTACGTAAGACATGCTAACCAGTGTTTGTTAAATAAATGTTACTCAGTATTTGTTAAAAGTCAGACATGTTAATCAGTGATTTAAGGAAGACATACTAATCAGTGCTTGTAACAAAGGCATGTTAACAACTGATTTTAAGTATGAAACTACATTCTAGATAGTGATGGTAAGACATGCTAACCAGTGTTCATAAGTAAGACATGTTAACCAGTGTTCATAAGTAAGACATGCTAACCAGTGTTCATAAGTAAGACATACTAACCAGTGCTTGTAAGTAAGACATGCTAACAAGTGTTTGTTAAAGTAAGACATTATATTCATTGCTTGTAGGTAAGATATGTTAATCAGTACATGTATGTAAGAACTACTAACCAGTGTTTGTAAGCAAGACATGGTAACCATTGTCTGTACGTAAGACATTCTAACCAGTCCTTGTAAGTAAGACATGATTATCGGTTTTTGTAAAAAAGGGATGCTAACCAGTGTTTGTAAGACATGCTGACTAGTGCTTGTAAGCAAGATATGCTAATCAGTGCTTTTAAGTAAGACATGTTAATCAGTGTTTGTTAGTAAGACATGCTAACCAGTGTTTGTAAGTAAGGCATGCTTTATCAGTGTTTGTACGTAAGACATGTTTACAAGTGTTTGTAAGTAAGACATGCTAGCCAGTGCTTGTTCGTAAGATATGCTAATCAGTGCTTGTAAATAGGACAGGCTAACCACTGTTTGTATGCAAGACATGCTAACCAGTGTTTGTAAGTAAGACATGTTAACCAGTGCTAGTAAGTAAAATATGCTACTCAGTTCTTGTAGAAAATACATGATAATTAGTGCTTCTATGTAAGACATACAAACATCTGATTTTAAGTATGGTAAGATATTCTACCCGGTGCTGGTAAGGCAAACTAACCAGTGGTTGTAAGTAAGACATGCTAGTCACTGCTTATGACTAAGACATGCTAATCAGTGTTTGCAAGTAAGACATTCTAATCAGTGCTTGTAGGGTATACATCCTAACCAGTTCTTGTACGTAAGACATGCTAACCAGTGTTTGTTAAAGAGATGGTATTCAGTGTTTGTTAAAATTACACACGCTAATCAGTGCATGTAAGTAAGACACATTAATCAGTGCTTGTAAGTAAGGCGCGGTAACCAGTGTTTCTAAGTAAGATATGCTAACCAGTGTTTGTAAGTAAGATATGCTAGCCAGTCTTTGTTAAAGCCAGACATGCTAATCAGTGCTTGTAAGTGATACATGTTAACCAGTGCTTGTAATTTAGACGTGTTAATCAATGTTTATAAGTAAAATATGATAACCAGTGCTTGTAAACAAGAACTGCTAAAAAATGCTTGTAAGTAAAACATGTTAACCAGTGCTTGTAAGACATGTTACCCAGTGCTTGTAAGTAAGACGTGCTAACCAGTGTTTGTAAGTAAGACATACTAACCAGTGTTTGTATGTAAGATATGCTAATCATTGTTTATAATTAAGACATGCTAACCAGTGTTTGTAAGTAAGACATATTAACCAATGTTTGTTAAAGTAAGACATTATAACCAGTGGTTTTAAGTTAGACATGTGAACGACTGATTTTAAGTATGGTAAGACATCCGAAAGAGTGCTGATAAGATATGCTCTCCAGTGTTTGTAAGTTAGACGTGTTAACCAGTGTTTGTAAGTAAGACATGTTAACTAGTGTTTGCAAGCAAGACATGCTGACTAGTGCTTCTAAGTAAGACATGATAACCAGTGTTTGTAAGTAAGACATACTAATCATTTTTTGTAAGTAAGACATAACAACCAGTACTTGTAAGTAGGACATGCTAACCCGTGTTTATAAGACATGTCAACCAGTGCTTGTAAGTAATTCATGCTAATCAGTGTTTGTAAGTAATGCACGCTAACTAGTGCTATTGAATTCAGTCAACTGTGTGCTTGCAACCACACCTATACAGATTTCAGCTTCACATAACCAAGTTAAATATGAAATGAGGTAAGTCTGTTGTATCTCCCTTTATTATATACTCATTTAAACCTAGATGGTTGATGAGGCATTTGATTTTGATATTCAGTATGTACTGCCATATCATACATCCAGACTAGAACTAATTATTTGTATTCTCTGACATCTAGGTGTCAGTATTCTTATAGGCATTGAGCAAGCCTTTGTAATATCAAATTAATTTTGGAATTTCAGAAAAACCGTCAATCTGAAAGTATTAGGATAGTCTTAAAGAGGAGGTATATAATAAAGGCAATACTATATTCATGTTTTGTTGCAAGTGGGGGGGGGGAAGCAATTCATTTGATACGGTATATGTTTGTTGTAAGTGAGTGGAAATAAGTATTTTAATATAAAATATGTTTGTTGCAAGTGAGGAGAATGATTTCAACTGAAAAGGTATTCATTGGGTCAGTGATGAGAAAAACTCATTTCATATGGCCTATGTTACAGTACAAATGAGGGGTAATTACTCGTTTGATGTGGAATTCGTTTTGTTGCAATTTACAGGAAGGAACTCATTGGATAATTGGTACATGGCTATATACGACTATGTTGAGATTTCAGGCTGAGAAATATCTCTGAGTCAAATCAAACTAAGTTCATTCATTCTGCCAAAACATAATAAAACATTTACAGTAGTGTTCTGTATTTATTATTTTATGTCAGAAGACAAATCAAGTTGTGACGTTTTCTTGCTATATACAAATGAGTCCAAGAAAGAGTTCCATTGGAACAGGCAATGGTGAACTCATATGGAAATGTTAGATACAAATTGGCAATCATTTTTTTTCTAGCTATGTCCTCAAAACGTTCTTCTTCAACATATCCCCTTAAATTAACATGTAATGGGATGGGCAGGAAACTAACTTGCTTACGCTTTCAAATGATTATATGTATGGGATTTTTGTGCTGTATACAGCAATATCTAATCTACCTTTATCTGTGTTTACCTTGACTAATAATATCTGCATTATAGATGAATATTGTTGTAGATCATTTGGGGTGAGATACCTATATTTCATGATGTGAATGGATACATTACCCTTAGGTTTTCCATGTGTTCTTTTTATTATGTATAGCATGTACTCGCTATATGTGGAAATAATGATTCTGAGATCTTGATACTAGACTTTTTTGTAATATTACTACATTCTTTTGCAATAGCATTCACAGCTTGAATGTACCGACATGATGTACAAGTTCAGCGTTTATTTTTATATAACATATTTTCTGTGTGATGAATATAACAAAACTCATTAGTTGTATATAACAACATCAATATCAAACAATTTGGTATTTTGCATATAGTGTGGTTATAATAACAGATTATCCTTTGGTGTGTGTGTGTGTGCAGTTCCTAACCAGGGGTGTTTAATACAGAATATTGCTGTTTGACTGAAAACGATTGTAAATTAAATGTTGATCTTTCAAACAGTCATTGGAATAGAACTGCACTGTTGTTAGGTATTTGGACATACCATAATTAATATGTATGGATCTAATGCCTCGATAATATAGGAATGTAATTTTTTGTGGAGAAAAATTGGAGGGGGTGCATTTATTAGAAGGGCCTTTATTACAATAACTACAATGTTCATGGCTGTGGATAACTTCATATTTTGAGTTATTGTCATGGTGTGTAAAGCAATACATATCGTGTCCAAATGTTAAGTTTTATTAGAATATTCATGTTTGGTTGTTGTTGTTCGCTTACTATTCTATTTCTTTTTTCAATTTCATTGATGCATTGATATTTATGGTGAGGGTTTGTATAGACTCTTATTCTTCATTATCATAAACATTTCATTTGCATGCAGTGTGTTTTAGTCTTTTCACTTATCCTATTATGGTAACCAATTCAGTTTCTATCTTGTTTCAGTCCAATTTTTATTTAAACCAGGGCATATGCTATTCATATTTTCATTCATTAGTCTCTCCATTTATTAATTCATTGTTCATCCATCTACTTGTCCGTCTGTCTAACACACTTGTAACACTATGTACTTGTCCATATGTGTAATATATTTTTCCTCACTCTCTACTTCTCCATCTAACACACTTTTCCACCCATTCTACACTTGTCCATCTAGCAAGCCTTATCCCCAACATGCATGTTTCCATTACATGCATATTTGTCTAACACATTTTTCCCCCACTCTGTGCTTGCAGACAGAGTCACGGTGGCTCATTTCGTAGAGTGTTAGACCTGCAATCCAAAATACATGAATGTAATACCTGCCCTTAGCCAGCCCAGGCTGGCTGCCATGGTGCTTCAAAGGGAATGGGATGTTATAGCAAATAATCAGCTAAAAGTGTTATTAGTTTAGAAAACAACTTCTGCACCTGCTGATGCTTCATCAGATGTACAATTAGGAAGATAGACTTTGTCTGTCAACATTTAGAAATACTCATTTATAATTCTGACTTTCTTTAATTTTGAGATGTGGAGAACCTATATGAGGTACCATCATAATATTGTTTGTCTTTATATATATATATATATATATATATATATATATATATATATATATATATATATATATATATATATATATATATATATATATATATATATATATATATATATATATATATATAACGTATTACATATTATGTTGAAGCTTTTAAAATAAATAATCTTTATCTTTTTATAACATTTAAAGAATTTTAACAAATTTACATATTATTATTAATCATGTAGGACATCATATTTGCAAACATTTTTCTTCTTAATTTTATGTATATTTTTATCACAGTATTTTTAAAACTTAACTTATGAGTGGTAATATATAGCCAGTAGTGTGCTGATATACTGTTAAACTCTATTCATACCATATCATTTATTATGATACCTAGTGTAAACAATCATAATTTTTCACATGGTTGATAATTATAATTACATGTTGGACAGTTTCTTTAATTCATACCACATACAAGTATAATTACAAATTGTACAGTTTCTTTCACCTATATTATTTGAGTATCTATTATAATTCCATATTGTATATTTCTCAATTTAAATCACATGCAGTGGCGATAACTCATTAATATAGTCCATATACAGTGGTGAAAACACATGTAGAAAAGAGAAGGAAGGTAAATGTTGTTGTTTGATTGCTATAGTTATTTCTTCTGCTAAAAGTATGTTTATTCTCTATTAGCACATTTCTACCTGGCTAGGTTTAGTAACTGTGTTTCTCATTATATGTTCACATTACTGGTGTGAGATGGTGTTATTAGAGATGGTATGCCTGAATACAGTTAATCTTGCCTGAGTCAATTCATGCAGATTATTGTTGCTAAAAAATGGACGCTGACAGCAAAACTTATTAACTGATCAGTGCCCTTTTATGATTGTATTATCATTATTATTATTATTATTATTATTATTATTATTATTATTATTATTATTATTATTATTATTATTTGCTGAAATTATTGACACCACATGTGAGATGTTGGACTTGATATCCAGCAAGGCAAATGGTGAATAATGTGATAGACATGAAATGTATGATGGACGCTATAACAATTTGAATGGGTCAGATATGTTGGATTGCAAGGATTTTATATGTGCAATTATATGTACAACATATAATTATACCACATGTTATGCATTTGGTCAAGTACTAATTAGGGAATCAAGCATTAATCAGGAAGTCAAGTACTGATGAAAAATTATTATATTATGTCTACTGATAAAATATCTGCTACAAATTACGCTCTTAGTATACTTTACAACTATATTGATTTCAAGATCTGAAAATACATTTCAATGAAATATTCTTAGGCCTTTTTAGATGCAGAATCAAAAAAATTGTTTTTATTTTACGATATCATTAAGATTGATGCTTTTATATTCAAATTGTTTACTTTATCAGCTTCTCTACTTATTTTTACAGATTTATTATGCCCTTCCATTTTACATTTTATCTTGTACTACATATATTTATAATATCTCAATATAAGGTGACCTAACAATTAGCATGCAGTCTTCTTAGCATGGCTCTCATAAACAGTGTTATAATGAGGGATTACTGTATCAAGCGCAAAGTCCTGAAGGAAATTAAATAACTTGATCAGTCCCTTACTATATGGGATAACTAAGCCTCATTCAGAGATGGATATATCATATCAAGAAAATCTAATTTGGTTCACATGTGTTAAAGGTTTCCATGAGAAAATTAAACCTTCAAGGATTTGAAAGTTAATGGTTCGAGATATATCAGCTTCAAAGGTTCAACAATATATGTATATACAGCCGAAACAGTTAATACAAGTATAAACGCCCAAATATTTCTGAATATACATCATTTTATCTTCACGTGCAATCTAAATATATTTTCTTATTGTAACGGACGAGCTATGTCTTGCCAATACTGCACCAGAGTGTCTTACCAGCTGACCAAGGAACGGAGAAGGGAGTTAACTCTAACTCTTGATTTATTTTCAACCGTAACACAAATGATTCATTGATAAAGAAACATTGATTAAAGTTGCAGTTCATAGCCAAGGCAGTCTTGTTTTTTATGCACAAGACCTGATTAATATCATTGTTCTGATGTACAGTTTGGTATATGACAATTTCAGACATGATCAGGATATGTATTTGCACTTCAATTAATACATTATATAACGTCTTTTGATGAATGGACATCAGATAAGGATTATTACATTTATATTAACTTCCGATTAGGTTTACTACAGACACGAAAATATGATTTGATTGTAATAAGTCAAATATAAAATCTGGAGCGGGAACGATTTCTTTATTTAGACTTCAACTATATCGTAATAAGTACTTGAATTTAATTGATATAAATGACAATAAATTGGTTGTCAGGTCGGTGAGGATAACAATAAGAATGACTTAAACAGCTAGTAAATTATACAATAAATATCATATACTTAATGTTTTTTTTAGATTGCTAGATTAAGTAGGTATTGTTGAATTTTAATTTGAATGTCTCCTCAGTGAGGATTACTCTCAATGCTGTATGTTACCAAAGGTCTCATTTCACATTTCATATTCGATATTTATCGCACATAACGTGTTGGAGATTGTCTCGTGCTAATTTGCAACTTTGCCTCGAATTACCGTTCATTCTCGAGCGGCTTGTCGTCCAAGCGTGGAATCAACAACAGTTAAGTTGATTTGTTTGTGTGCGTCCGGGTCCGCGTTATGGCATTTTAAATGTATCCATCAGTCGTATTTAAAATCAACTGGATTTGTAATGAAAACCATTGACTAGCCTTACATTCTATTCATATGTGGTTGATTTTTATATTAGCAATGCTTTTCCCCGTTTATCCACGCGATTGCCCAGGATATTGTTAAAAAAAAACCGCTTACACGTATCATCAGTGACGTTTCGTAATATTACATCGGTGATATGATCTAATTTGGATACCTCATTTCATACTACCATTTAGCAATGGCAACGACAATCGCTGTTGATAATTAAAACTATTTGGCATATTTTAAAATCATAGGGACTATCTATCGAGTATTTCACTCCGACAATCGAGTTGTACATAGCATATTAATATCTAGCTGTCGTACACTGTATTAATGGGAATTCGTATATTCATTGTCTTTGCGTCACCAATCGCTATTTCATCTGATAAATTCGTTTCTGAATTTATTACCGGCGTTATTCGCCACCGTCAAAGTTCCTTCGACGAGTGGCAACACATTCGGTGAGATACAATAAATGCACTCCCGATGAGTAATGACAATACAATCAAGAACTGATCCTACATTAGGACGCACGCGTTGAATATGTGTAAATTGATGAGACTAACGTTAGTGAAGATATATAGAGATCCGTTTATGATTTACGTACCAGGCTGGTTTCTAAAGGGGGTATTGGTGTATCTGTTAATGTATTGTTGTTCGAGTCAAATGATTCATCCATTGTGCCAGCATGCAGATTTATAATCGATATAATTATGTAATTATCACAATGTAAATTTCAGAGATATCTTTGATGACAAAATTCGTGAGCTCGATAATATAACCCGATATTAGCCTACACTTCACGAAGATTAATACCGTTATATACCCGCTCCTTTCCGAGCACTTCCACAAGTATCTCCATGGTTATGACGCATATATTAGGAAACCCACTGAGGCTAGTCTCGAGATTACTCATTTGATTGACATGGACTTGAATTTGAAGATAATTTCTTAATTCAGGTGAAGCTGTTGATATATATTCCTAAGAGTAAATAATGCTTCGGTCAACCAATACAAATCACCAGCGATCCGAACGCAGTAGTAAACCTGCGGAGGAAGTCAATGTCAGATTCGAATAATGGTCTTATAAACCACGTTGAAATGTACCATACATAGTTGTATGTACGTGGGGCAGTCAATGTCATGTTCGCATTATGGACTTTATAAACCACGTTGAAATCTACCATACATAGTTGTATCTGCGTGGGGCAGACAGTAATAGTATAATTATGGTTTTCAGTAACCACTTTGAAATGTAACATTCATATTTGTACCTGCCCTTTATGTATCTATATGTTCAAATAACCCGCGGAAATAGTCACAACAAGGATCGGAGAAATGATAGTTGGATACTTGAAATAGGCTCAGAAGAATATAAACAAACAAAATTACTAAAGGGGATCCCCTCAAAAATATGTTTAACGTGGCCAACATAAGTTCGATTGTTACATATGATTCACCCGGATCCCCCGAGGTAACACCGTTCAGAGCCAAGTCAAACATGTTGTATAAGATTGATCATATACAGACACATGATAACAGTGGACGGGGACAAATGTTATGATACACTTCCATGCGACAATGCGGCCAAAACGCGTAGCTGCATACAAATTTACCAACGTTGGCAGACAAAGGGCAGCCGCCACGGAGAAAATCAAGTCGGATCTTACTTCAGGAACGTGTACATACAGCGCAACGTAATCTTTACTAAATCGAATATTACACGATAACTAATCGCTGCAACATCATTGGTACATAAACTACATTTGTTAATACTCTGATTTATCATCGTCATTGTGGTTTATCTCGTTATAATTTCCACTCGGTGTAGCCTGCTGAGATCGGCATGATTAACGCCATTACTACATCACAGGCGACTATTCTGACAACCGCAGCGGCCATTGTAACGCATTTTACACCATAGCTCCAATTATACCCGGACAGCCTCTCGAAACAGCCACACATATTTTTGACAACCAGATTAAGAATATGTTGAACACTTTCCCACGCAGACGGTGCAATTCCCGATGATGCAGGTGGTACAGGTGCTTGGGATGAAATCGTTGGTGCCGATGCAGGGACAGGTAGTGCTGGTGACATAGTGGTTAGTTTTGTGGCTGATGACATTTTTAGGCAATATTTCGCACGGTTAGAATGCCTATTACCTTTGAGGTAGCAATAAACTGACTACCGCTATTCTCACTGACAAATATATTCCCAGGAACGAAATATAGTCTCGATACGGCTCCGCTAAGGCTAGAAATAAATAGAATATATTTCCGCTTTATGTCATGTAGCAGAAGTATACCTGCTCGAAGGAATTCGATATCTATAATTTCTTCTATACGGGAACTTATATAATCTCATTCCACTTGCATTTCCTCAAGGTCGGCTATTTTATCTGTGGGAATATCTGCACCCATCCTTTCGATACGTCTAACAGACAAATAGCCCAACACGACGACTTAAAATCAGCATCAGCTGCAAATGTGTCGACGACAAATCCTGGTATATTCACGGGACCAGCTCTTGCATTATTTTCGATAAACAATGTTGTGGTGAATGCGTGTTTGTACGTTGTCGTAGTGTCGCATTCGTCAGGATATAACTTGTAAAACTCTTATACGACGGCCTGACCTTACTTGTGGTTTTGCCGGACATCAATAGCGGTTTTCTGCTTTCCAACAGTTATCTACAACTGTTCCCCAATCTGACATATAAATTCACGTTGGTATCTGTACCAACGTTTTTACAGTTTTTATTGTCGCGGTTAAATCTATTTTATAAAGTTAGTTGATTTCACTTTGTGTAGGAGACTATATTTTATATAACCATGCAGTATTTATGAAACATATCTTATGAGCACGCAGATGCATATGACAGTAAACTATTCAATTGAAATGTACTGAACAACGTTTGTTTCCTTTTCCTCCACTTCAAACTTTGGTGCGGCTTTTGCTGGATAGAGTACACGCTGTGTATCCACATATTTGTACTTGGCAATGTCCACTCCGTGGTACTCTTGAAATACTTCCACTTCAGGCGTAGGATGGTCTCCTAAGCATTAAGCTGGTGGTATCTCTGCCATATGTGATCTTATCTAAACAATTCACTTAATCCCTTGGATCCCTTTAGTATATCCAGACGTATGAAACACTCATCTTTTAGCGGAGACCAGGCTTCGGCTACATACAGGCTCCCCATTTAACCGATCACTCTCCTGATTAATAAATAACAACAAAACAATACAAAGTTACATAGTTTAGTCGTTACAGCAACGTGAGCCGCGGTGATTGGTCAGTCACATTCCCGTGAAAGTGAATTTGCGTGTAATACTTTCAAGACGATTACACAGATAAGTATGATTTGCACGACTGGTAATATAAGTTGCTAAAGACACGCTGCTGATCCGCAGATATATGATATGGATACAAATCAATGAAATTTGCCACATTTAGAACAAAGTTTAAAGTCCGATATTGACGATCCCACATAAATACTAGTGCTCATAATCTTTCTTAGATTTATGTCAATCGTAGAGAAATCTCGTTGCTGACATTTATGTCAAGATACTCAAAAATCCGTGTGTGGGTACTTACACAAAAGGCAACCAGGTGTCCTGATTTTGTCGAGAACGAACATCATTTGTGGTTATATTTAACTGTAAATATAAATTTTATTTGATAAAGAAATGCGTGAAACTAATGTGGTTTTCGTGTTGTTTTGTTGATTTTCCTTTTTTGCTACATTCACATTAGATGGCTTGAGATTATTTAGAACAAAATAATTACGCGGAATATTTTGATTAGAACCCTATTGGATATGTATGAATATGACTGATCTTTTCGAGCTGTGGTTAATGGCGCCAACACATATAGAGGTGGAGTTCAGGGTAGTCTTACAGTCCCCTAGATTATTATATATGTAAACACAATGACTGAGTTCGTCCCGAACTGTTGTGTGGCAACAAGACGACTGAGGATGACAAGCGTATTATATTAGCGGCACGTACTGATATCAACGATGCCTTCGTCCAGGGATCGTAGCGGGAATATATTTGTAAACATATGACATCGGTGAGTGCCTGTAAATTATCTGACGACGACGTGATTTCGCAATCATCTCGTTTCTATACCATAATCTGTACCGCAATGATAATATTACTGGGGTAAACCCTGTTGGTATGTTATTCGACATTGATTCTTTGCGTAATAAACACAGACGATAAAGAAAACCTCTCCGTGGATCAGACAACCATTTAAATAATATGACCCACGTTGAAATACATGTCAAGTAGTCTTGTTATTGAAGTTGGTTTCATAATGGTTCCACTCTAGTTTTCAGCATGCTAAATCTTCTGATGCTCGTAACTGGAAGATATGCTGTGAGAAACACCACCGACACCGTTTACGCCACCACGAGCTCCTACGCTGGCGCCACTGACACCAACACCAAACGCGAACAATAAGAAGGATGTAGCAACGGTGAAGCGGACACTGCTACAAAACATAAATTCTTCCCGGATTATAAAATGCATTACGTCGTCGCTTTTACAATTGCGGTAGTTGTTGCTTCAGTACAATTACTTTAACGATTGCTGCGCAGAAGCAACGTTACAGCGATGCTTATCCAGTACTGCGAGAATCAGTTAGGTACTGTCCTGATATGGAATTATACATCTAGCAAACTAAAATAAACTGAAGCAAGCGACAAAACAGAGATCGAAAAGAAGAAACACAAGCTGATGTACTAAAATGATTGTTATAATTTCTCCCATTACTGAAAATGATGCAGGCTATATTGACCGTATTCGTGACCTAAAAGATATTAAATATCCCTACAGACCCTAAAAATATGATACTGAGATAATTGGTGGTAGTGAGGGATTATATATTTTGATATATATCCACTGTGAGATATTACTCCGCTAGTTTTAATAACCACTCCTGCGGCAATCGCGTGATAACTGTTGTCGTGGTTGGTAATATATTGGCTGTTGCATGTTTCTTGTCAAACTTGTTTTTTTATTTAGTTCAAGATCTAGAGAAGTAACAACATCAATGACGAGATTTTCAAGATGGAATCGTGGCATACTTCATATCAGAATGACACCATTTATATTTATTACGTATATAATATACATCGTAAGACGGTTTAAGTAGTTAACGTCAAGATGGCAACTGGCAAATATCATAGAAGCCGCGTGATAATTATTTTCATTTAAAACCAAATAAACGTCTAAAGAAGTATTTCAGTGAAAGCTCTGTGCTGATATAACCATTGATTTAGGATAAAGGATAAATATTGATAACAAGATTGTCAAGATGTCATGATGGACAATGAGACAGCAATATTTGATGCCTGAACGGCATCGCTAGAACTGAAGTTCATTCTACCATATATTAAGGATGAGTAGTTATAACCGATGTTGCGTATTTTAGAAGGAGTAGTGACAACACAATCTGTGTCCTGACTGACGGACTAGCAGAGCAATTGGATACATTTGGACCATCTCCGTCATATTTTCAGTGGGGAAATCAAGCGCACAGTTAGATATAACACGTATTGTCATGAAAACGAGTTGGTAGAGTGTGTATAGTTTACGATGTTCTGTGCAAAATTTTATATACTATTTAATATCAATGCAACGAATTACATTTTAAACAATTTACCATTTACAGAGTAATTAAGGTCATAAATTTGATTTTTGCTTGATGTCTTTTGAAACATGGTTGCGCAGAGATTGCTAGGCAATATGGACATATAAACTAAAATTTCAATTGGTATTCATTAATGTTTTGGCTTAACAATCAAGTGTAACCTGGACAAGAACGAAGGTCACACAAGTAAACCTTTCCTTGCTGTAACATTAACATATTAACAACGACGGGACTATATTATATTCAAGATACGCATCCCGAATGTTTTGATGAATAGGATACGAAAGCGTTGCCAATATCTCTAAAACTGTATTCCGGAAAATGAAGCAAGTTTCAAGATTACATTTTCCTTCTTGTGACCTTGAATTGTGAGATATAACAAAACAACGTTAGTCGCAGTACATATTTAGAAAACGTGCAACTATTTATAATCACAAGGCTTGTAAAGTTTTGGGCCGGGCAGTCAGTAATTTAACAGAATGGACAGCTGGTCGGACAATGTCATATTATAATAGGCACACCACGAAACAAAGGTATAACTCATTAATCCATACAAGTGTCTATTCAAAAGTATTTACTAAACGAAGGAAGCTACCTCTTTTCCAAAAAATCAATAAATGCGCGATATAGAAAAAAAAATCCTTCCTTGGTAAGTGGCAAATTTGAGGAACATTTCGCGAATAATTATTTTTTTATAAATATCTTCTTAGAAATCACATAATAACTGAAAGTGTGATGTGATGTGATTTTGATTTTTAACGTAGCTTTAACAATTTTTCAGTCATATCGCTACGATGTCTGCAATGTGGCAGTTTATAGTGATGTCTAGCACTGGGGCATCATGCCTCAGACATGTAGCATGATGTCCCACCCAGTCACATTATCCTGACACCGGGCAGACCAGTCCTAACACTAACCTCTTAAAGCGGAGCGCCAAGCGAGGCAGCTGTTGGTACAATTTTTGTAAGTCTTTGGTATGACTCGGCCGGGGATCGAACCCACGACCTCCCACATCCAAGGCGGACGCTCTAACCACTAGGCCAACGGAGCGGTGAACGTCTGAGATAGTTGTTTTATAAGGTAAAGTTGTTTACATTTGTAAGCATGCACAATGGAGAGAATGGTGGTATAGCTCTATGATCGAACCCAATAACTGAAAGTAATGTATCATGTGTGCTTATTTACTCAAAGTAGTTATAATTTTTCCTACGCTTTCTTTTTTCTTTCCCGTCGTCCTGAAAGAATAGAATATATCCAATATTAGACAAGATGATATAAGTCCCACGTATTTGCTCTCCAGAAAGGGAGAAGACCCGCATGCACATATTCGTCATATTCGTAAATGGAAATACAGTGCAAGTCACGCAGTGTAAGTAATTATATGAATAAAAGTAGTCGACATATGTTGCCATTTTAATTAATCTATTGTACATCTTGTCTCGTATGTAAATGTTTCAATTCAATCTTTTCTGTCCTTTCTTTATCCTGTAATGTTTCAGTGATTTAGGACTCCTTTGCTTTTGGACAACAAGCCAAGTGCGCTGCTAATTGCAGCAACAAATTAAACGGCAGACAGCCCATCATCAAATATGCACTGCCTCTCTGAAGCTTGTGGTTATTCTTGTTTCACTGGATTCTCCCTTAAACTATGCATATAATTATCAAGTCACTCATCGCTCAATTGTCATGTAGACTGATATAAGAAAAAATACCCGCGGATGAGGTAAGGTGCAATTATAAATTACTCAGGAAAGTGCAAACAAAACAAATTTTGTTTTATTTCAGAATAGTATGGCTTTTTCAAAAATGCTTATCTGTTGGTTTCTTCGAAGACATTAGCTGTCGATCTGTTTTTCAAATCCACGCTTTGTTTAGTATTTGATTAATTTATATAATTAAAGATTTTTTGTTGCACTAATGCCTGCATAACCTCTTTCATTACATTACAGAAATGATTATTTCCGTCATGTCAATGTCACTTGAAGAAAGGAAAGAAAAATGTGGATCAAGCACAGTCATAGGACGACAAATGATATTTCAGTACATTGGTACAATTGCCCAGTGTATGTTTAATTCTTATACAACATAATGATAAACAAGTGTTTTATGTATGTGCTGGTGTGGATATTCTTGAAAGACATCGATAATCGGATTAGAAAATCGTATCATGTTTTCTCACTGTTCTCGTCAAGGAAAAGGAATAAGTAGTATATTTTGCAAAGACGACACTGTTCTAATTAAGTGCACATTGCACACTTGATACAGCCTCAAGCAGATAATCGTCAATTGATATTTGATATTAGAAGAAAGGAAAAATAAAATTAGTTGCACTTTTCATAACAGTTCATCTTAAACTATCAGTTTTTCAGACCCATCTAGATACACTTCTCTAAAAGTGTTTGGTAAAGCAAACTGCAACAATTTGTCACAGCTGATTATTTCATTTTCCTTTATGTTGGGCACATACTTACATGAGGTAATTCTCGGAACGGATAAGTATAAAACGTGATAACTTGTATGGCCATAGTCGCGTGCATATAGGCACGTTACCGTCTATCTATCTATCTATCTATCTACTGGCAAGCTTTATCACACATCCATACTAGCCGAGCCCGAGACGCAAACACAAGCAGACAGACGTGAGATGGCAGTGAGCGCTTTAGACCACTCGGCCACTAGGGGCCCCTCCAGTGACTGTTCGACATAAATGAAATAAAAGATTATACAATCCTGACAGAATGCTGAGACTGCAGATGAATCTGGCGTGCAAAGTGACGCCAAACGAAACAGCGATGGACAATCCATGTACTCTGCCGATGAAGTCGTATATATGCCGGGAGTAATAAAAGACAGTATCAGCATAGAACTAAAAATGAAAAACATTTATACAAAATTGGAATGCGCGAGATCAAAAGAACGTTTCAACATGAAAATAAAAAAGTGATAAACAACAAATAAAATTGGGATGCCTTAACTTTCGAACTCGCGACCTCTTGTTTGGCAGACGTTATAAAACATTGAGATGCGCGAGTTTAAAAGGAAGTTCAAACATGAAAAAGTAACAAACAACACATTAGATGCCACAGCTTTCGAACTTGCGAGTTCTTGTTTGGGAATCAGGAGTAATAAAATAAAGTGTCCACATAAACATTTAAAAAAATCAAAGTAATAATAAAACATTGGGATATCGCGAGTTTCAGACTCGGGACCTTGTGTTTGGCAGGCGTTAGTCATAAAGAAAGTTTCAATATCAACAAATGGGGTGCCGCGAATTTCGATCTGACGACTTTTTGCTTGGCAGACGTTAGTATAAAAGAAGGTTAGTAGTTAATGGGGGCGAACCTTGTTTCTTGTAACGTTTCAACGTAAAATTATAAAAGTAAAAAAGATAAACTTGCATCATTGGGATGAGCGAGTTTCAAAGAAATATTCAACATTAAAATTATATATATATATATATATATATATATATATATATATATATATATATATATATATATATATATATATAACCAGATTGGGATGCCGTGAGTTTCTAACTCGTTACCTGTTTCTTGACATGATATCGACCATATTTACCGGTAGAGAATGCAGAAGAAGAACCTATTGTTTGGTCATTTTGAATAACTGGTATTAAATATGTTGTGCAAATTTCCATTATGCTTTTAATATTGATAACAGCACAAATATTGTCAAGTGACATACATAGAAGACACGATATTATTTCAGATTGCCTCGATTTATACGAACAGTACGTTGCGTTTAGTCAATAATAAACTTAAAACCTGTTTCTCCACAACTTGAATTTTTAGAGTTTTGATAATATCTGCGCAATTAGCAATATGACCACAAGTCAGTATAGTAAATTGTCAAGTATGGCAACTATTATATATATATATATTTATATATATATGTATATATACTTCTCTGAACATTCCTACCACTATGAGAGATAATCGAATCAACTGGCTTGAAACAAATCAGTAGGTGACAAGATAATATGACACTAGGTCTACTTAACTATTCATAAACCAATTTTTGAAGACTAAACATTTTAATATAGACTAGTACCCTTTTGGGAACCAGTTTGAGTTTCATAGAGTACGCCCCCTCCCCTTTTTCACTTTTCCATGCAGTCAGTCTTTATTCCTGATAATTTTGCCTTTCTTATTTGCACAACATTGTGTGGAACTCCATGGCAATTGTTGGGCTCATTTAATACAGTTATTTTGTTATTTTTCTATACAAATATTTACCTGCACCCACGCGTGCCTGCCAGATTGTAACGCAGAATTAGACAAGTGTGTCAATATTGGAGTAGTTTATGTCACAGTGTGTTCTAATATCTCACTGTGAACATACTCTAGAGTAATTACGTATAATTTACAGTACTAATGTTTTATATACTAACTCGACACTTCCATTGAAAAATTGGTACTGCACAGCTACTTTCTAGAAATAAACTCATTGACCCTTATTAAATGCCAATATGTCTTATTTGGTCACGTAGCAACAAAAAACAGTGCAGACGTCGTATCTTATGTGGGTCCATCTTTGCTTCAGGGACTACGCATCGCGTATGTTTTGTTGAATATGATGAGAAAATAAGGTGTTTCGGGTATTTCTAAAATTGTATTCCGGACACGGAAACAAGTTTAATGATTCCATTTTCCTTCTTGTAAAATTGAATTTTAGGATAAAACAGACAATGTTACCTGCATTATGCATTTAGAAAAAGAAAGGCACTAATTATCATCTCAATGCTTGTAAAAGTATGGACCCGACAGTCAATAATTTAAAAGGACGGACAGCTGGTCGGACAATATCATATCATTATAGGCACATCCTGAGACAAACGTATAATTTATTAGTCTATTAAAATGTCCGTTCGTACTCATTTATTGAACAAACGATGCTACTTCTTTTTCCGTCGAAAGCAATACATGCGCGATGTAGAAAAAATATGAAATAGACAAAGGTTTCAATATAATCCTTCCTTGGTAATGGTAAAAAGTGAGAAACATTTGGCTAATAATTATTATTCATAAATATTGTCGTGTTATAAATCATATAATAACTGTATGTAGTGCATGATTTGTACTTATTTACTGAAAGAAGCTATAATCTTACTTACTCTTTCCTTTTGCTCTCTTTCTTCCTGGAATAATAGAATAAATCTGATATTAGTCAAGATGATATATCCCACATATTTGCTCTTAAAAGATGGAGTAGATACGCATGCACATATTCACAAACGAAAATCCAGTGTAAGGCACGACAACATTATATAAACGATGATGCAAAGTTGTCATTTCGCTATAAAATCCTAAAACTATAAATACAACGTAGTAGGATAGTGGCAATACAATAAACCATCGCCAAAGTTGTTGTTATTACTAAGAAATCTGTGAGTAAATTGGAACACATCGTCTAATCCTTGTGTATACATGAACTATTATTAATGTAAACGTTGTGTCTGTACTTTCAAACTATACAATCTGTCCACGCACATAAGCAACAAATATATATATATATATATATATATATATATATATATATATATATATATATATATATATATATATATATATATATATATATATATATATATATATATATATATATATATATATATATATATATATATATATATATATATATATATATATATATATATACATATATATATATATACATATATATATATTTGTTTCGATAATAACGTGTGAATAGAAACCCATTTGTCTTGCACAGAACAAAATGTACTCGTGGTACATTAATGTTAATCAATCATATTAATTGTGTGCACATTCAGAAACTTAAAGTCCAGACTCCGAAACACGTTACTTAATTACATTCCCTTCTTGTAGTATTGAAACCAACATAAAGCCCGCCTGGTCACATTATATATCTGGGTAACGTTTTCGGTCAACATCTCAAGAAAGCTTGAAATGGTAAGGACCGAATAATAAATAAGTAATATATATATATATATATATATATATATATATATATATATATATATATATATATATATATATATATATATATATATATATATATATATATATATATCGCGGTTTTTGTCGTGAAAAGTGTTTCGATATGACACAGATAAAACAGATTCGCCACCCGCACGACGTCGAATTAGCTCATACCACAAACAGAACCATCTTTGTCGTCGCCGCTTTGTACTGGTATAACGGAACCAATTGCGCAAGTCCAGGTGGGCGGAGCTTAAGGTGTAGGGAACAATGTATTTCGAAATAAACAACAAAACTAGCTGTGAATGGTGCATTATGTAATAATTATACTTTCTGTTAGGCTTAAAAAAAAGTTTTGCCTCCTGGCAACATGTGAGATTATATTTCCTATCTAGACGATATTTTGTATTTTTTGTGATTTTTTTTTTTAAATGTGGTACACATGTGTGAAACTGTGTCGGTTGTAACAAGATAACTCTTACCCCGTCTGGTTCCAGCAGAGTTATCTCTCTTAAATGCAGTGGAGTACCTGATTTTGTCCTTGTCAAATTGACAATCTAACACTGCGCTCTACAAAAGTGTATGACATACACGCTCAAGTAGGATAGAAAATATATTTATTTCCCCAAACATTAGCATTAACGTCTATGGAAAACAGTTGGTACCGTGATACCTAAAAGGAAGAACAGCCTCGCAGTGTATTCTTAGAAACGCCTACATGTTGGCGGCATTTATGAACTTTACTAGTTTGATGTAGGAAAACAAATGGGTGCTGAACAGTTTTGATCAAATATTGAACGTTCTTTAAGAATAAAATGTATGAAATCTTCAGAAAATAGCACAAGTTGGCTTTGGATGGGGTCTTTTGATAACTATAGCTATGGCAGATATAGACTTGTGTTTCCTGATGCCTTTATATGCTGTTAGCTCCTAGATTGGAATACATGCAACAAAATAAGTTATGTAAACATAATATAGTTGTTTTGGCCAAATATTGACTATTTTACCTGTAAAAGATGAAAAATCATGTGTACAAAAACAGCTATCTTGTTCTTGTATGGCATGCCATAAACCAGGATAGAGAACACTCTAAGTACACTTGTAGATAGATCACTTGTACCATGTAGGATGTTCTGGTATGAGTAATTTTAGGTAATTTATTAAAGATATGGTATTCTTTTCCACTTTGATTTTAATTGTCCTGCTCTAAATGTCCATTTGTGTACACTTTCCTGCCTTGAAATTGTTCATCCTGTTAGTTAAGTTCCCTTGCATTTCCTTTTGTTGAAGTAGCAGGGAATACCAACAAACTCGAGCAGTTTCTTTCAGTCAGCTTTTCCCATTGACACTTGTCTAAGCCCAGTTATAATCTACTATTGACTTTCAATTAGTTCTATTTATTTCTGTCCAGCTGTTCATGTGGAATTTCTATATTAGGTCCAATATTACTAATGGATAACCATTTTAGTCACACAGTGTGCATTCATTCCATTCAAATCACAGTGTTCTTGAAACTTTCCATCCCATCGCAAGAATCCAAATTGGCATAAGATCATATCTGCATGGTTATTGACGGCTGTACTCTACATGTCGGCATTGTAGAAAATATGAACTATGTGATAAAAAGGAGCCGCGTCATCTTAGAAATTAAAATTACATGACTCTTGAGGTCTCCACTAAATATAGACGTGTAAATGTTAGGTTCTCACTTTATCAATAATGTATGTTTGGATAATTGAATTGCAATGAAGTTAATACAGGTTGTTCATGAACTCATTTATTTTACATGGATAATATATTAGAGGTTACCATACCTTATGTATATCATTCAGTTATCTCTCTGACACCAGTCATAACATTTAAATAAAATAAAAACTCACATTTTCAGTGAATGGTTATGAAAAAAAAGAGAAGATTTGTAAGTAGAACCAATTTAATAATTTCTCACTGTAAAGGTTACAAGTTTAAAAACTGATAAAGAATGTTTTCTTTGGTCCAGGCAAGTTACGACCTAACTTAATCCCATTATTGTTAATTTCTTATGTAGAAGAAATATACATTATATGTATTTATATTTTCTAAATTATTCACCCTTTTATATTAGATGGAAATGAACACCACTTCACCAGAAATTTGTGTACCTGTAAGGGATGTTATAGCACAGTTGCCTTTGGGCTGTCCTTGGACCTATGGGACCATGCTCCATATATCTGTCCAAGTAAGGTCATCAAACTTTCACTTTTCATTTTTCATATTGCTGATTTTGTCTCCTTTAATTCCTTTATCATAAGACACCTCTCCCGTTTAGATATACACTCTCCTCATGTGTATAACTCCATTTGACGCGCTATACATATTATTTACATTTGGCATTTTCTATATTTTATTCCCCAAATTTCACCCCCAATCCAATATAACTACTTAGAAACTGTGATTTACTATATTTGGTGACGATTGGCTTACTGATTCAATTTTACTGACATTACAAAGGAGGAAAGCTTACTATTTGTGTTACAAAGAGGATGGGTATGTATACCTTTGTGTGAGGACTGGTGGTTAGTGACCACATGTGTCTGCAGACAGTGTAAAGTGTTCAAAGCTTATACTTTATAACAAGATTGGGTCATGTCCACCTATCTCTTGTGTTAGGTTATACGTCTACCAAAAAATATAAATTCCTTTCGTTTAGGTGAATTGTACATTTTGAAGTAGGACAGTACATAATATTTGGTACATTGACCTTTGACCTAGTTATTACATAATATGACATAATGTGATATATCCGATATCACCCATGTGAAGTTCAATAAGTGCTGATATTAATAAGATAGAACTCATAGTTAAAATAATTCATTTTATTTCAACAGATAAGTTTGCTAGTGAAGCAAAATTATGAAAACAAAAGTTCAAAATAGCTCAATGACATTTCTATACACATTCATAGAAGACATAGCTTAGTACCTGATAAAAATGTTTTTCACAAGTGAGACTAAGTGAATTTGTTACTTATACAGTCCTGAACTATTTCACAGATTATTGGAAAAATTAAGGTTTGCTATAGGTATAACGGTACCAATTGCGCAAGTCCAGGTGTGCGGAGCTTAATGTGTAGGGAACATTGTTTTTTCGAAATAAACAACAAAACTAGCTGTGATTGGTGCATTATGCAAAAGTTGTACTTTTTGTTAGGCTTATAATAAGTTGTGCCTCCTGGCAACGTGTGAGATTATTTTTTTTCCTATCTAGATGATATTTTGTATTTTTTATGATTTTTTTTTAAAATGTGGTACACATGTCTGAAACTGTGCCTGTTGTGACTAGATAACTCTTACCCTGTCTGGTTCCAGCAGAGGTATCTCTCTTAAATGCAATGGAGTACCCGGTTTTGTCCTTGTCAAACTGACAATCTAACACTGCTCTCGAGAAAAGTTTGTGACAAGAACGCTAAAGTAGGATAGAAAATACATGTATTTCCCCAAACATTAGCATTACGGTCTATGGAGAAACAATTGGTACCGTGATACATAAACCTTCACAGCAGGTATCACGGTGCTCTTACTTGACAGCTTGCAACATTATACTGAATATACATAATCCGTCATTCTTTTCCATTGTATCCAGTATATAAAGCAATTTGTACTCGGTTATTCTGGTCTATTGTATCCAGCAATTTATAACGTCTTGAATGCAAACAGGATTTCGGCCACATTAATTCAAAACATAAATCAATTGGTTGGTCATTTCGAATACCTGGTACAACATCTGTTGTTCACATGTTCAATATGGTCTTAATATTCATACCGACAGACGTTCTGTCCTGTAGCATAAAAAAGATATACGACTCTGCCCCGTGGTTTTCAGAATACTTCAAGTTATACCAGCACTACTTTGAGTTTAGTCAAAGTTAATATTGAGCCCTGTTTTCACACAACTAGGAATCATCAAGTCACATTCGCCACAAGACGTCGAATTTTCCAATACCACAAGGAGAAACATCAATGTCGTTGCTCCATTTTATTCCTTGACAAGCGTGCCCGCGTTCAAGAGGAGGTGTTTAACAAATACCCCGTGTTTTAAACTAAGCATCCAGTATACTTTATACTTTCGATATTGTGCTTGTATCACACAGAATCACTTCATTGAAAAATTATATAAGTTGTGATAACATGTACATATAATGATCGACGTCATGCTGCTGGTTAACAATGCACCGATGTAGTCTCTGTTGTTGAAGTTTAGTGTAACCACGGGTTAGCATTTTAATGATTAGTGCCTGACAATACATACCTCTTGGGAAACTCGTTTGGGCGCGTCTGGGGTTTATATTTGGTTGTGGCTAATTTCGGACTGAGAACACCCGAGCGGACATCAATGGTAGCCCGGGGATAACTCACCAGTGAAACCCAAACAGGACAGTATTTCTTTCCGAATAAAGTAATGCAATCGGACCAAGGGATTTAGCCGATGCGAATGTCCTTTTCGTGACATAATCGTTGTAATTTTGTTGCATGGTACAATGCATTTTGTCCTTGTAAGTAAGACGTGCAGAGTCAACATTAGTCTAAGTTCATTTTTAACAGTTAAGACCTCTCCGGTATATAATATGTTCGCGAACACAGTCAGGGTCAATATCACGGTAGCAACCCTGATGCAGTAGTATAAGAAACACATCCTATTGTCTTACCAATACTTGACAGAGGCATTTTTGTGGTAGCGCCAGTCGATGTTTTCAGCTATGGAATCCGTGCGACTGCTCTTTTGTTTAATCAAGAGGTTGGTGTTCGCATTGACATGGCTCATTATCATGTAGTGGTCACAGTTAATAACTCGGTGAGGTATATATCGTCTAGTATCGCAGGTGCACATAAAACGTGTAATATGGCATTAATCACCCCCACTCCACCCATCATATAACTGAAGATATTATCGAACGTAGGTATCTCCACAGAAACGGAAGCAGAAGTACATGTTGCTGATGTGCCAGCGATTACCGTCGTAATCACTTTCACGACAATGTCCAACCCGGTACGTTCTGACTGCTACGCTGTTACTTGAAATATCAAAGCTTATAACTTATTTGCGCACATTTGTATTGATATCTAGATTGGCTTATTGGCTTATGTTTAACGGCATTATGTGTTTGTGTGTGCATGTAGCTCGAAACGTCACGCAAATATTAAACAGTAAATAAAAGACACATACATATTCAATATATAAATCTCCTCCATAGATTTGACAAGCGATCCGTAATACGATCCGCTTTGGGATATCTGTCAAGTAATCTTTCTATGAAACTTTGTTCCATATTTGTTCCGCTCTCTGCCACATTAATACATTGGCAACATGTTAAATCATCTGATAAGCATACATTTCAAACGAAAACCGCGAACTCCACTGACCCCACCACCGACGCATCCATTGGTGTCACTCCAACACCACTATAAACGAATGTTAAATACAATGGAATAGTTGGTGCGGAAGAAAAAAAACGTATGTGAAGTTAAACGCGAAACATGAAAAAGAAAAAGGTGCTGCAACGAAGACAGTCGTACGAAATATAAATATGGTCGCAGAATATTAAACACCTGTTGTCGTCACGTTTAGAATCGCGGCCGTTGTTGTCGATGTAACAATATTTTCAGAATTACTAGGCAGAAGTATAATCGATGTTTTCAGTGATAATTGTCGAATGATGCGATAACCAGTTAAGTATTAGCCTGATATGCAATAATGAATAGAGCAAACTAATATAAACTAAAGCAAACGAAAACACAAATAGAGATCGAATGAAAAAGCAACCTACCAAGGTGGTCTACTAAATCCACAGGTATATTATATACCATGTCAATACTGGTGTCAATTCTATGGAGCAGTTGTACGTGGCCACAAGTATTTTTGATGTCCCGACAGATGCTAAACAGTTTGACACTGAAATCATTGGCGGTTGTATCCTAGATTATTTATAAACTATGCGTTAACACTCCGATGGTTTTATCTGCAACGGCGGCGGTGACCTTGTGCTAGCTGGTGTCGTAGTTTTTAATAACAATTGAATACTTGGCAACGATCGAATGTCACCTTATAAGGGTGTTATACCGTAAGATCATTTCTGATCTACTCCAATCTGAGAGGAAAGTATTCCGAACAAGCGTCGGTCCTGATCAAAAGGATGTCAAAGATATATTTGCGATGGTGGCAGTAATGACTCTCACGATAATCCCCCGCGTATATACAACCAACCATCAGGAATGTATCGCGTTAAAAATGAACTATAATCGTTTGTTACAACTCTCAGTCTTAAACTAAGTAAAAGAAAAGAGCAAAACGCAACACATTTTGTCAAAGTCATCAAAAATAATGCATTGCCCTAGATTGCAAAAGGGAAGATATAAAATGAATAATTAACAAATTAAATCCAAATAAACATCGATTATCAGAAAAAAATCATAAACCCAACTCTGGAAGGGTTGATGTGCCTGTGATGGCCTTTGACCTGGCGATGCGCCAACAGTCTTGTCTTGGATCCCAATAACACAACCCAAGAACATATATATATATATATATATATATATATATATATATATATATATATATATATATATATATATATATATATATATATATATATATATATATATATATATATATATATACATATTGATAATGCAAACTGACATAAAAAACACGGAAGAGAGTCAAAAGTGAATTGTTCTAGATACATTAGGCGGTACGTTACAAAAACGCATTTGATAAACATTGAATACGCAAGATATAACTGTGTGAGGAAATACAAAAGTCATTCAACGAGCTCAAGATAATAATCGAAATAGTTATCCTTCAGAAAAAGGTAAAAATTATTTACAAAACTGTATCTGATTTTAAACAAAGTCAGCTAATATATGCAATAACCCATATCAGGAAATAAAATAATCGTAAATAACAAACAAAGCAAATTAAATATACATAAGACTGATAAATGATGGCAGTTGTAGGTTTTACTCTGGCTGCGATGGAAATTGTGTATGTGAATGTCGCCGCTTCTGGAATTGCAAAAACAGTAACAAGTCGAATCGACAGAGGGGCTACGAGAAAGGTTGAGCGGGACAACATGTCCCGGATAACGATAGGATACTATACCAAACAACTTGATTTATACAATAAGCAATACAATCGAATCAGTGACGAACTCATTGCAATTGTGCTCAGGTCACAATTAATCTTTCTGGGTAAATTAATCTTTCTGGGTAAAGTATCCACAAATTTAGTAACAGTTTTTTTAAAGGATCTTTTTATCCGCTCAAGTGTGTGGATCTAACACCCACTGGTTACTCCATGAAGTCATTCTCCCGTAATTCTCGCGGAGGTGGAATTGCTGTCATCACAAAGAACTCCATGATAAAACGTCTTAACCACACCACAACATTCCATTTTGGCCACACATTGTTTGAACTATTGCAAATCACACTCACACTGGAGCAAAGGCCAGTCCATTCTGTCTGCCTATACCAACCTCCTACTAGTATAAAAAACAAGCTGGCTGACTCTCGCTTTTTTAGCAGTTTCCGAATCTCCTGGACTATGGAAATTCGATGGTGGCAACCTGATTATTGTTGGAGATTTCAACTTTCACTTTGCTTGTCCCGGAAACCCAAATACATGAAAACTCGAAGATTCCATTAATGTTTTCAACCTGAACCAGTCAGTTACCACACCAACCCATAAACATGGTCACATTTTAGACTGGATTCTTCATAGACCTGGTTATAACATTCTACGGGTCCTCCCTGGTATCCATGACCTAGCATCAGATGACCTCTGCATTGTATGCTATCTTGACGTATCAGTCCCTAAACCTCCCACTTTATCTGCTACTAAGAGAAATCTCCGTATGATAATTAGAACCAAACTAATGCACGACAACCCAGCTAACCTAACAACCTGCTTACCTTCAACCGCAGAACAACTCCATAACTGCCTGCGTTCAATGCTTGACAAACATGCCCCAGCTACCAAGTGCAGAGTATCAATGCAGAAGTGTTCTCCATGGTATAGCAGTGTTAGAGGCCAGCTTCGCGCTGCTAAAAGAGACCGCCGTAAAGATGAGAAGCTTTGGCTTTCCACCAGACTCACTATTCATAAGCAAATCTATGAAGCCGCTAAGAAGAATGTCACAAATATAGTCCATGCAACGAAATCAGCCCACTATACTACTAAGATCATGGAAAGTTACAGCTGCAAAGAGCTCTTCGAGATTACTAACAAGCTAATGTCAAGAACAAATCTACACCACTTCCAACTACCTTCTCTCCAGTCCATCTTCCGGACATGTTTGCAAATTTCTTCCGTGAAAAAGTACAAACCATTAGAGATTAGCTTGACACCGCAATTTAAATTGACTCGCCGTCACCATACAGTTGGGAAAACAGAACTTGAGCGGCAACCATTAGCAGCATTTGAACAATCTGCATGTCGCCCTTGCCACAGTACTGAAACTACTCTTCTAAAAGTAGTTAATGACATTCTCTCTGCCTTGGATAGCGGAAAGATTGCAGTCCTCACCCTCCTTGATTTGTCTGCAACATTTGACACAATAGACCATGATATATTACTTCACCGTCTCCAGCATGTATTTGGTATTCATGATACAGCCTTACTGTGGTTCAAGTCCTTCTTGGTCAACAGGACACAATATGTGTCTGCAAATGGAATACACTACAGCCCAGTTGATCTATTTTGTGGTGTTCCACAGGGGTCTGTTCTTGGACCTGTTATCTTCATTCTGTACACTCAGTCGGTCTCAAGTGTCATATATTATCATCCAGTGTCTCACTAATTGTACGCAGATGACACCCAAATATACACATCTAGCCACCCAACTAAAGTTGATGCTACCATCCAAGGTGTAGAGAGGTGCATTTCTGATGTGAAATCATGAATGATATGTAACAAGCTGCAGATGAATGATGATAACACTGAGGTCATTCTGATCACAGCACAAAGACTTTGTCATTCACATTCTTTACCTCAAACAATAAATATCAGCAACACCAACATTAAACTCACACAATCAGTACGAAACCAAAGTGTTACTCTGGACAGCACTCTCACATTGCACCAACATGTCATGAACATATGCAATGCTGCATATCTTGGGCTGAGACGCATCAGCTCAATTTGCAAATATCTTTCAGCTGATGCCACCAAAACACTTTGTGTTCATTAGTACTTTCAAGACTGGACTATTGTAACTCAATTCTGTCTGGTTCATCTCAATATCTGCTTCAGAAACTTCAAAAAGTTCAAAACACAGCTACCCGGATCATACTTTGAGTAACACAATCAGAGCACACCTCCCCGCCTCTCTGTACCCTACACTGGCTATCAATTCGATCCAGAATCAAACATCAAATGTGTTCTCTGTGCTACGTTTCACTGTTGGACTCTAGTCCAACATACATATCCGACATCACCCATGTGTACACACCAGCAAGATACTTACGCTCCTCTTCTGACAATCGTATACTCACTATTCCCACTATGAAAACAAAGTCATAAGGACAGCGTTCTTTTGCATACCAGGGTCCAGCAACGTGGAATGAATTGCCCAATGAACCTAGACACAAATACACAGGGATCACATTCAAGAGAGCTCTCAAAACTCACTTATTTTGACTGCAAGAACAAACTTAAAGACCTAATAATGTTTCTACCTTAAATATTCTCAGCATGCTTTTTTATGTTTTCTAATTTCATGGTGTTTTTTTGTAATCATATCATTATGTATTTTTTATCTTATAGGTGTTGTCTAATGTTGTAAAGCGCTTAGAGCTTCTAAAGAGTAGGCGCTATACAAAGTCCTCATTATTATTATTATTATTATTATTATTATTATTATTATTATTATTATTATTATTATTATTATTATCTCTTATTTCGGTGATGATACTTCAATTAGATGGTGACATTTACTGAACTGATTTAAATGACATTGTTTGCACGTTTGAATATGAGTACTGTAGGGTTGTCAGTATGAATTTTAACATCAGAGCACAGCAATTAATGTAAACAGGGTAATATTTAAAGTCTCTTTGGTGTTGATGTTCATATGTATCAACACGGATATCTGGCTTCACCATATGAATGTTCCAATGTGGAGAATTTTCAAACTATATCAGATAAAATGTATTTCAAAGTCAGAACGATGATTTTAATCCAACTATAGGGATATATAATTTCACTCTTTAATGTGCCTTTAGGTCATTTACATAATGTATTATGGATCCATGCAATCAATGTATGTGTTCATGACGGATGATTTTCTATTTGTAACACATATCTGCTCGTATGGCTTTCAGTATTTTTTATACACATATTTTATAGTGTACCTTTTGAGAGGGTGGAGATGAAGATTAGAGTAGAACTTACTCAAGTTTTCCCCTAAGCTAGTTTAAACTGACAGATAATAAAAAAATATCGAATAAAATATCGTGAAGGCGATACAGTGTACTTTCGCCAGATCTTGTTATCTTGAATATAAGAAAGCATCAAGTGTAAGTACCTGTGACACAAATTGCAATCACTTGTGCTGATTTTTGTTTTGTTATGACATTGATTGAGGCTGTACGGCATTATAACATTATCTGATATCACATCATAATGAACCATTTTGCTTAAATAGTATGAACTATTCATGATAAATGTTAAATTGCATTCTGCAAATTACACTAGAAATATTCAAACAGATCATTTTAATAAATTTTGCTCATGTGGTCTTAACATGGATATAAGAGTACATTTATATTATTAGAATGAATGGCATCAGAATTTCATAGACAATACATCAATATAGAATCTAGTTACACATTTGTTGATCTGTTGAACACTTATTTGACTATGTGCAATTGAAATATATAAAAAGCACTCATTAACTACTACATTTGGCTTCAAGTCAACATAAAATGAGGCCGCATGTATAAGGTGTACATTATATTTAGTGTGTGTAGATTAAACATAGTGAATTATCATTATAAAGAATATATATGTGTTGGCGAGGTCACGATTGATTGATAATGAAAAGGTAAATGTTAATAAAATGAATATCTTGAGGGTATACACTAATTGTAGCTGAACCGAATCAAGGCAATGATTTATTTAAGACATTTCAATCCCTTTAGAGACGTGACTTTTGCAAAACTCATATCCGAAATTATCACTTGTTTTTCTTGGCGAGGAATGAAAAGTACATGTTGAAATGCATAAAGATCATAAAGATGATGCGGCACATTTCATCATTCCCTTCACAGAATTCTGTATCAAGGATGAGTCTATACAGCGATGTATACGTTTTATGATGGAAATTTGGAAACTGATGTTGCTTTTTTTTGATGTAGCGATATCTCAATGTGACTTATATAAAAGCTCAGCTTGTACCGCAAGTCCTATGGAAAACAATAGTCTTACAGTAAGTCCACATACGAATTTGCATTTAAATTTACATAATGCAAAGGTTTATTTCTGTTCGTTCATAACAAGCAAATTCATATAGTTGGAATACCTCAACGTAGTTTCCGTTGAAGATTCAAACAAGTTTCAGATGTGCAAGTATTCCCATCAACAGTTTGGGGCAGTGGTTGGGTGGATAGGATCTTCTCAATTTTTGTGTTTTTGTGTTCTTACAATTTCATTCCGTCAATGCTTTGCTTTTTTGATTTGCTTCTATGTTACGTTCCTTACGAAGTACACTTATTCTGTAGAAAATTTGATCACTTCCTATCATTGAAACCACCTTCTGTGAAGTAATGTATGAATATACAGATGTCAAATTGGCCGTTTGCTCATGTATTACATATGACAACTCTAGTAATATATTGTAATAATATCTTGAAGAGATTCGAATGGTGATAGCAAGCAAACTTAATCTTGATTTGTGTTAATATATTTTCTAGATTGTGAATTGAGGCTAAAGTACTTAAATGTTGCTTCCAATAAGCCAATGTTATTGTATTCAGAAATAAAAGTTATTGATTAGTGTATAGTATAGTGTTTCCATTGGTATACTACGAGAGATTCGTTTAGCACCTCGCTCCTATAGAAAACAACAACATTACGTTGACTCCACACACGCATCCACAATTCGATCTAGTATAAATGTAAACATCTTGTTTGATACAAACTTTTGAGGAGTGTTTAAACCATAGTTGATATTCGTCAGCGCGAGCAAATATTTTCCGATTAACTCGTGTAAGAGACATATTGAATGTTAAATTGGTGCCATTATCATTTAGACCCAACAAAGCATCATTCAAAGTCTTCAAGCGGAAACACATTGCTGAAATACTTTTCCGTTTTGGAGGAGCAGTATTATGTGTCAGTAATTGATATTGTGTACTTGGCCTTCATTGAGGGTATAATTTTCGCATATCTGATTTTTGTCATCCTTATAAGCGGTGCTACGACTCTATGGTCATAAATTAAATAACACAAAGAACCAAAGCCAACAAGTCTCGAAAATCAACAAATAATTTAATTATCAATGTTATCGACGAACTAGAGGAACTTTATATTATGAATTGAATCAAAATTAATTATGAAACAAGTTATATCAATGTGCAAAGAATGAAAATTTCGGTACATATTTCAGAGCCGGAGATGCACTGGTCCACCAAGAATCATGTCTTTGTCGAAATGGCGCTATCCATAATTCTTATGATTAATTCGCAATAGTTACAGAAGAGTAGTATAGTCCAATGAGCACTTTATATATGCATTGAACAATCCCAGCTAATGTCTTTCCAATAATATTTAAGTACAAAAGGAAACACGTGTGTATATTGGATGTTACACAAAAAGCACAGTGCATAAAACTGAATCTAAAGTAGGGATTAAATCTGATTCCAAGGATCTCTCCTTATACACCTTCAATGGTCTCATACAAATACATGCTGCAATATACCCCACGTGACAGATGTTAATACTCTATTTCAGAATGCCCATTCCGTGACCTATTTCATTCAATATGAATTAATTTAATTCTTCTAAGATACCACTTGTCCAAACTGACCAATTAGACAAAGTATGCATCCCGTAAAGACATTTACAAATAATTGTATTATTAGCAAATTTTAACATATACGAGTGTGTTTCTAATCAACATTATCAACTGGTGAATGTAGATATCATGTTTGAATAAGCTTTACATCAGAGGCAATCAAGCCAACATACACTTGGTGGTTTTACCTGAATAAATAGTCTCGTGTGATAGACTTGAGAACAATCTAAGATATTTCCCTTCACAGATCAGGATGCGAGATTAATGAATCCATACATATTAATATTATGCACAGATATTACAACTTAGGGACACGAGCATTGATATGTTTCCTGTACTCATCAAGAACCCACGATGTAAATGTCTCTAGGGCACTTTTAATCATACATCTACTAGCCGAGATGGGGATTGGTTTTTATACGGGGTTCCCACCCGAGAGATGAACGACTTGAACCTACTTCGGATTAATGAATGACAGCAAAACTAAACTAATCACATTTCAGTCGGTGCAGCTACATTACGCCACGGTGGTTACTCCACGCACTTCGGGTAAAAGTGCTTTGGGTGTAACTACCTCGATATATAATTTCGCTGACTATATCGATGCATAATTATCATTTGCTTGACTGTCAATATGAATCGCGCATATGACCTCGTTAACATTAGTAGTTAAACGCATGAAGGAGAGATAAGCCACTATTTAAAATAGGGCCAACTGGTCGCAATCTCAATGAAATGTGGACACGATTGCCAGAAGAACAAGAGGCGCCTTGACAATATTTAGAACAAACTCATCATCCGGCAGCTATAATCAGAACTGATTGCCATATTGTATATATTACTGAGTGTGTCGCGTTGCTGTCAATCGAGTCAACACCTATCACTTAGCCATTCTTGGTGGTGTTGTCACTTGAACTGTAAAAGTTGTGAAACAATGATGGTTATCGTCAACGATACTTTGAATAGCAACAACGGATGCCAAGTATATGCTACCAGCGACACGTAAATATATTTCCAGAATATACTGGTGAAAATATGACCGATGCAGGCGTATATACACTTCTGACGTCAAAGTCATCATTATCATCAGTCTCTTCACCTAGTGTGAACGTCGAGGTGCTGTGCTGCTGAACATCTGACCAGTTCCCTCCACTTGTCTCGATCATGTGCCAATGCCTGTGTCTCCGCAAAACTTTTCCTGGTACATCATGTGATGTTGTCAGTCCACGTTTTTCTCTGTTTGCCTCTCTTCCTACCACCCTGGACACTGCCCTGCAGGACTGTTGTGGATAGACAGTTGGTTCTAGTGACATGCCCATACCATTTCAGCTTTCTCATTTTGACGGTAATGAGGAGGTCCTTATATTGGCCTTCTTTACTTTTTCATTTGTGATATGGTCCATGTAAGAGATGCCAAGGATGTTTTTGTAGCATCCCATTTCAAGTGCATGGATTCTTCGTTGTAATTATGCCGTCAGGGTCCGGGCCTTACATGAGTACAAAAGAATGAGATGACTAGTGCTTGCAATAGTCTGATTTTAGTTTTCAGACAGATATTCTTGTCTCTCCAGATGGGTCTTAGCTTTAACATAGATGCCGTTGTTTTTTCTGCTCCTGATACCTCTTCGGTGTTTACGGAACCAAGATATTTGAAATGGCTCATTGTTTCCAGTTCATGAACTCTGACTTTAATGTTGACTGTTATTTGTTTGCCACTATTTGTCATCAGCTTTGTCTTCCCAGCGCTTATCTCCATGTCAACTCTGGAAGATGTTTCGTCCAGGTTGTTCACTAAGGTGGCAAGCTCGTCTTCTCTGCCTGCCAGCCCATCAATGTCGTCTGCAAAGCGGAGGTTGGTGATATTACGCCCTCCAATGCTGACTGTCCCACAGTGGTTTTCCAGGGCTTCGCTCATGATGCGCTCTAAGGAGATGTTGAAAAGCGTGGGTGACATGAGACATCCTTGGCGCACTCCGAATGTTATCTGGAACCAGTCCCCCACAGGACATTGGGCAATTACTGCACTGGTAGTCTTGGCGTACAGCTGCTTGATGGTATTGGTCAACTTTTGGCCCATATTGTACTTATTCATTGTGGCCCACAATGCCTCATGCCACACTCTGTCAAAGGCCCTTTTGAAATCTATGAACACATGATATATGTCTTGTTGGTTTGCGGGTACTTTTCACACAGAACCCTGAGACTGAATATTTGTTATGTTGTACTTATTCCACTCCGGAACCCGGCCTGTTCTTCACCGATTATTCCTTCTGCTTTTGGTTTCAGTCTGTTCAAGATGATCTTCAGCATTACCTTACTAGCATGGCTGATCAAACTGATTGTTCTGTAATTTTGGTACAGCTGGAGATTGCCATTTTTCGGGAGTGTTATAATCAGTGTATTGGTCCGTTGTGTTGGCCATTCACCGGTCTGCCAGATCTTGTTGTATATTTGTGTTAGTAGTTCTTTCACTGATCCCCACCCCCATTCTTGATAAGTTCAGCTTGGATGTTGTCAACTCCAGCTGCCTTCCCATTCATCAGTGCAATTATTGCTGACTCCACCTCTTGTTTGAGAATGGGGAAATCATCATCATTTGAGGAGTCTGAAACTTCAAGCACATCTAGGTCTCCGTGGACTGATGGTTATAGAGTTATTTTCAATACTCAGTCCATCTTTCTGCAATGTCACTCGCTTCTGTGAGAAATTTTCCATTTTCGTCTTTAATGGTACTCACTCTTGGTTGTTTCTGTCTGGTGAGGTCTTTCGCAATTTGGAATGCCTTTTTGCTGTTATTCTTTATCAGACTGCTCTCTATTTCTGTGCACTTTTGTCAAATCCAATCTTCTTTTGCTCTCTTTAAGTTTTTTTTCTGATATTCTTGTTCATTTCTCGATAATTAATTGCCCCTGTTGTGTGTCTGGTGTTTTTGAGGTTTCGTCGGGCATCACACAACTGCAGAATCTCTTGTGTAACCCAGGTTTTTTTTTTCTTTGGGCGATGGATGCCAATGATGTCCTTGGCAGGTGTTGTTATGACTGTGTTGAAAGTGTCTGTCATCACTTTAACATCACCATCCATCACAAGGAGTGGAGCAAAAGTTCCTCCAATTGTGGCTTGGAATGACTTGCAGATAATAGGGTCCTTCCGTTGTTAAAGATTCTATTTGAGCCTGATGATATTTGGCTTGTTAATTTTCTTCAGCCTCATTTGGAAGTTCACGAGGTCATGGTCGCTACAAATAGCACCTGTAATCGATCTGGTTGTGATGAATTCCATTTGGTGCGTGCCATGTCCAGCATCGTGAAGCTTTATGTTGTCCCAAGGTATTGGCTAGTACCAAGTTGTTGTAGCTTGCGAACTCGAAAAGCCGTATCCCTCTTTTATTGGTAAGCTCATTGCAAGAAGGTCCACAATGATCTTCTCAGTCATTTAGAGCATCTTTGCCAACCTTGGCATTCCAGTCTCCTTGTCTTTTTTACTGACCATGTTTAGAATACCCTGGAGTTTGTTGTAAAACTCCTTTATTTCTTTATCATCATGATCAGTAGTTGGAGCGTAGACTTGGATAATTGTGATGGTAAAGGGATATGGTTTCAGACGAATGGAAATGATTCAGCTAGATATGGGGCAGCATGCAATCACATATCCCTTTATGGCTTTGTTTACAAGGAAGCTTGCTCCATTTATGGACTTGTCAAATCCTCCACTATAGTAGAATATATGCCTATCTTCAGTTTGGTGTCCTCCTAGGGCTTTCCATCTAACTTCACATTGTCTCAGAATGTGCCATGTGTAGTGTTCCAGCTCATGTATCCACTCTTGGACTCTTACAATTTACGCCAGAGTTATAAAGTTCCATGTGGCGATGGCAATGCTGTCCCTCGCTCTGATTGTATGCAAAGTACCACGATCACACTTGTCACCTCCGTCCTGGTGGTCAACGGCAGGCGCGGTTCTTGTTGACCTGGGCGACGACCGATCCGGTATGGTAAGTTCAGATTTGTCCAGCATTATCAGCGTGTCTAGGATAAAAGTCGTCTGCGGAGCCCATCCCTCTCCAGACCAAGGAGTTGCCAGAAGGGTATGTAGTACATCGTCCAACTGCCTTAGGGTCTCCACTCCGGATTTTCTTACATGTTTGCTCCCTTAGCCTTTGGCTAACCAAAGCCGACCGGCAAGGCAACAGGAGATTCGTGGATGGGCGGATGCGTCCATTTCCTGAGCAGATAAAGCATCTACCACTGCCCCTCCGTCCAGCTGAGTGTTGGCAAAAACAAATGGCTTCTCTATGGCAAATCAAAGAGGAAAATTTTATTATTAGGGGGTTATTCCACGTCCATTTATTACGTTATTAATGTAAACGATCCAGGAAAACTCTCAGCGAATTTAACTAACGAACTGCAAAGTTCTCCAGCATACAACAGCCTACTTGTTTAGAGAACATTGCATTCTTGGACGCAGAGACTCAAGTAGGCAACCTGATAAACATATTATAAGCACTTGTATCATCTCTTATGACTGTACAATGTGCTACTGATTATTACATCAGATACAATTGTATACAAGACTGTGATAAAAAACGCACCGTCTAAAGTGTGTCTAGTTTATGTATAATTACTTTCGTCCTCAATTGCATTGTCATGCGAGCCTAGTCATATTATACATCTTGTGAAAAATAAAACCTTATCAACATCTATGAATGGTTTGTAATGTTATGGGCCGGGTAGGATACAAGTTGCTGAGTGGCCAGTGCTAAATCAAAATCAGCGCGGTCTTAACACAAATGTATAATTAAATGGTTGATAAATGTGTAAATTTGTAGTTATTTGCTTAAACATTATTGTTATTTTACAAATATGGAAACATTGCTCCGTTTTCAATTGAAAATGAAAGTGCAAATTACAGGAAAACATATAAACAAGATAATGATTGTTTTCTATACATGCACACACACCCACACACACACCCACACCCATATATATATATATATATATATATATATATATATATATATATATATATATATATATATATATATATATGCTAAAGCCAGAGAACCAGTCTACTGTTTGGCTGAATAAAGAAATAGAATATTACATATTTTGAGACATTCCTAAGAGGTTCAGAATAATTTGTTCCATTATATGTTTGATGACTTCAGTCTATGTGATATAATTGACAACACAATATGTAGGGTTTTTTTCTGGATCTCGTACATTTGATTTCCTGCCGACTGATACAAATATGTACACCTAGCACAAGTCTGTGCTATTAGATGCAGACCAGGCAGTCCGCTATTCATCAGGAAGAGGCGCAAATAAAATGCAGCGAAACACCAGTTTTCAATGCAGAAAATGTCTTTAACTTTAATGAATGGACGAACTGGTAGTTTTTATGTCAGTCTAATAATGAATTTAGTTGTTTTTTTTTTTGTTACATGTTCGCATTAGGTCCTATGGGAAATGAAGTAGGGCTCCAAGTCATAAAACACACCAAGAGATGTCCGAAAATATATGTACCATATAATCCAGTTTGATCAGAATATCATTTATTTACCTCGACCAGAATATTTATATATTTGTCTCACTTGGGGCTAAAGCAAATTTGTATGTCAACCTATTAGGACCTGAAATGATAATGCTTACATTTTGCCCTAAATAGAAACAAAACATTACCTCTTAGAATAAATACATTTTAACAATAATTTCTTCAAACAATGTATGTGTTTTGGCAATCAGATGCAATATTCAATGTGTAATTATTGACTGGAAAAATATGCATATTTCTACCTACTTTTACTTTCTTCCCTCTTTCCTCTTTAAATGATTATGTATGTGTGATATTATAAACCTTGTAGTAAACTTCGCTTATTTGCTCTTAACAAACTATTTAGATAATCATGCGCATATTGGCAATTACAAATACAGCTTACGTCACAACAGATTATTCCAAAATAGGTTTCGTTTAATCGAACCTTCTGTAAGGGTTGTGTATTATTAAAATTGCAACATGTCGACTTTCCTGTTGGCTTTTTACCCTATATACTGAGCAAATCAACATAAACGAGCTGCAGAGCATTCCACCATACAGTGGTCTAATTCTTTAGATAAAAATGCACAATTAGAGCACAGACTCATATTTTCTAAACTTGTATAATCTAAAACTCTACAATGTGTTGCTGAATCAAACAGCGAAAAAAAGCAGACAAGCAAATAGTCAATTTTGCGCTTTCCACAATTTGTACTTTGTTAATGTTCCATTCCTTTCGTCCTCAGTACTAATGTCTTGCAAACATTGTCATCTAATACATCCGGAGAAAGAGAGCATTATCAATATCTATCAATGGATCGGATAGAATGCAAGTTTACGGGATATGCAGCTGATGGTACAGTCGTATCTCATAATATTACTGGTATTCACACCTATGTATAATTCAATAGTCAATAAAAGCGTCGGTATGTACGTATTTACTGAATAGATGTAGATGACAGAAAAACATATGGAAACAAAAGGACTTATTTTATTATACAAGTTGGGCTGATAAAAATAAACAGAATATTACGTACTCTGAGATGCTCCCATAGGACTGAAAAATGTTTTCCATTATATATTTGATAACTTGAATCTATGTTCTATAGTTGACAACACAATATCCTCTTTTATTTTCATCTCATATATGTAATTTCCTGCCAAAATGGTATATGTAACCCTAGCATAATACTGCATTAATAGGTGCAGACCTGAGAGTCGCTGCATATCAGCACGAGGTGCAAAGACAACGCAGCGAAACTCACCTTTTCAATGATGACACAATTATATAGCTGTAATAAGTGGAAATCTATACTCTTTTATGCCAGTTTAATGATGACATTTATTTGCGTTTTATTTGTATTAACATATCGTTCTATGGAAAATGAAATAAGGTCCTGATTATTAAAAAAACATCTAGATATCTCTAAAAATGTATATACTGTATAACAAAATTCGACCAGAATATTATTTCTTTACCTTGACCAAAATATTAATATATGTGTCTCATTGTGCTCTGAAGTAAATCTTTAAGTCAACCTGATGTGACCGGAAATGGTGGTACTGACATTTTGTCCTAAATCGGAGGAACTGATAATATTACAGACCGTGATTAAAGATATAATTAATTTGAAGAATAATTACTAGTAATAAATGTACGCGCTTTAGCCATCACATACTAACTTTATGCAGTACAGAATGTGTACTGTTTGGCAGACAAATGCACCTATTGCTAGGCTCTTTTTCGGATTTCCTCTGTCTTCATGAAATGATTATATATGATCATGACATGATTATATAAGTGTGATATTAAAAGCAATGAAGTTATATATATATATATATATATATATATATATATATATATATATATATATATATATATATATATATATATATATATATATATATATATATATATGTGTGTGTGTGTGTGTCTGTGTATGTGTGTCTGTGTGTGTGTCTGTGTGTTTGTGTGTGTTTGTGTGTATTTGTCTATTTCCATAACAATTAGATGGTATTTCGTTTGAAAACTGATCAGTATTATTGTACCTTTTGTGTGGTTTGTCTTACTAAAATGTTAGATCTTTTACATGACATCTTCATATCATACATATGCTGATTTGATAACTTAATGTGTACTATGGCACTCAAGGAATACAATTTAAAAGTATGCATCCATCTACATAACAGAAAAAATTGTGATAAATATGAATTTGTTGGTAAATTATATGACAATACATAAACTTACAAGAAGGAAATTGTCTTTGCAGCCTTTGGAAGCTTTTATATTTATATGGTTCAAGCAATAATGACGATACACTGATCGTTATATCAGTAACAGTACAGGAAATTGAACTAGAATCTGTACATTCGAGCAATGATTCGCACTTTTGATGTTAAGTAACATCTTCCGTTTGCATGCATTGAATTTACCAGGTGTTATTTGGCAAAAACATAATCGTATCGCATTATATGCTGGACTAAAGTATTAGAATGGCCTAGTGTTATCTGAGACGTGCTATTAACATATGATCCTGAAAAAGAAAACCTGCACTAGAAATGAAATGAAACCTTTGTAGTTCGCGGTAAAGTGGTGTATTATATTCGTGGAACAGTTTGTGATAAATGTACAGATCAAACAATCACAACGCAATATGTGAGATGCATAATCGTGCAGTTTTTGCTAAAAGGGGAGATATTTTACTTACTATTTCTTTCTTGTATCGTTGTACCTGAAAGAATATAATAAATGTAATAGATATTTGAATCTTGTGTTAGAAGAATTTGATTTTAGTTGCAAAATATTCTTTTGAAATTTCTACATTTTAAATAAAGAATCAAATAACTATGTGAATCTGAATGAGGTATATGTATATCGGAAGTTGATCGCCTCTTGACACTTAACATCCATGACGTTGACACTTAACTTCGCAACTTATTTTAAATGCTCTTGCATATACAAAATATTAGTTTTGTTCACAAATATTGAATTAACTGTTTTATATACCCCGATGAACTGTGAGACATCTTGAACTTTTTATTTTGCTCTGATTAACATCAAACATGTAGTACTGTATTACACCCCTGCTTGAGTTTCATCGGTGATTAATATTAATCATGACTGTTGTATACTGTATTACATACACCATCTAATTAATATGAAACGCGAATGTAGCATGATAATGTGTACACCCTGTTATGTATTTTATAGGTATGATTTTAAGACATAATGTTTATACATTTAAACGAGTTAGTATTTGAAAAGTTCAATTATGTGTTCTTAATAATATCTGCATGATTATGTCAGTAAAATCATTTACACAGCTCTGGTATGTGTGGGCGATGTGGAAACATAGACCCTGGCTTCCATACAAAATATTAGCTCAACGATTTTTGATCTGTTGGGAGTGCTACAACAAACAACACAGACTCTGCTGTTGCATAGTGTGCTGACAATTTAGGGTCTATGTTGTTTGTGCTAATGATTAATCATAACAGATTAAATAAATCTAGATATGCTGGCACATGATGTGCCGACAGATCTGGGTCGGCGATCGGTTTCACCTTATAATCACGTATACATGGTATATAAATGTTTGAATGCGTGTCAAACTACAGTTAGTATAGACAAAGATCTGCCGGAGAATTAAATTAAGATCAATATTGTTCACGTGAATTACACATAATGTGACGAGCATGATACTTGCTTTGCTGGAGAATATGAGTGCATAATGTATGGATTCTGATACGCTGACTTATCAACAAGTCTAATTCAATTTGTGTTAAATTTAAGTATCCAATTATCAAGCATCTTTACTTCTGCATTTCATCGGCCAAAAAAGTTTAGGTTAAATAGAAAGTTCGGCCTTCATACTAGTGATTGGTGTCAAAATCCGCATCAGATTCAAAGTTATGTTGCCTATTTTGAAAGCTGAAGATACTCCGATATTCAAAGTTGTGCTGTAATGTAGTTCTCACAGGCCTGCACTATGCTGTCCTTATCCAAGCAGTCTGAGGCAAACTGAATTAACTCCGTTTCTCTACAGATAATGCCTCACCCGAATATACCACTATTTTAATAGCTATGATTTATATATTATTTGTATGCAAGTCTAAATTTCTCAGATAGTTTCTATATTTTTGTATTTACTAAATGTGTTTACTCCACACTTATTAAGACATATATATATAAAATAACAAGGATGAATGCAAGAAAATTGTATTTCTGAATATGTGGCACAAACTTGAGACTACAGCTTCATGCATATGATATAATAACATTTTCAAGTGCCACTGGACTTGCATCTTTCACACTCCACAAAAACTCAGTTTTAAAAGAAACAACACAGAACAGGACATTATTTTAGCATGTCTTAATCTAAGTGCTAAATATATTACATTGCATTAAATGATGCAGTCAAGAAGCATAAGGAAGCAGGTCTGGGCAATGATCATTGAAGTAATTGTCAAAATGATACTTTGAATCTAATGAAATAAAAATTGTGCAACTTGTAATACTCTCGGACGTTTCTTTTATTCATTCTTTTTTCAATCCCATACCCAAATTATGTGTCTCACTACCAGGGTTGAATACACATTATGAAACTACTGTAGACCTCTACCATGCAAAGAATACTTTTTTACAATAGTTTTACTCCTTCAGTATTAGCATGGTTTTATTACCATAAATACACGGATGAAATAAAATGTACGTGTCGCTACCACATAAGTACACGTTTATTTATAGCTTTTCTTTATACAATTGTTGACCCAGATTTTCATTTCTCGCCAAAATAACACCATACAAATGACGAGTGTCAAAACTTTGAGCATCAATTTCTTCAGTCGAGAAATTTAAACAGATGTTGCTTCTAATGAAACAATGACAATATAAAAATGGCTGCTAGTAGCATAAGTGGATGTTGGTGTCAACCTGCGTGACTTGACAGCCAGACCTAGATTCATTAAACACAAGACTACTTGGCATAGAAAGGGTTTATGATTATAATTAAAGCACAATTACAACCCATCACATGCCACGAGTAATGTTACCTGATCAACAGCCTGAGCATGCTGATTACGGAGGGCCTGTATCTCCTTCTCCGCCTGAGTCAGTTTCATTTCTTTTGTGACGGCCTATAGTTGGTATAGGAAAATAATAATATTATGTTTCAGCCACCTCTCAAACAAGAGTACAATGTTATAAAATTATTTTTTGTTAGATAATGCAAACCATGCTGATATACATTAATGCAAATATACCTTGAATACATATCCGTATACAGTTTGTAAAACTACAATTTATGATAACTAATTAATTGAAGTATGCTCCAATAAACGTTTCATTAAGTCGATTATAATTAATTTTTATTTATTATTGTCCAACAAGTGCTATTGCCAATTTTGTGGATTTCCGTGTCTTTTCAAACTGTGTACTGCATTTAATGCTGACAATGTATACTATTAGTCAAGTTGTCTGTACCCATGTTTTTACATATTTGTTAGAACTTAGTTTACAAATAAATGTTACAAAGATTTAAGATAGTCGTCGATGTTATCTTGAACAATATTGTTTAGTCTTTAGTTCCCTGGATGAAAGGGTAATGACAAATTCATACATTCATCAATGTGTATTCCTAGAAACAGTTACTCTAGAATGCTACGTGTTTATCTCATTTCTGTTTTGGCATTCATGCTCCTATTAATCAATCTGAGATAACTATGGTTATATAATGAACATATTTAGGGTGCATACAACATAAAAGCGTTTCAAAAGAGAATTGAGGAAAACAGGAACGTTTCAAATAATGACATACGTTAGCTGTATATTCCTCATATTGTTTTTTTGTACTGAGGAGTTGTTCATCAAGGGCCTTAACTCTTGCTTCCATTCTCTGAGACTATAAATAACAGGTACGAGCAATATATTAGATTATTAAATCCATTCAAAATACTAAATTAAGTCGTTTTCTATAAATTGCTGTCATTTAGCATGCATGCATTGGTTAGCTAACAGTTTAGAAGTTTGATAAACGCAAATGTATACTAATTAATATACAAGGTATCATACATACATGGTTGTTATACACAATACCAAATTATATAAAGTTTGATTAAATATAGATTTCCCAATATATCTTGCTAGACATGCAAGACCTTGTCTGTATTGTAAAGTGACTATAACTGTCATTAACATATGAATCTAGATAAAAACAAATTAAATATCCTGGAAAATGTGTACTTAAACATGCAGACTAATATGTCAGTTGCAACTGCAAACAACAACATACAACATGATATGCCACTTCATCAAGAATTGATACTTATAACACCTAACTAACTGCTTGGACCCAGATTTAAAATTGCATTATATGCTGGCAGATATGTATCAGTTGGATTGTATATGGAAAACTAATCATATAAATAAATTAAAGTATAAATAAAAGGAAAGTGCACTTTATTAATATTTCTGGTAACAAACACGCCTGAAATAATTCTGTGTAATATTTGCAAGGAAGTCAATGCGTTGAAATAGTGATTAGTGTAAGGACATGTATGGTCAGGAAATGAAACCATTTTGGTTAGGTTATACCATCCATGTGCAAAGTATGGCCTATACTCCGATTCTACACAGTTATATTCATGTCATACATTTTGGCTTCAAAATCGCTATCTGGACCTCAACCTAGTCAAAAATTAACATATATGGGATATAGTGACTTATATTTATTTAACTTACTAGTTTAGAGCTATTTCGGAAATAACATGAATCAGGAATCCGTTAACAACCGAGTGTTAATTTAATCATAACGTTAAAATTTCAGAATAACAATTTAATTTGGATATGTGAAGACTAATGAGCCTTAAAACGGACGATATTAAGCTGTATTAAGTTCTGTTTTCAAGTTAATATTTATTTTCTAGTATTTCTTCAAAAAGAACCAAATTCGGCAATCTTGGAAACATATGGTTGTATAATGAACCTATTTAGGGTGCACACTATAAAATAAGCCTTCCAAAAGTTCATGTAAAAGAGAATTGGGGAAAACAGGAAAGTTTCAAATAATGACATACGTTAGCTTTAGCTTCCTCATATTGTTTTCTTGTACTGGAGAGTTCTTCCTCAAGGGCTTTAACTCTTGATTCCATTCCCTGAGACTAAAAACAACAGGTACGTGCAATACATTAGATTAGTAAATCCATTCAAAATACTCAATTCGGTCATTATCACTGAAGTACTTTCATTAGCAAACGGCCATGTGTAAGATAACAGTTTAGATGTTTGATAAAAGCAAGTGTATACTAATTGATCTTTAAGGTATCATGCATACATGGTTGTTATACAGAATACCTAATTCTACAATTTTAGCTTACATGGAGATCTCCCAATATACTTTGTCAACCATACAATACCTAGCCTGTATTGCTAAGTGACTATAAATGTCATTAACATATGAATCTACTGTAAAACAAACTAAATATCCAGGAAATTATACACTTACCATATATACAGACTCTTATGTTAGTTCCAACTGCAAACAACATACACCATGAGATGCCACTTCATCAAACATTGGTATTTCAAGATATATTCTTTTATTCTACTGATCACACCTAACAAACTGCTTGGAAGAAGATTTACAATTACACTATGTGACGGCACTCTGTGTCTATTGAGTTGGCAGTTCGATAGGGCTTATGAAAGATTGCATATGGAAAACTAATCAAATAAATAAATAAAGGCATAAATAAAATGAAAGTGTACTTTAGTAATCGTTCACGTAACAAATACTCCTGTCATATATCTGTATATGACTGACACCAACATTTCAATTGACTCGTCGTCACCATACATTTAGGATACATCATTTTAGAGGCCAACCATTAGCAGCATTTGAACCTGTCTCTATGGATTTCGTAGTAAAATCGTGATGAATAGTGCACGAAAGGCATGTGAATTCGATCCAATTCCAACATCACTGCTGCTTGAGTGCTTAGATCCATTATTGCCTTCACTAACTGCTGTTATTAATACCTATCTTTCATCAGAGGAATTAACGTCATTTTTCACATTTGCCATTGTAAAGCCTCTGCTGAAGAAACCAACACTGGACCATAATGATTTAAAGAGCTACCGCCCAGTCTCTAATATCTCATTCATATAAAAAATTAGGAAAAGTTGTTCTATCCCAATTTGTATCTCATCTGAATTCAAACAGTCTTTTTAGCAATGTACAATCTGCATATCGCCCTTGCCACAGTACTGAAACTACTCTTCTAAAAGTAGTTAAAGACATTCTATCTGCCTTGGATAGCGAAAAGATTATAGTCCTCACACTCCTTGATTTGTCTGCAGCATTTGACACAATGGACCATGATATATTACTTCACAGTCTCCAGCATGTATTTGGCATTCATGATACATCCTTACTGTGGTTCAAGTCCTACTTAGTCAACAGGACACAAATTGTGTCTGCAAATGGAATACACTCCAGCCCAGTTGTTCTATGTTGTGGTGCTCCACAGAGGTCTGTTCTGTTCTTGGACCTGTTCTCGTCATTCTGTACACTCAGCCGCTCTCGAGTGTCATAGATCATCATCTAGTGTCTAACCAATTGTACGCTGATGACACTGAAATATACAAATCTAGCCACCCAACTGAAATTGATGCTACCATCCAAGGTATAGAGAGGTGCATTTCTGATGTGAAGTCATGGATGACATGTAACAAGCTGCAGATGAATGATGATAAAACTGACACCATTTTGATACAACACAAAGACTTTCTCATTCATATCATTTACCTCAAACAATAAATATCAGCAACACAAACATTAAATTCACACAATCAGTACGAAACCTAGGTGTTACTCTGGACAGTACTCTCACATTGCACCAACATGTCATGAACATATACAAGGCTGTATATCTTGAGCTGAGACTCTTCAGCTGAATTCGCAAATATCTTTCAGTTGATGCCACTAAAACACTTGTGTGTTTATTAGTACTTTCAAGACTGGATTATTGTAACACAGTTCTGTCTGGTTCATCTCAATATCTACTCCAAAATCTTCAAAAAGTTCAAAACACAGCTGCTCGGATCATTATTAGAGTACCACAATCAGAGCACACCTCCCCTCAGCTCTGTGCTGAAATATTGATATGTAATAATGTATATGGTCGGGAAATGAAACAATTGTGTTAGCTATACCATCCATGTGCAAAATATGGCCTATATTCCGATTCTACAAAGTTGCATTCATGTTATACATTTTGGCTTCAAAATGTCGTTCTGGCCCTCCACCCTGATGAAGTTGAACATATCTGGAATATAGTGACATATTTATTTAACTCACCAGTTTAAAGCTATGTTGGAAAATAATGAATCAGGAATCTGGTAACCAACGAGTTTTAATTCAAGCAAAAGGTTACAATTTCACAATAACAATTTCATGTGAATATCTGGAGACTAATGAGCCTTAGTACTGACGATGTTAAAATGTATTAAATTATATTGTTTAGTTAATATTTCTTTCGTTATATTTCTTCAAAACAAACCAATTAGTATTTTGTTCTTTTCTAACCAAATATTTAATCCAAGACAACGAATTTTGACGTTATCATCTGCATTACAAAACTTGACCCCCATGAGTTAATAAACGGGTGTTGTAATATCATTTGTTTATAACCATGTCTGATAGTCAACCATCTGCCTATAACCATACATCCGCTTGTGAAATGTCGCCAAGCCCGGTACACATTTCATCTAGGTATTAGGGTTCAATGAGATGGATATCCTTATTGACGTCTTGCGTTGGGTCTATGGGATCAGTGAAAATGTAAAGTACACAAAAACTGCAATTGAAATAAGTATACATGTATTGGGTGTTTGGTATTAGAGGAAATTATTTGCAGGTGTATGGTCTTCAGATGAATATGTAATGACTAAGCACGTATGGTACACCTGCCTTTTCACAATTTACGTACTAACAACCTAGGCTATGTTTCATCAAATTATATGTAACAATTAATTGTGATAGTCTGGATAAATGAGCAGGTAACTAGGGGATGACCATGATATGTGAAACTCAATCATGATATATAACTGAGCACATCTTCGTTAAAAATCAAAATTGATTCAAAGTTAAGCTGCAGACAATTATTCAAATGAGAGTTACAATTGCCCTTACAGTGTGACTCACATTGTGGCTGCATGAGTTGCAATGGACGCAATAAACATTATATAAATAAGTAATATTCAATTAGATAAATACATTAACAAATCTCAATGGTTCTAATGTTCTACTATAGACATGGATATATGTTGTTCTTGATCCTGAACATGAAGAAAAAGGCACGACTATCATATTCGTCACACCATATGTTCAAAATACAATATAAAGGCTACTGCAAAGTACTTGGACAGAAAATCATATTAAAAAATGAGGGGTAGGTGGACAATATCATGACATAATATGCAAATAAATTAAAAGCATGATCATTGGGCAACCAAGAAAGTCCGTCCAGATAGTAATGTGAGATATTCCAGTTTCACATTTGAGAACTACTGACAGTTCATATCGGATATAAGTCGGAAAAGCGTGATGTAGGAACATGTATTCTTCTCTATATTTCAACTCTACTTGAAAAACTAAACATCATAACGATGCATCAATCATTCTAGATACAGAACACTAAAATTGACTGATGGAACACCCATTTCAATCATATATATATATATGTAAACAAATATATATATATATATATATATATATATATATATATATATATATATATATATATATATATATATATATATATATATATATAAATAGCTCTGTTACACTTACATCATGCAGTTAAATGTAATATATATATATATATATATATATATATATATATATATATATATATATATATATATATATATATATATATATATATATATATATATATATATATGTGTGTGTGTGTGTGTGTGTGTGTGTGTGTGTGTGTGTCATGATATTTCAAAACTAGAAGAAGAGGGAAAATCAGGACATATTATACATGACTGTAAGCCAACTCCTTATGATTGAGTCAGGTAAAAAACAACACCCATTACTAGGGATTAAAGAATTATAATAAATACACATTGGGAATTCTTGATTCCAATAATACTCAAAATTTTGACGATTCAGATTATTAATGAAAATTGTATAAGATTTATGACTCTAGTATCATGCTTATTTATGGATACATTTTTTTTTTTGTTTCTAAATATTAGCATGTGCTGCTACTATATTTTGAAAGCTCTCCGGTAATTCTTGGCATCCATCCGTCTACGAGAGACGATGGTGTAGCTTCAGAGTAAGTGGTTGTTTCGTCTTCTTCCTGACTGACCATTAAGCGTTCTTTATGTTCCTGTCTGCGTCGAATTTCTGAACGACCTGTCTGACAGCTATTCGACATTAGGAGCGCTCGTTAGCAGAGTTCTCACAGTCTTTGACGTTGATGTTGGCCGTCTTCATGTCCTTCTTGCAGACATCTTTGTACAGCAGACGTGGTCGTCCAGTCGGTCGTGCGCCTTCTGCTAGCTCTTCGTAGAGCATGTCCTTGGGAATGCGGCCTGTGTCCATTCTCTTGACGTGCCAGAGCCAGCGAAGTCGCATATCTTTGAAAATGGAGAACATGTCTCTCTGTTGTAGAAGAAGTGTGCTGAGAACGCAGGCCTGGTACACGCGCAGTTTGGTCTTCTCAGTGAGTTTGCGTTGTTCCACACCCTCTAGTTTAGTCTGGCCATTACTACTGCTGCCTTGCCAATCCTGCCTTTCACCACAGAATCAATGGTGAGCGAGCTAGAGATGGTATACCCGATTTATGTGAAGTTCTCAACAACTTCCAATATGTACCCATCGATGGTGACGGAGGGAGGGAACTATGCGTCCTGCGCCATCACGTTCGTTTTCTCCAAACTGATGGTCGGTCCAAAACTCTTACGAAAATAGGAGAGGATACATGCTAGTTCCTACGGTATATCTTCCGAGTGTGATTGCAAGGCTGCATCGTCGGCGACGAGCAATTCAGGGATGAGAACCTCTGTGACTTTAGTCTTAGCACGGAGAGGGGCGATGTTGAACAGATTGCCGTTAGCCCATGTAAGGATGTACAGTCCCTCACTGCAGTCCTTGAAGGCGTACTGGAAAAGCATGGAGAAGAAGATCGCAAAGAGTTTCGGTGAAAGGACGCAGCCTTATCTCACCTGCTACTAACTTAGAGGCCTCCCATGTTGCACCATTGAAGCGCACTCTGCTGTGCATGTTCTCCTGGAACGATGTGACGACAGCGAGCCGTCGTGGTGGGCAACCAATCTTCTGCAGGTGCCAGAAGAGTCCACATCGACCGACCAGGTCAAACGCCTGTGTAAGGTGCATGAAGGCAATGTAGAGGGGCGTCTGCTGCTTAGGAAACTTCTCCTGCAGGTTGAGTAGTGAGAAGATCATATCTACAGTTGACAGACCATCTTGGAAGCCACACAGGGACGCAGGGTAGACGATGAAGGATAGGGTCTGCAGGTGCGTCGAGGCGACACGCTCGAAAGCGTTTCCGACGATGCTGAGGAGGGAGATGCCCCGGTATGTGTTGCAGTAGCTACGGTTTCCTTTGTTCTTGTATAAAGTGACGATGTTGGCGTCATGCATGTCATTGGAGAAGGGTCAATGTTCCCAGCAGAGACAGATGAGTACGTACAGGGGCTGGAGCAGTGCTGATTTCCGGCTCATGAGGACTTCAGGGAGAATGCTCATGCTTCCAACAGCCTTCCCACAGGCGAACCGATCGATTGATTTTCCGAGCTCTTCCAGTGTGGGCGGTGTGTCTAGGTCCTCCATGACTGATATGTCTCCTTCTTGATACCCTTGTAATGCCTCTTTCATACCCGGTGTCGGCAGTTCTTTGTCTCCTGGGCAGAGGTTCAGCCAGTAGGTGTTGGCACAGCGGCAGGCAGTCTGCTGTGCGTTGTTCCTGTCATACATGGTGGCTTGTAATTTGCTTGGTGAGGCCTTTTATGCCAGGAAGGCTTTCCTCTTCTCCTCAGTCACGGGCTCCATCTTCTCCCAGTTGGCCTCATACCAGTCGGCGTTTTTGCGCTCCTTCTTCCCCTAGGCAGCGATGGCTGAACTGTTAATAGCGTCACGGAGGTTGGACCACTTGGATTCTATGGCATCATCAGGTGTCGCTTTTGTTAGAGCTTCCTGTAATTTGCTGATGAACTGTTGTATTTTCTCTGGGTTGTTTGAACAGCGGTTGTTGATGCGTTGGCGAATCTTCTTATTGGTGTCGTGTGGCTTCTGGGGTATTATTTGCACCTTGCTAGCCACGACGGAATGGCCCGTCCCGCATTAGGCACTGTGATAGCTGATGGTAAGGATGACACTAGTCAGTTCCCCACGCATGGTGATTACGAGTTCTAGATGGTGCCAGTGACAGAAACGTGGGTGTCTATATGACACCTGGTGGATCACCTTGCATTTGAAGAAGATGTTGGTCACAAAGGGACTATGGGAGCAGCACATCTCCAGAAGTCGCTGACCATTTTTGTTGATCTTGCCCTTTCTGTGAGAGCCGAGACAGGTGGACCAGGCCTTGTGGTCAGCTGTGGCCAGCTCCCACTCTATCATTGAAGTCTCCTAGTAGGTAGATGCCTTCAGTGTTGGTGATACCGGATAGTGCCTGATCCAAAACCTCATATAACTTGTTTTTGTTCTCGTGGGTGGAGCAGAGGGTTGTGGGGTACATGATGAAGATGATGTTGGGGCCTGGGGATGTAGACAGCCGGTGGGCAATGATCATCTCAGCACCTGATCACGGATGTTCAATGACGGCGACTAGAGTGTTCTTTACAGCGAAGCTGCCCTACTGATGCACACGTTCGTCGGATGGCTTCCCTTGCCAAAGAAGGTGTAGTTAGCTTCCCTGATGGTGCTGATGTCGTCGCGTCTGTTCTCCTGGAGGCCGGCAATGTCGACGTTCAGTCGGGATAGTTCTCTGTCAATGACATCGGTCTTCTGTGAGTTGTCGACCTGTTGAAAGTCAGCTGTGATTCCAGGACACATAGTCCTGATGTTCCAGCTTGCGGAACGAAAAGCTGGAGTCTTCTTATTTCTTCTTTGAATGTGCCATGGTGCGGAGTTTGTAGCCCACTTGTCGAGATGGTTCTCTAAGCTCTAAGCACCCAGTACATTAGGCAGGCCATGGCGGGTAGCACCTTACTGAGTGCGCGCAGCCCAGATTGAGAAGGGCTGTAGCTGTCAAGTGAGACTTGGTGATCTCTCCATCCGTCGGAAACAAACCCTGGCAAAAGGCTCTACGCTAATCGAGCTTTGACTTAGAACCGGTACACTGTTACTTCCCGTGTTGTGCTAAAGCCTTACGAAGACGCTGAAGTGTCCTCTCTAGTAGAGCTACGAAGCCTGGGCAGGGTGGTATCGATAATCAGCTGTAGCCCATGCAGCATATCCCCCTTTTCCACGCAGATAGTGGTCCCAAGGGAACGACGAATGCAGACACAGCTTGGCACTTACGGCATCACAGGAGTTGCCGGAATAAGGTTAAGGTCAATGTCAGACCGCCTTTTGGACTCCGTCTTCAGATTTTATGTCGGGGTTTAATGCCTTAGCCTTTTCGTGAGTGAGTATAGCAGGAAGTCATCGGAGGTTTGGAATCTGAATTTTCCTTCTCCTAGATGAGCTGCCATCCAAGGTTTACGAGTCCCATCTACCCGAAGCGACTGGTTTTAAGGCGCCAGTCGTAATTAAGAAAGCAGAAATCATAAATGTCGCCTTCATACAAATATGTGTGGTATGTAATGTTATCGGTATAGTTAATCTTTATTTAAATTTGCGTTTAAGTATTTGCTGAGTAGAATTCATGACATGGGATGAGCGTCTCTCTCTCTCTCTCTCTCTCTCTCTCTCTGTGTGTTTGCGTGTGTACGTGTGTGTCTGTGTGCCAGTGTGTAGATCTGTAAGGCAATTTTCCAAATTGTTAGGAATAATGATTACGCACATGATAATAATGGATATACACTAATCGCAGTTTATATAATGGCTACTAAAATCGACGCATAATGTGCACTTTCTACTCTTCGTTCATATTCATTATAATAGTTTATGTCTTCATTTCTTTGAAGAAGATACATGACTTATTATTAAGGTTTTAATGCATAACTGATGCCAAATAGAAGAGTTTTTTTATGATAAGTTGATGTTATCTGAACAATGTTTGTAACATTGCATCCTAAAGAAAAAGGAGCATGTCAATGAAACGGTAACTTATAAATGATCACTTAAATTGGATGCATACCTACATGATATTTACGTACGTGTCTTAATACCCAGATAAGATTATTATGAAATACAAATTATTTTTTTTACTGAGGGTTGATATATTAATACTTACCCATTCTTTCATCTGTTTTTCTTCCTGAAAGAATATAATAAATTTAATATTATAAAAATTGGATATAATCATATGCATCAAATACAAATGTAGCGAATGCAGATACTTTACCTTAGTATTACACAATAGCTGGCATCTGACCTAAGATAATGGAACGGTTGTGTCATGCGGATTTTTCGGTCCTATCACGTTTCTCTTTTTCTTTATCCAGAAGAAATAACAATAATGAGCTGCCAAATTGTGTACCGTAAAAACTAATGATCTTATGTGACATAGGTAGTCATCATAATACCAGTAACAAACACACATATTCATACTGATTTTATTTCTTTTATCTTAAAATGTGATTAAATAATTTATTTGATACGCTCATGTTTGGTTACAGGTCGCTGTTCACTAAATGAACCTTTCTTCCGGTCGTGTGGTTGGGGATCATCATTCACTGAGGTTATAAGTCATTTGTTAAAGCTAACATTTCAAAAATCACACTGGGACACAATGGAGTGTCTGCTAAACAATCAACAATGACGACGATTGCGAGTTGTTTTCAATCACTTAGAAGTGTTTCGCAGTATTATCTGTGCCAACACGAAATAAAAGTTGACACATAAGAACAAAAACTATTTGTCTATGCCAAATGATCACTATCGGACTAATTTAACATAAACATGAATACTACTCGGGTCCAATAAACATCATCCTACAAAGATATCGAGGAAACACTTGATTCCTCAATAATTTCCATGTCTACGGATGTTGATTGGGTTTATTGCGTACACAGATAAAACATACTTGAGCCCAGTAAGCATCGCCTTTGCTCCGACATATAGATAAAAGTTAACACCCGAGAAAACAATATATTATCAATGTCGTATAATATTGATTGGGAAAATGTTTAATAAAACGTAAAAATGCTTGAACCTATTCAACATTGACCTGGTCAATCATGACTCGCTTTCGTCCACTTGTTTGATATCAGTCACAAGTGTAATGTGCTGATTTATCCAAATCCCTTAAAAATGTAATCAATCAACATCATTATTCCGTCTTGACGTATGACTTGACAACTTGGTCATCATTAAGATAACCGATGCGACTCAAAATGGTGAGCCTGAGTAAGAAACTATCTCAATGGAGATTAACTGATACAAATATAAGTCGTGGTAAAAGATGAACGGTATTTCACGCATAATTATGCTTTACAACTATATGAATTTTAACAATCATACTTCAATTTTATAACATGCGTGATTTGTACATTTTTTTGAAAGCAATATGATTAATACTTACTCTTTCTTTTTTCTCTCTTTCATCCTGAAAGAAAATAATATATATGATTTTAGACAAGGTCAAGAAATTACCGCTAATTTGCTTTTAAAGAGGCAGTAGACACGCATTCCCATATTCGAAAACGAAATACAGTGCATTTCATTTCTTCAACAGACTATTCCAAAACCGATGCCATTTAAAGTAGCCCTACTATACGGGTTGTTACGCATTTATATTTCCGAATTTCATCGTATCTGTCTCTTCTCTAGATTGTACATATACATTAATAAGGTGCAAAGTTATCTTTTGTAAGGAACGTGTAATTGTTTAAATAAAACGTATAATCCTTTGCTGAATAAAACAGCAGATACAATGGTAGGCAGCCCACGAAGTGTCAAATCAAAGAAAATTACATCATTTGAGGCAACGTTGCTTTTTTTATTTATTTTGTTCAATCATGATTTGTTTGTACATGCAAATCGAACCGATGTGGATAAGTATGGCATATGGAAACTGGTAATTCCACGAAAAACAAATTGGTGTTGATAAATATAGCACATGTCAACTTGTCATTACATGAAACATAAATCGATGTTAATACACGTATATCATATACATGAAATATAATGTGTTTGAATATGTTTAACACGTGGTAATGTGTCATTAATCAGAACTCGTTTTGGATAAGTATAACACATTGTAACTTGTTAATACACTTGATCCTAGTTAGTGTGAATGCGTATAACGCGTGTTATATTGTATGAAATATTGATGCCAATGGTGACGAATCCAAACTACGATTACGAGTGTCTAAATGACATATAATTTAGAGTGATCAAAGTTTGCCATCAGTTTAGTAGGCTCTTTAAAGTCCCAGGCGTTATATACAGACAGACAGATAGATATATAGATAGATAGATAGATAGATAGATAGATAGATAGATAGATAGATAGATAGATAGATAGATAGATAGATAGATAGATATAAAGATAGATATATATATATAGATAGATGGATAGATAGAGAGATAGATATATATCTAGATATATGCATAGATAGATAGATATATAGATCTATATATAGAGAGAGATAGATAGATAGATATATAGATAGATAGATAGATTGATAGATAGATAGATAGATAGATAGATACATACATAGATAGATAGAAAGATAGATAGATGCATGCATGGATTAATAGATGGCCGGATGGCCTGATGGATGTATGGCTCTATGGATGAATGGATGGATGGATTCCTTATCGAACCATTTTAGCAATTGCTAGATAACAAAAAAATATCCTTTTAGATATTTCAGATGTAACAGAAGGTATTTTGGAAATGTATTGATATATTAATGTTGAAAACATGTATATATTAATGTTGAAAACCAGTTTAAATGTGTGACAAGTTCCAAGACATGATATCAGCTCAGGTTCAGATGGGCTTAAACGGTAATGTGAGTAAATATTGTAGAGTGTAATGGACGCTTTCAACAATATCATAAAAAGGCAGCTCAGAAAAAAGTGCTTATGAAGACACGTTTATGTACCAGTATATTCATTGTTACAAAATGTTTCATTATTGAAGTGATATGAGCTGAGGGAGGCCAGGATAACAGTTGCATTGATCTTTACTATCCACATTGTGAACATAGTCATGGGATCGAGGTTTACGAAATGTTTGTCATATCGCATAATTACGATAATGATATTTCGACCATTCTGTATTAAATCAGCTTATTATATTTTTTGTTGATTCTCACAGCATATAACGTGAAAAGAGGCTTTATCTCTTTTCAGATAGTATCTACATTTTAAATGAAGTATAAATGAATAAAATTAGTCAGATGAATTTGTTAAGTGATTTATTTTTTATTTGAAGCTGAGTTTTAATTTGCAATTTGATTCTTAGTAAAAACGTGTTATCTTATGAACTTCACAGCGCTAGTATGATACAATTCAATTAAACCCTATTTCCTTGAAAATACTGGATAAATCAGTTTATCTGAAATGATAAAAAAAGATTTAAGAAACTGCTAAGTTTGTTGGAATAATGTTATTCTTTTCTAATTGAACATTTAACTTTCTTTTCAAAGTTCCAATGTTTGCTTGACGCCTGACTGTTCAAGCAGTTAAAGTAGAAGAACGTAAGTAGTTCATATAAATTGAGGTTCTGGCTCAATTGTTTATCCAAAAAAGATGGTTCTGATTCACCTATTTTACGCAGAAAATCTTGGTTCTGGTTCCTGGCTTACTTTTTACGCAGACAAACGTGAGTATTGGAGTGTGAGGTTCTCTTTCACTTTTTCCCCACAGAGAAATGGATTGGTTTTGATTGGTGGATTGTATCTCACAATTTAGACTCCTCCATGAAGAGAAAATCCGCGCTTTTTTCTTACAGTGGATGTTTTGATCTGTAAGAAGAGATATTATTTTATATCTTTATGACCAAAGGCTAATGTTGAAATGTCATTGGTGCAGTATATTTTATCGTCAGATGGCATATTTCTTTTTGCTAATGATTTGTGTGAATATCCTGTGTCAGCCTGAATTGAAGGTTCTCACTGTGAAATGTTGTAGAACCCTACGTATACTTCTCTGTACTGGTCGATAGTTGCAATGATATTGGCAACTACTTTTCAGATGCCTTTATTTTTTCCCTGACCTCTCCGGTATCCATGCGAAATCAATACATTTTAGATCGAAGACCGATAAACACTGAAATGGGTGCACCATTACATTCATCCTTGAACTTTCCTATGCCCATTGTATTTTCATCGCAGTAGAATGGACAATCACGTGGATATTAGAATAGATCAAAACGTTTTGTTGTGGTTGGTTGTATCCTGATAAATATTTTCTGTCCGAAACTCCTAGGTGCGTGAGGCTTTGTAATGAGCATACATTCTCTATCTCCTCATAAATGTTTGTAAAGTCATAATGGCAATCCATCATGAGCATTTTGGTGATATCGTGTATCGTAACTCCTACGTATATGGATGAATCATGTTTTGAGATGTTGTTTTATTTTATATAATCGACGGCTGTTAAATCTTCGTCAAATATTTTCATGTGCTTAAATGTATCAGATGAGACATGTTTATCCGTGATCACACATCGTTCGCGATTGCACTTTTTTCCGTTTTGTGATATTTTCCATGTTTTTTTCCGAGAATAAAAAAAACTTTTGTCCATGAGTTGGAATTTGAAGAAATCCTTGTCGGAGTCTGTGGTAGCAAACGTGCGTTGGTGTAGCCTTTCATCCACGGATCTTGATTTAACTTGAGGGCGCGATGACCTCTGTATAGCACTAGCCCGTGTTTCAACGCCTTTGTATAGCACTAGCCCGTGGTTCAACGCCTGTTCGGGCAAACGATGATGTAATATGTACTTTGTCTTGTTCATGAGACTGAGCACAAGCTTTTTTATTTTCGTATCTCCAAGGAAGAACTTATTTGTTTTGCTCTATCTGTTCCTGTGACAGATTTTTTGAAGATCTTGCAATTGTTTTGGATCGATTAAGCCGACTCCGACGAAATAACTGATAGCGTCAGCAAATCCTGATTGTCTTTATTGAAACGTCTGTACATATTTTATATAGCCATTATCAAAATGTGAGCTATATTTCCTTCCTCTAGCATCTGCATTACTTGTATTTCTTGGCAGTAACTAAAATCGACATGCTCATCCAGTCTTTCTTGTCTTGAAAACATTGTAAAACACTTATAGCAGAAATATTCGTTGTTTGCTTGGTTTACTGCCATCGAGCTTACCCACTTTACTATCTTACGTTGGACAAACGACAAGGCGATTATGGTGATCGCACAAAAATCGTCGCTATGGGAAACCATGATTGCTTTTGATCTGAGCCATACTTCAACTTTTTTTCCTTCCGCGTGAAATGAGCGCGAAAAGCAATACCAAGTTTGGTAGTCGTTTTTGTCTGCGTCGACGGTAGGTATTGAGACTTCTGTAAGAGTTATTTATTTAACAACTAGATGAAGCACGTTAGGATTATCTTAAACAAAGCTTTTTGTAGGAGCCCCCGTACGTTGTTACATTTCGCGTGGTATCAGTGATATCGTGTGCATGACCATAGCACGTTCACTTTCAATAGCCTTTTTAAAGACTTTTGGAAGCGTTTATTTTTTCAGCTCGTCTCGAACGAATTACGATCTCTTTTTCGAAGATCCATAATTGCTCTTGTCGATGCTGGATATGGAGCTGTTTTTCCTAGGGAGAGTTTTATACTCATCAATAATTTGTTTCGTATACCGCTATGTGGTGATTATTTGTCGTACAAGCAGGTGTTTAAAAACATTGACGACTTTATTTTTGCTGCTTGTGTTTCTAGCGAAAGATTCCATAATATATATGACTTGTTCAGCAAATTCGTACAGTGCGGGATTCGATCTTGGATATGTTGGTTACTTTGTTTGATTTCAGGCGATGATCGAGATCATGTCGTAGGATAATTATTTTTCCTGAATTGCTCATAACTAGATCGTGATTTTCCTCCATTACTGTCATAAAGAGCAGATAATTTTTATAGATATTATACAGGTAATTGCTTGATATTTTGTAATTCTGTTTTAGTTGAATTAACAGTCTGCATCAAAATAAAGAATGCCTTGACGAGAAAGGAACATATGTCAATGCTTATTTCAGAGCACCACGTAGACGTTTAATAAGACCTACAGAGAGGAATACTGTGTCCAGCATAAAGCAATCATCACGGGAGTACACTGACAAACCAAAAACAATCATCAGTGGAGTAGAGTGCCCAGACTAATCGAATCACCAACAAGAAAGCCAAGGACTACGACCTTGTATAATGTGGGGACTATGTGTGTTCGTGGCAACATATCGCTTTGTAAAAGTTATGACGTTCGAAATAACAGGATTGCCAAATATCATTATGAACATTAAGAAAAGGTAATAAGATCAAGAAAGCCACAGAGGTGGTAGACTAATACATGACACAAATTTAACAAATGCAATTGCAGGCCGACAATTGGAAAGCTCATCCAGTGTTTACTCGTTATGAATATATCACGAATGCAGACATGTGTACTAAAATGTTAGTAGTGTTAAGATTTAGCATACCAGACTACTCAATTATTAGTCCATGTTTAGATGATACAAGAGACAAGATGTAGGGCCATAATTTTGTGTTTGAATATCATAGTGACATTATTCCAATCGGATACATGGTTACTCGTCTCAACTTTGGCTGGATTAAAACACAGCTCATTCATCGATATATATGTCTATTTTAACGTGTTTATTGAACAAAGAATCGTCATTTTAACAATACGCATAATCTTACTTCGATTTCGGACAAACACAACAAAAGCACAGTATAAGGAAGCATATGTAATACAAGGCTTTAACAATCCTTTAGATCTTTTTAGACAATAATATTAATACTTAAACATGATAGAACCTGCATGAGTCATGAATTGCGACATTGTTTTTATTGGCAGAGGATGATGTATATTTGAAACTAGATATTTTTAGTAAATGCATGTAATATTGCAAGCATATAATAACTTTATGCAATGCATCATGCATAATTATTGATTGAAAGCAACAACACAATAACCTGTTGCAGTACGTCTGGTTTACGTATTGGCTTAATGCAGCATTATAATAACCTTATACAATGTATCATTTGTAGTTATTTTTTGAAACCAGATATATTAATACTTACTCTTTCCTTTTGCTCTCTTTCTTCCTGAAAAGAATGTAATAAATGTGATACACAAAGTGACGTAAACTACACTAATTTGCTTTCAAAATATAATGTGTCTGAGCATGATCATATTGTCAACTGCAAAGACAGTTCACGTCATTATTTCAAAAGATTTATCTACAATAGTTATAGTTTGTAACAATCTACTATTGTAAATGTATCGTATTTAAATCTCCGAGTTTCAATTTTCTGTCTTTTGGTGTCTTTTAAAAGATACAAATTAAGGACCCGCACAATAATTCTAATTGTTTAGATACAAACGCATATGTTGGCTCTTAGATACATACGCAGACGGAAATCCAAGTTTTCAATGACGTATTTCATATACCAGAACTGGTACACTTTGATGCGGATTACAACAAATACAACAGTATACAAGCCTGTTTATAAGCACTTTCTGCAATTTGTACCTTGTACTTTGTTCTTGTTTCACTCCTTGCATTTATAATAAATCGGATACCGCTTAATGGCCATCAAAGGTGATACAAATAAAGACGTACCGTGGATAACCTAAAGAGTGCTTGAAACGTTGTGTATATAAACGAAATATTTTACTGTTCAGAATGCTATAACGTTTTCAAAGAGTGTTCACCTGCTTATATCCTCTAAAATGTCTCCTTCAAATGGCAATGTTTTTTCTTCAGCAATTGAAGAAAAAACAAGTTATTTTTCTGCACCTGAATTATATAATTAATCCCTCTTAAGGTACTACACTATGCACTATAGCAGAAACTATTCGTTTAAGTACGTTGTATTTAGTTTAAAACAATATTAAAATGAGTATGGATCAAGCATGAAATTACAAAACTGTCAAAGGAATTACTGTACGTTGTTAAAACATGTCTTAATATATTTAATTCGTACACTAAATAATACAAAATCTTGATCATGTATTCGAGAAGATAGTATTGCAAGACAAAATAAAAGAACAACATCCTGTATCAAGTTTATCCTCCGTTTACATAAAGGCTAGTGAGGAGGAGTAATTTTAATGAACCTTGTAAAATACATGATTTTACTTATTTTGACAGATTCGAATATTCTTTCATATGTAATTTGTATTTACATTTAGTACCTTTTCCCGTTTTTCCTGAAAGATCAGTACAAAAGTAATAATGCAAGTAGTTCTACCTCATTCGTTAGCTAGCAAATGTGAACATAGTTGATAGTAGCTAACTTGGTGTCGGCTACTCTTCCAGTAAACATACTGAATAGTAAGTGTGTGATATTCTTCAGTCTAGCGTTCCCTACATAGTGTAAGAGTCGAATAATAGGCAACTTGACACTGTATGTCACACAATTGGGTGTTGGCCACTCCAGCAAGTTGAACCTTCTATACTATGGGCTTTGGGTAGTAGAAAAGTGCATGATATATATTATATAGTTGAGGTTGTGGTCTCTTGAAACGGTGTATTTGTTGATATGTGTTTCACATCAAATAATATGTTAAAAACATAAAGACCGACGATATTAAGGATATGGATTTTTTTTAACATTACCTTTGATTTTAGAGGTCATAAAGTCAAAACATCAAACATTACACAAATATGTATTGCTTTCTCTTAACTCTCAACCCAGCCCCCCACCTCACCACACTGTGCAGGTAGAATGTGTTGGATATAGCCCGGTCACGTTTTCTTCAAAGTTGATAGTGATAGTTAACTTCTGAGAAACTTCTTCTAGAGCATTGATTTCAACATGTATTAAATATATGTATCAAATAAATTAAATAGTATAATTAATTCAAAAGTGCATATTGACAAATGGTGCTGCCTTGCTTTGCTTCTTGCTTTTTCTTGGAGTATTTCAAATTTGAGATTAATTCTTTGCGACAAGACAATGAATCAATTCAGTTTTCTATCTGGGACGATTGCAAAGTCACAACAGATTGTACTTTTCATCAGAGACTTAGAAAGTTCAAATCGAAAGTACAATTTCCAACTGGGCTACTAACCCATCCTCTCAAGTTAAAGGTCAACATGGAACATAGCGGATAAGTCTGTCACAACTAGGATCATTGTGGTCCATAATTCCCAAGTCTTCATATGAATTGAAACAGTTGAAAAAAGAGAAAAACGTAAATATGCCACCCTTTGTTATCAATTTAAGAAAGGGTACTATTATTTTGGTGTCCCACGCAAAAGAAAATGTCGAGGAAAAACACCCTAAATAAGATTACAATAAAGAAATTTAAAAGTGCAGACCACCAGAAGTAGGACAAGAAGAGAAATAAAATCATTTAAGTTAAGACTTTCGACTACGAAGGACAGGTGAACAGTTGATTTATGTGATGTGTTATGAAATCTCAACGTCATTATAGTTCAAGAGAATATACATAATCACGTAAGTGTATATTTATCTTGACATTTACTTTGGTTATGGATAATATGCACAACATACACTATCATCGATTTGTTTTAAATATAGCATGTTAGATGTTGGAATTGGATAGCAAATGACTGTGATGGATAGAAGATGTTTTTTGTTTTTTATTAACGTTGCACTTTTCATTTATTAGGAAGTGTGGATATTGGTCAATACTGACATAGTGAAAATTTTACTTTTGTATGCATGTCTTTAACAATTTAAAACATTAAAACTGTAAAACTTTCTTTCCCAATTGTATTAACTTAAAAATATGTGTGACATGCAATCCGGAAATGTCGAATAATGTATTTATTTTCAATTGTAAAATATGTAATTTTTTTATACTATAAATGATTCCGATAATTTGCCAAAATATGTTTAGCATAATTTTATATTTGGGGCATTGTCTTTAAATGCCCTCTAAATTCAGTATGATTTATAATATTAGTATTTCGTTTCGCCTCTACAACATTTTAAAATTGTTTCAACAATTTATCAGACTTCTAAATTCAGTATGATTATTACCGTTTTAAAACTAATCTTACTGTTGACTAATATTCAACATTTCCCGGATTAGTTTCAGTCTTTTCTAAAAAGCTTCTGCAATATGATAATTTTTGTGCTTATTATTGTTTTGGAAAATTGTCCAACCTTTCACGTACAATTGTGTAGTCTCTTCAAGCATCCGTATGACCTTCGCAATATTTGTAATAATTTGAGAGTGAGCCCTTTCTGTTGGCATGTTTGTTTTTGTTTGAACGTGTCATTTTCTGCTTTACTTTATTCCTATTTAGGACCTTTTACCCTACTTACAGTGTTGATTATCTAAACTTACAATTCGCATTCCGCTAGGTTGTTAATTTCTTTATTTGAACTTTTTGGACAAAAGTGATGCCTAAAACGCGACATGTCAGTTGCAAAGAAACAACAGAGTTAAAAGGACATATTTAGTAACGTTAATGTGTGTAAATCAGAGCATGTACATAAAATCACAGTTAACGAACATTAAGACAAGACCTATCACACTTCAAAATAGTACTAGAAACACACATACTAATGAAGTAATCGTGACTGACTGAGATTGTTACAAATCTGGAGATTAAAATATTAGTTCGCGTTATTTCAATACTGGTATATAGTGTTATGGTATATAGTCTTATGGTATATATGCTTATGGTATTTTGGATGAGTATAAGCTATTAGAAAGATATCCGCATACAAAGAGATTCATGGGTGTGATATTGCACCTGTTCGGTCACACTGGTTAACATCATCATATTCTTATTTCTGATCTAAGCATGTTTAACTTGGTAAATGTTGTTAAGTCTTCAAGATGTCATAAACTCGTGCTTTTTTAGACTGGACTGTACTGCTTGAAATCAGTTCGTATTAATGAGTATGTCGCACATCAAGATTATATGAGCTTTTTCTCACTCTAAAAAACATTACTGCTGTTTCGACTTTGAGAATATATTAAACAAGTCTATGTCATCAAGAGTTTGGGTGAGAATGGGTTTCGAAGGAAATCAATATATTTGTTTGTTTTAGCAAATGATTTTAGTTCCTAATGACATAGGTGAATCTGACATAATATAAAGTTTAGACAATTTCATAGGCCTTTGTTTTGCTTACAATACAATACAGTATACATACTTTAGAAATTTGTAATGTATCAGGAAATGTACGCGTTATCCATAGAGGTGAAACGATACACTCGTGCCACGTGTCGATATTATTCACAATACAAAACCAGCGGTATAATATATATCTGTATACAATGTTGTCGGGCATTTATAGTATCCTAAGATTTCCATCACCAATATTGAAGCAAACTGTATACCTAATTCAATTGATTGAAATAAAAAAATGCAATGCTTACTATTTGAAAAGAGACAATTGTCACCAGAATATTCTGTTCAAAATGATATTAATTTTGGACACACGAGATACCAATCCCGTATTGTCATGACTCCCTATATGTCGGCCTTTTCTGCGCACAGCTTTAAAAAACATGTCATGTTTATGCATCGGGATAAAAAAAAATGAATTATGTTACTTTGGACCGTTTTTGTCAGCAGATTAGTCGACTAATTAGGTCAGCTGTATAGCTGGTTTTACAAAATTCAACGTAACAATGCCAATGCATGACAAGATATATTGAACAAACTAAACAGATCTTGGAAAAACTTATAAAGTTCGGTGTCTTATATTTTGAAAAATGTGGAAGAGAAACAACAATGAATAGGATGTAAAGTGTTCGCAACGTCATTTTATTGGGGGGGGGGGATTACTAAAGAATTTAAAAACAGACTATACGCCGCGGAATATTCTTGAGAATCCCGTTCTAGCGGCAAGTTGACACGCTGGGCAGCGGACGAATTTGTACGTGTGGGTCACTTTCTTGCAACATTGGAAACTTAGAGTAAGATGCAGAATTTGTTAATTATTTGTATGATTCTAAATGATACATGGTAAACTGGATGTTCTGGATTTCACGTTCAAGAAGGTCATGGAGTGGATCTTTACGTTGACATTTAGAAATCAGATTTTCATATGCATTTCAAGTCAAAATGTATGATATTTATGCACACTTTATGAACGTAATCAAAGTACGATCGTGCTTTCTTGATACAAAATAGAAGTTTGACCCTAAAATCACGTGATCCAGTGTTTACAAAAATGGTGGTATTTCCATCTTTGGAATGTAGATGGTGCCCTTTTATATATGATGAGATTCTTAGTTCTATTTCCGATATGCAGGTTCCAGAAAGACCTGTACTTCTATAATTATAATCAATTTTCATCGTTGATAAGATAACACAACTACTTTCAAACATACTACCTAGTGGTTGTCAGTGAGTTTTATTCCATGTTTTGGACCATTTAATGGTGACTCCATTTAACTCTCTTTAGCCATCATGACCTATGCTTGTTTACGGCCTGATTGCTTTGAAAACATCCTATTACCAATTGTGTGTCTTATTTAAACCTGGGAGATATTATGCTATGTTACTAATGCAATTATGCATGCAAGGAAAATCGGATCTAGAGCAATCCGGGCATTGAAATGAGGATGAATACAAAACGAAATCATTCACATTGTACTTCAAGCAGATACAAAAAAACTGCTGCTGCCACAGGTACTTGTATTTGCTAGTTAATAACAAAAGTTACTGATATACCCAGTCCTATTCTAATTTTTTAAAGTTAGGCATATTTATAAACTTGGCTGTTTGGAATCTTCCCCTTCGCTGATGTTGTCCTCATTGCATTTATTTCATTGGCACGTTAATTCAATGGTTTGATATCTCTGTATCAAAATATAGATTGTAAATGTGTTCCCTATGCTCAGTTTAAGGAGATAATATCACTATATTATCTTAGGTGCGACATTTCCCTATGTCAAATATATACGGGAGAGTTGAGAAAAGGAAATGATGATGAAACGGCCATAGTTCAATGCTTACCTAGCACTTCAATTTCTGTCTCTCTTTATTCCTGTTTCACTTTCTTACATCTATGTTGAATTAAACATAGTTCAAAGTCGTCACCACTTCTTCTATAAGCATTTATCTGCTAATTACTTTTGAACATAATCTGCTCCTTATCTGTGTATTCATATTTGTCTGAGCTTCTTTCTGAGGAGGCCTATACATAGCTAGCGTTGTGAGTTTTGACATTTTGAAAAACTGAACTTTATGACTTATGCAAACTATTTTGGAGTTCACATATATTTTATTTTGGATAAATCTTCCTAAACACAATTTTCACCAACATAAACTTTGTTGAATCAGTAGGTGCGGGACTGCTACTTTCTTTAATGCTGTATTAGGGCATTTAGCCCATCCATATCTTTGCTTCTTATGCAGAGAGAGGTATTGCAAATAAAGATCTGTCATTCTTAGTTTTGTACCCTTATTTATTCAGTTTTTCTTAAGCGTGATATGGATATGCGGTTTTACAGCATATGAACTGCATGGTTACATTGATTGATACAAAATTGCATGTTACTTTTAAATTGAACGTATTTAAGTTTAGACCCAGTATTCTGCCCTTTCTACATTTAATTTCGAAATACTGCTGAAAGGGAAATTGACAGTCATGCCGTTTAGATTTGTCCATCCAACATGTACAACTGATTTGTATTTAATACCATTTATGGTCACTGGCATTAACACTTTCCCAGATCCAATATTCGATATACTTCTGAACTTAATGCCATAATGACTATCAAATGCTAATAATTGCCGAACAAAGTCGAAATTAACCACTCGGGGAAACATAACATTTTGATTCCATATGTAGCTTTATTTTAATCACGCGTTTTTAAATCTTCCTTCATGGAAGGAGCAAAGTATTGTTTGGGCACCATTGTTGGGCACCATCAAATTCAGTTTCACAACCATTCATGTCATGCTTGAAGAACCCATACGTGTTACCCGTTGAGGTTCAATAAAACGTTTTGAGCTAATTTGAGGGAGCTCTCGGGCACCGCTGTTCTTTAAGATTACGAATTTGTATAAACTCTGCATGATGCGCGCCATCGCACACCATGAAAGCCTCTCTGTTTAAGTACTTTACATATCATTTAATTATGTTTGAGCGACATTTATATGTTGCCTTGCCAGAACCTCGTGTTTGTCATGCAGGGGAGAGGCTAAACAATTTTCTGATTGGTGGTTGTTATTTATCCGGCACCGAAATAACCACCAATACGAACTCACTGTAGCATAATTCACAGTACGACACACCGGTAGTGCAGCTTTTAGATCTAAAAAAGCATACATTATATATTCAACGTAGAACATCTGGTAAAAGTGGTTATGCAATGACGAGTAAAGTACTTCATGATGCATGTTAATCACGTTGTGGATGTATAGTATATGCTATAAATGCTACTGGATTAAGATAATAAGCATGGAAATGGGAGGGGCATATTACAAACGATGCCACTTTATGTTAATGTATATACGGCGAGCGAGTATTCTCATTAGTTGTTTCCGTTTGTAATAACAAAAAAGAGTGCCTGTGACTGCAGATGCTGTTTCAGAAGAAATGTAGATTTAATAAAAAAAATAATGACAACTAAAAATACTTATCCATGACTGCTGAAGACTAAAATAACTTGCATAGATTAAGTATGGCTTTGTATCGATTCTCCATGACGTCTATCGATGTGTGTATCGTTACAGCTAAATTATTCATATCGATAAATTATTTCAGTCCTAGTTATCTACTAACGTAGACCATGTAGCTAAAGTAGTGTGACCGGAAATATTTAAGCTAATTGACCCTAAATGAGAGATGACATTATATTTTTAAGGCGGGTGGTAAAATGAACACTTAGATTTTACTAACATTATTTTGCAATCCTTGGTGTGTATTAAAAAGGATTTAGGAATATTATCAAACTGTGTTATTTTCACATGCTTAATGACGGTAAAATGTATATTTCAGATTGAACTGTACTTACCCTTTCCAATTTCTCTCTTTCTTCCTGAAATAACACAGCAAACATTATATTAGAAATGGTAAACATGTATTAGTCTATTAGGTTTCAACTTCGGTTTTAATGAAATAGGGATACACATGTACATATTCACAAATATTAACAGCGTATGCCTTTACTTCGGCAGGACTCTCCATACTACCGTATGTTACGTACAATATTCAGCAAGAGTTATCATGCATTTTCTCACATTTAGTTCTCCATATGTTTTATTTTTAAGTTGCTCTGTGCATATATGTGCATGTTTGTGTGTACATAAACGGTGTGTTAGAGAGGGTGGCACATCAACTTGGTTGACATGGTGTGTCCTTCTCATGATGTTTATCTACATTGGATCACCACTTGGAGCTAAGCTCTCAGATGTGGCTACAAGAAGCTGTTATCATGTGACAGAGGCCAATCTATGCAAACCGCTTTTAGAGGCGGGCTAAACCATGTTAAGGCCTTAAACCCAAGTTGAATTAGAGCATGTCTATCTAAGTATGGGGAAACTGGAAACGGCAGATTGCACGGATGAAACTGGTTCAGAGGTCAGAAAACAAAGCCAGCAACGCGTCGTGGAGCGAGAGCATGGCGAGACCCTTAAGACACCATGATCATCCAACGCTTCCAGAATTACCTCGGGTCGTCTCGATCGTGTATTTCTCCCTAATCCAGGTATGCCAGGACGATGTAGTGAACATGACGAACTACACTGCTATCCCTCACTTTAATCCAAGCCAAGCGCAATTCACAATTTTATAAACCTATTCCACACAAAGTCAAGTCCGGTGGCTACGGAGAAGCGACAAAACACAAAGTGAAGATAATAATGAATCCGCAGTCACGAACGTGCACATATGCAGCTCAGAGAATATGGTCACATTCTAATAGACCGAAGTAGCAATGGAACTCGTCAACACCCTGACTGTCGGGGCAGCACTTTTTAAGCTCACTCTACTCAACTCCGTAGCACGCATAAAAGGGTAGAAAAGCTACCTTAAAAATAGCCTGCTTCTTACCACCCAGGCCAGTATACATCGGATAGCGGATGATGTCACATCCATGCACTCAAACATCAACAAAAAAGAAATCGCTTGGACAACACCAAGGCAGGTAGACAGGAGATAAAGACTGCGATGGCTACTAGAGAACTGGTAGTACACAATAGGGACATAGCAGAGCTGAGTGAATTTCACCTATCAGACGTGAGTCAGCTGTCGAAGGTTGGTGATGGCTACACGTTCTGCTATATTGATCCCAACAGTGAAGAACTTTGAGAAGTAGGTGCCGGATTCGCATTTAAGTCTACTGTAGTGCACAAATTTCCCGGATTTCCCCAGGATCTCAATGATCGCCTGATGACATCACAACTTAATCAGTAAAACAAGAAGAGTACGGTGTTGATCAGCGCCTCTGCTATAACAATAGCTATCATAGATGAAATGAAAGAAAAGTTGTATGATCAACTGGATTCCCTCATTTCAGTCATCCCAAATATTGTCGACTTCAACGCTAGAGTGTGGACTAACTAACAAACCAGAGGTTCCAGCACCTCCATGTTTACACCAACCTTTCTGTCTTTTACGTGATGTAGAGACTTTAAAACCCAAACAATACAATCAGTACTGAATTGGAGATGATAAGTTTTCCGTTGCCTTATAAGTGGGAAAATTACATATATGCGTGCTATTGCAAAGCTAGAAATAAGTGTACTATTAAATCATTACATGGTGTTTTTGAAAGGATCACTGGAAGCTTTATCAAACTACATATATCTTTTCTTTTTAAAATCACACTATTCCTACGTGTTATCTTCAATATAAGAAATCACACTATTCCTACATTTTGTCATCAACATAAGAATCACAATATCACCTCCTGGCAAGCAATACGAGTGTGCCTTGATGCAACGTATTGTTGCATTTAGTAATTATGCGCTAAAGTAAGTATAACAAACAGGCGAAACAGATAACTGTATTTTTCGTAGTAGAAGAGCATCGTACTTTATTGACAGTGTCATGTACGTATATTAAATCGCTACATGTATCTCTTGTATAATTTTTCAAAGTTTCGTGGTTTACATGATGGGTACTTATTTAATCAGAGTAAAATTTCGTTTCATATGTAATTTATACTTACTCTTAGCGGTCTTTCCCGTTCTTCCTGAAATAATATGATAAACATAATATTAGCAACGACAACATCAATGTGTTATATTTGTCGTCAAAAGAGAGCGTATACGCCTGAGTATATTTGTAAGTACAAACAGTGTATGCATTAATTTCGAATGGGTACTTAGCAATAGTAACTGTTTGAATCGTGATTTACATCAATGATTTTCTCGTATCTAAATCTCTGTATTGAAATTTTCATATATATCTCTTCTTAATGTGGTAATAAATGCCAGGGTATGATAGTTGTCAGTGATCATATTCGACTAAAAATGTAGTTAATATTTGCAGCCGATAGTATAAATACATAGAGAAAAGGAAGAGGGAATACACGAATAGACCTTTCATAATTCACTCTACCTAATGATCACGATTTCATATATTGCCTCTTTAAGTTCCCGCTCCTAGTGACGACCTTGAAAGTTGGTTATCGAATGCACCGCAATAAGTAAGGACATTCAAAGGTATTCCCTATAAACCCTGTTGTCAATTAAAACTTACAATACCGTATCTTTAATGTCACGCCGCAAAAGACGACCATCAACATTGTCATTTTAGTGCCCATCCGTCAATGACGACTTTCATCGCTCCCCCCCCACCATTACCATGTAATCAATAACTAATTTGAACGATGTTCATTTATGTCCCCGCAATCAATAACACCTTTGAAATTGTCCCGTTTGATGCACTGCCACAAATGGTGCAAACAATGTTAGCATGTAGAGTGGATAGGAGATGGCTATTATTTTTCAGACAATTTTTCCTGGGACTTAGTTTTGAAGTAAAGAAGGAATTTGCATTAAGGAATGGTCTACATCGACACTATATGACATGGTAGAAGGGGTACAAATATTAAGGAACAACAAAACACCGGAAAAGTTGTTAAGACATTTGGATTGATTACAGTGTCATGTGCTAAAAAGTGATATATTATTAAATTGAGTCCCAGTTCATGGAAAGATATCCCAAAGAACATGCTGCACTTGTTGCTAAATATAAACCCACTAACAAAAGATAGTGTTGTGTTAAAAAAACGCATTGATTTGTCTCCTTGTAAATATTCGTAATCAACAAAATTATAATATCAATAGGTACGCTTTGCTGTAATTAACATATAGTATCAAAACATCTTGAGTGATTGTAACCGAAATGTCCAGTTATTAAATTTGTTTAGGAACTCTATTATAATATCGCCCTGTGAATGGCACAGAGTGAAGGTATTTCTGCAAAAATGATCTTACCTGCGTATATGTGTCTGAGTCTTTGAGATACACATGTGAAAGATGTGTCAGTATAACAAACTAATAATAAGATAAAGCTATATGTTGGCCAAGAAAATAATACGAAACAACCTTCACACATCTAAGTAATCAAAAACAGATTATGAGTCCACTATCATCATTGTAGTACTGCCATTAGGCCCAAGTATACATCCAATATTCATGTAACCAAGCATAGAGTTGGGTGTCATCATGGCTGAACTATCAGACCCAAATTTATACACCACATATTGATCTAACCAACACTAGAGAACGAATCGGTAATCGGCATTGTAATTCTGTCAGCCACACAGATATATCACCATATTGATTTAAACAATATTAGAGAAAGAATCATCTATCGTAACCTCCTTTCAGTTGCTATGACTGGCCAGATGTCCTCTTTTCTTAAACCAGTTTAGTACCTGACACTGTAAATGTCCAAAGCAAGCAATACTTCTCGTCTAAAAGTTTATGTGATGACAGCTTAGAACTTTTGTATAATAGCAAATATAAAGGGCATTATGTAGAACAAGAAATTTATCCAACTTCATGTACCCATCCACCTTCATTACCTTTATTTCGAACACCGGTATTATTCAAAAGTAATTTTACTCGCCCAGACTTTGGATAATCGAGAGTCTAATATATATATATCTATCTATCTGTCTCTCTCTCTCTTTCTCTCTCTCTTTCTCTCTCTCTCTCTCTCTCTCTCTCTCTCTCTCTCTATATATATATATATATATATATACATCAGTTTACAGTATATAACAGTTTACGTGTCGATATGGTGACATTTACATATTACTACGTACACAGTTTAATATGTAGCCAAGATTCTGATTGGCTTTACGTATAGTGTCATTGTTTGTTTATTTTAATCATTGTATGTAAGGTGTGTATGTGTTTCACTGGATGTGTGTGTATGAATATGTGTATGTGGGCGAGCTCCTATGAGTCTCTTCTAACGGTAGATACATACTAAATCTAACTGATATCTAAACTGACCATGAACATACTTATTGCAGATTCACACATCTGTTTATGATATAAAAGATCGACATAAACATGCATCAATATACCATTGTTGTTTTGAGTTCGGTGAAATCTGACAGTAAATTGGAAGAGTTCGACTAACGTACTTTATCTTCTATTCAAGTATTTGTTTGTCAGGCTTGTTGCGATTTTTATGAGTGGGCGGAGCATAGTTTACAGGCGACGTTTATGTCGTAACTAAGCGCTCCCATATTGCTCAAAAATGCATTATATCAATACACAGGTGATGAGTGGCAACAGTGGTTAGAGTTTACATTAGAAACATGTATAAAATGACTTAGTTGATGATGGATCCTTATGCTACTGTATGATGTACATCACCTTACTATAATATTACAGAAACTGTTCAGCAAACAGAGCAAAATATAAATTTTGCGTCTTGTTATCGTGAACGCATTGTATAGGTAAATACTTATACACTAAGGTGTGTGTCCCACGTATGTATGTATGTATGTATGTATGTATGTATGTATGTATGTATGTATGTATGTATGTATGTATGTAGTTATGTATGCATGTATGTATGTATGTATGTATGTATGTATCTGTGTATGTATGTATGTCTGTGTGAGTTTGTATGAAAGGTACTAAACGTGTATTTTACTTTTATATCACTTAGAAAAAAAATCAGGTTAATTTATTTGTAGTTTTTGGGTATTCGTTCCACAGGAAAATAGCAAAACTGTATATCATTGCATGAAACTTTAGATGAACTAGGTTTTCTGATACACTAATAATGCTCGTGGAATACTTATCTAAGTCAGCCCTTATTTACAGTCCACCATACAATAACTTGCATTAATTACATCTTATCAAAGGAGTCTGAACCAGTCAAACGTGACCTATTCATAATGCCATTCTCGTTCCCAGGGAAGCACACTATATTAAATTGATTATTTTTTAAAATGATAAATAAATCATTCATAAAATCAACGGAAATCCACTATAACGCCATCACAGAATGATGGGATTCAATGTATGTAGCGGGTTTGGGATTAAAACCAACTACCATGGTTGAAGACGTTGGCGATATCAAACAAAAAGCGTAAGAACGTGTCACTGCGAGCTTTGTATGTAGCACTAGTTTGATTGATTTTTTAATGAGCGTCATAGCTATTTTTTAAAATGACCTTGACGCAACAATTAGAATGTGTTCATAATGTCTAGAAAAAAAGCTAAAACGAACTCCCGAAGGATCTCAAAGTCATTTATTGAATTGTATCTGCACTTGATTCATAACTTAAATAAAATTCCAGCAAAGGTCATCAATATTTCTCCCATAATGTTTGCATGAGTAGTACAGATAAAATGAGATTTCTGAACCAGTTCTTCTATGATTCGCTCTAACTCAGTGGAAATGGGCGTTCTGGACCACATTGTTCGTGTCTTTCTTCAGGGGTTTTGGCTCACTTAATAAGACGTGGGCTATTTATCACTTTTTCGCATGCAATTTGTGTGTGTATTATATAGATGTGTTGTTAGCTCGATGGTGTCCGTGCGCGAATGTGTGAATGACGTTAATAGAGTATAATTTATAATTGAATGGGAATAGTCCTTTCTTGTTGATGAGTAAGGTAAATAATGTGTGTTGTTGCGATTGGAGAGTTCTCATGGAGTAGTAATGGATGTCAACAATGCAGTGGATATGAGTAATGATGGTTTCTGACAATATTTGTGATGCCAGCCTTTTTTTATTGCACCTTTGGCTTTTTTGATGACAGTGTCCATTTTACTTTTGGACGTCATGGTGCTTAGAATGTGGAAATAGCCGTTCGATGTTCTCTCACCGACTCAGATGACAATATCTTGATGATGCTTTCACTGGGCAGCATCTTCGCTGGTGGTGAAAGGAAATTTCACAGAGATGTACATGCAAAGAGCAGATGATGCTGGGGTTCTAGTGGCTGGACAATTCAACATGACTTGGTTGTTTCAGTAGATGTCCAAAGACACTTCGTCGACGACTCACATACTCGATTTGGAATCAACATTAGCCACGGGTCTTAACGTGGCAGCGTCTCAAATGTCGACGATTCCCTTTACAGCGATGCCTAGTATTTCGATTCGTTTGGATTACCCCCATCTGATATGGTCGTGTGTTGCATCTGAGAACCGCACAACAGGGCCGTGCATAATTCGTTATAGCTTCAAATCGTCAACTCAAACACGTGTGAGTGGTACATTAAGCGTATGCATGGAGGAAAATCATCTGTTTAGGTGACCATGCAACTGACTGCAGCTAATCTAAAATAGATAATATTCAGTATAGCATTACACAGCCAACATGAATTTGTGGTGTCTAAAGTGTAAAGACACGACGGAGAAAATTGACACGTCGAGGTGGTTACGAACATGCGTCGTCTCATGATCTAATCGATTTGTGCCGTATGTAGTTCCATACAATCACACATCTTCACAAGTAAATTCACACCATCAGGGACCATACAAATGCAGCCTTGTAGGCGAACTACTGTTTCACTTTTCTTCATACAAAATGTATCATTTTAGGCACTGTGATATCCACACGAGATGCAAAGCCCTTCACATTAAAATAAATGTGTTCGTGGGAGTCCTAGTATGCTGAGACGAGAGACAAATTCTCGGTGGCGCAGTGAACATCCATGTATTGATCGGAAAACGTCCAAGACTACGCGGCTGATGGACGTTGTCGGGACATCATTATACCACACAGTGGAATATCCTAAAAGAATAACCGGATAACAATGAACAGCCGCTCCTCAGACTGGTGCCATACAAAAGCGTCGATGCCATCGCGATTGAACACGATCTCTGTTACAGAGGTCATCCAGACGAAAACGATGGATGTAATCGAGACATGGTGATGGACTTAAAATAACAAAAGCCGATTTAATTCAGAGAACGTTTAGTCCGAGCTCTCGTGCGTGGCACTATATGGACCAAACATACGTAAGGAAACGGGATTAATGGCATAATAAAAATGACAGCTGCGCTAGAAGCTGTTTTGGTAGAATAACTGCATAAACCCACGTGTAAGCATTTTCCACGTCACATTCATCGCTGTCTCCGAAGACTATGTATGGTCGGCAGATCTCATCGATATGAAAGATTACAGTGCTCAACGATCATTTCGACTATCACATGACAGTCATCTTTGTATTTAGCAAGCACGCCAGTGTAGTCCCTCTCAAAGATAAAAAAATAAGTCCATCGTGAACGCGTTTAATATCCTTATCGACGACGGAAGATCCCATAAATAATGGTCAGATTTCGGAAGCGAATTTTAGAACAAAATCGTTTCAGACTAGCTTCGACGCAATATCACTGACCTCTACAGCACCAAAAAATAAATAAAAGCAGCAGTCGTAGAGAAGTTTAAAAGAACTCTCGAAACTCAAAGTTATGAAGAGATCACCAGCGATATATGCAACTGATATTTCGATTTTCTACATCGTCTACCTATACAATTAGTCATGCCACAGCAGCATCAAAATGACGCCCATGAAAGCATACGCTTATTACAATCAGCAGCATGTTACAGAAACCCTAATTTTAGATCTAAATTCAAAGTATGTGTCCACGTCAGAATCAGCAGACAAAAATATACCTTCGAAAAATGACACATCCTCAACTGGACCGAAGAAGTCTTCGTCGTCGACAGCATTACAAACAACATACCAGTCACGTACGTGCTCAAAGATTCCTCAGGACAGACCATCCACGTTTTCATTTTGCGAACAAAAATTATAACAAAAGAAAACCCTGTTTAGAGTCGAAACGTTGATCTCGAGCAAAGAAACAAAATCTCCCGTTAAGTGGTTTGGATATCCTGAGCAGTTCAACTCGTGGATTACATCTTCAGCTTTGACGTCGCAGTCTTAAAAGAGTGTGTTTCCCCTTCCTGAGACGACAGCGTATCAGTAATAATCTTATAATATGCATCGCCAAGATACAAATTTATATTTTACTGCATACTCGTGAAGACATATCGGCTCAAATGTACATTTGAACACATGCTCAAATTTTATAAATTTCATGCGACCCGGCACCTGTACTAGAGACACTTTATTCAACCAGTCATAAAACTGATCTCGCTGCGACGATGACATATTAAAACGTTTCAGCTTTATTTTTATGTACTACTGCTGGTCATACTACTTAATCTGACACTGATGATTGGCTGCATCTCAACCACTCCTCGTTATCATACCCGTCTTCGCTCTCCTCACAATATATAATCTCGGGAATGTAACTCAAATCCTTATTCGCGTACGATATAGCTTCCAATGTACGCTTCAAAGGCAGAACTCTCTTACTCGCTAAGTTCGATACTCGGAATACTGCTCGAACCTCATCAATAAAACGTAATCGGCCACTGTTCCTGGGCCAGCATGGAAGATCCATCTTAGATATACCACAAAAACATTTCTAATACACCGATGCAAATTAAAGTTAGTGCAGAACTCTCATCACAAAAAGTGATCCTAAACCCGCCTGAACAATGACACGAAACGTGGTTCAAAACCCTAATTTTAACTGCTCTGGAGCGAAATCCAGGAAAAGTTGTCAAGAACCCCTATTCCCCTTTCTGTTTAGTTTTGAGTCATTTATATCCAGTATGATGTGGGTAGATCATATAAGAAAGTTACATATGACATACATGTGGGTGATTTTATCGACTTTGTATTAATGCGTACTATTAACAGGATCGTGGCATGAAATTATACAGGTATTTTAACTTATACGTATTTTCTCCTGACTGTATTTGGTCAAGTTATATTGCTTTCTGTCCAATTACTGCTGACCATTGGATAGTAGCATGCATGTTAGAAGTATATCAGACGTTGTTTTAACAGTCATACGACTGTCCATCATATATGTTCTGTCCTGAGTCATCAATCCCTAAAACCTCCATGAGAAAAATGTGCCTGAAATACAATTTATACCCAATGCTTCCTGGAATGTTTGAAAAGCTATTTCATGAGAGTGAACAAACTTATGCTTATTTCATTAATGTTTAGATTGTAAATAAAAGCATAAAAGCAACGTAATGAGTCAAATGACACAATACAGCCAAACTCCAGAAATATGTGTCGAGACTAACATGGATATCTATATCACTATCTGAATAGCAACTGTGTAAAATTTAGCTTTGATTTAACTAAGCCATTATGTGTGACAACTTTGAGGAGAGCTTGTTACGATTCTGTCTTTTCTAACTAAGCAATAGAAACTTGCAAAAATAGCATGTTTTGTAAAATTTCAACAACTAATGTATTTCGTAGAAAACAAGTGAAAATTTAAGAAGTTACAGTATTGCAAAGTAAACTCCAAATGTTCCTAAACGTTTTATTACTAGTCCATATTTATATAGGTCTGTTTCAACTACTGCGGTAATCCAAATAAAGGTCATCAATGACGATGTTGATGGGCCTTTACTGTGCCTGTAGTGACGTGAAATGTGGAGACGTGACAACAGTCCTCTAATGAGTTACTATAACATAATCCAAGATCTTGTCTGAACTCTATAATTTCAAGCTAACGTTTCTTTCCAATATTATTGGAAAGGATCATTTCGCTTTTCCAGTGAAAAATAATTTGAATACATAATTCCAGAATATATATCAAGAAATATAATACTTATGTATAAGTTAAAGTGCATCAGCAATTATAACATATTTCCTTTGATGAGCCTCAAGTCAATATGGTATTCTTGCAACATCAAAATCTACATTAATAATATCTGAGTTTTCATTTAATCTTGCCATTGAAAGTAAAGCTGATGTGATCAATGAATACAATAATCGGAGAAGCCACCGAACTAATAGACACATAAATGTCTTGCGATGCCAATATCAAAGCCAAACAATCATTTTGATTGAGGAATACTTTATTTGGGGCTTATTATTACTTACATAAAAACACACTAGATGAACTTAAGCAGTTTCGTCTTCACGAATAAATATTCCACAAGCCTCAAAGATCTCTTTCATCAACACACATCTTAGTGGTATTTTTAATTCTGTAACATTCTATGTTATAAATAGGATAAGTTTATTACAAAAGGTATAATAAAGAAGATGGCAACATAAATTTTTTCAATCATTCTAATATTTCATCTACACTCATAAAATTTATTAATAACTAGGCATTATTTGTTTACAAAGCATAAATAACATCAATGTAACCAGTCAGGAATAAAGTGGACTTAAATTTGGACAAGGTCATGAACTTACTATAATTATACATAATACATACTGATGGAGATAAAATAAACCTAACACACAATACCAATTACATACACGTAACATTGTTCAATTATTGTCAATTTTAAGATGCTTACGTTTCTTTGCTAATGTATATATAAAGCTATATCATGCAGTACATGGCCCAATGTAGTCACTTGACGAGTGTTGTCCTACTAACAATACAATTTAAAGCGATCTATATACACAATAGTATGTATACTATTTAAACGTAGACTGGCTTTCAGATGATTGAAAGAACTGTTGATGTCATCTTGACCCGAACATATATCTATCTGATATGCTATCTTAGGTACAAGTTTTCAGCAGTTTAATGACGACATATACAATTAGAAATATCACTAAAACGTGCTAATATGCTACCACAATTTGGCATCTACTAAATGAACTTTCCCATTTACCTGGATTGATGAGTTTACGATATCAATGCACAAGCGATCAAATTAAGCAACTGGAAAAATGTTGAACTTGGAAATGTGTGTAGGGTCTGGTCAGGTTGTATACATACATACATACATACATAAATACATACATACATACATACATACATACATAACATACATACATACATACATACCTACATACATACATAAATACATACATACATACATAAATACATACATACATACATACATACATACATACATACATACATACATACATACGTACATACATACATACATACGTACATACGTACATACATACATACATACATATATATACATATATATATATATACATATATACAGACATACATACATACTCACCCATACACACACAAACACACATGCATACATACAAATACATACATACATACATACATACATACATACATACATACATACATACATACATACATACATACATGCATGCATGCATACATACATACATACATACATACATACATACATACATACATACATGCATACATATATATACATATATACAGACATACATACATACCAATACACACACAAACACACATGCATACATACATACATACCTACATACATACCTACATACCTACTTACCTACCTACATACCTACATACCTACATACATACCTACATACCTACATACATACATATGTATGTACCTACCTACCTAAATACATACATACCTACATAAATACATATATGCATATGAACTTACGTGCGTTCGTACATACATGCATATGACATATATGCATGCATACATACAACCATACATATATACATGCATACAAGCATGCATGTATACATACAAACATACATGCATACATACAAACATACATACATACATATGTACATGCATACATACATATATACATACAATCATGCATGTATACATACAAACATACATGCATACATACAAACATACGTACATACATACATACATACATACATACATGCATGCATGCATGCATACATATATCACGTGGTTGTTGTTGCTATTGTTGTTATTTTTTATAGCAATGTAATCAAAACCTATGTATACTACTGTGTATACATGACATCTACACATGGATTCAGCCCATCATCATTTGTATCAGATTGATCAGATCCTACACGTGCTTGCTTTTCCATTTATTGAGCTATCTAAACATACTCATATCCTAACGGAAATACTAATGAAAGGCGTTAAATATGATACCACAATGCATGTTCTTTTGACAGAGCACCGCTATTTATGCCAGGTAGAATTTTCCTGTTATAATGCGGTACTTTGAAACAGCTGGCCAACTGCTAATCTTGGACTTTTCGAAGTAAACTATAATCTTCCTGACGTCTTTTTAACTTATTAGCTGAGCCCTACATAGCGAAACCCTATCCAAAACTTTAAACAAAATATAATTTCTGTATAATAAATGAATTACAAAATAAACACTTATTCTCTGTAAGGTTATGTGCACCTTAAAGAAGGTTGCTTTATTTGTGAACATAACGTTTGCTTTGATCATGTGATATTATCGATTGAATTTCAGAAGTATGCGAGTATATGACCCATGGCTGAAACTAACACATTATCCCAGTGCATGAAATAAATTTAAGGCTCCAAAAATATAGTTATTTCATAAAATTATCAGGTAACTGTGATTTCTGTAAATCCATAATTGTGTGAAGAGTTGAAATTTCGTATCTTATTTTAAAGGCAAAAAGTGGATATCCGTTTGTGCTGTAACTTGTGTATATTAGAAATGTATTGTGTGTATTTATGTAATTAATGCTGCTTTGTTTTCGTTGCTGTGAGGATTATGTTCGAGGAATCCTTACGCTGGAATCGATGCAAAATACATATGGAAAAGTGTAGAACTCATCATCAGATTTTAAGAATAGTTATGCAGGAAGACAACTAGCAATGGAAAGCAAACGCGCCTTTAAATTTGTTTAGAAACTTATTCTGCCTTTTTCTGCAAAGGAACGAATGAAGTACTTACAATTATGTAAAGCGAGAGTGATACTTACGGGGCTTATTTCCGTAGAATCCAGCAGAATTCCCACCAAGGAAATCAATTCACCTGGTTTGATTTCAACTCGAGAGAAGAGTTTTCTCTCAAGACGAGTATTAGGTGTTTTATTAGTCTTTGATATCACTGCAGAAACTAATTGCTCAAGATCAGGGCCTTTCTTTATTATATCAATGACTGTCCCGTGATCTACTAAATGTTGCGCATTGTCCTTTGCGTTCGAACACGCCTTCAGTTCATCCTGTATATTTCTAACGAAAACTGCGTGTTGCTGTTTATGGTCGTGGTAAACATTTTGTATTCTTGCTTTAACTTTCGCCACTTCCTGATCAAGCACTTTGTTCAATTGTGAATGCTGATCTTCAACAGCTTTCAATTCCTCCCTCTCCGCATTATTAATACATGTATCAAGCTCATCCCATCTTTGTTTAGCAGCATCGATACCTCTCATCTTGTCTGAGCATTCATGCAGTTTGGTTTGTAGGGACTTTTTCACTTCAGCTGCAACATCATCCACAAGTTTTGTGTCATGAATTTCGTGATTAACGACTTTACAAATGACACAAATAAGCATTTTACAGTCTCTACAGAAGAGCCTGATTTCGTCAGCTGGATGTTGATCACAAAATATACGTTGCCGAATTTGGCCTTTTGTTTTAGAATCTAGAGTTCCCATATCACACATTTTGTGATTCCTACTAACTTTCGATTTCTCGTGGGCATGACAACATGACTGGCACAAATTCTCCTCACAATCCATACATCTACTGAATGCAACATTTTTAGGACCACACAGGTCACAGAAAAATTTATCACTGGTGTCAGTCTCCTCGATGTAAAAATTACATTGAAAGCCTGAAACTCCACTCTTCGGTAATTCCACGCTTACTCTGCAGATAGGGCAATCAAATCGACCGTTGCGAAGATTTACCCGTAAATAATCCTCCAAACACTTGAAACAAAAACTATGGTGACATGATATTAGCTTAGGATTCTTAAAATTATCCATACAAATACTGCACTCATGTCGTCCCGTCGCCATCTTTTGGGATAGTACTTTCGTTTCCTTCCACTGATAGTAACTGGGCTGTAACAGTTTTGGTTTAGTAGTTTATCTACTGATTTCATTGATGGCCTATTCGACAAAGATGGCGTTATAATGCAACATATAACACGCATAAAGCCTTACACGACTATCACTGCTAGCGCGTTTCCCTGTGTTTGCAGTAATTTCTCACCTTGTCATATTACTAGCTAAGTATTGGTGACTTTGAACGCTACAGTTCAACACACGTGACCTAGATATCAAAGTAGGTGACAAAATGTGAGATAAAAATAACTGTACGAGGGGAAAATACCGTTTATGGTAAGGTAATGATCGAATTATTTCCATTTACGTTATGAATGAAATATATGTGCGTGTTATTTGTAATAAAGGACGCAAAAAATATTAAACTGATGTAAAAATAATTCAATGTACCGTCTTCTTCCTGAAGTAATCATTATTAATTCTAAGCCGAAATGGCATGGGTAAAAGTTAAACTTCGGAAAAAATATAGTTCGTATAATATTTCAGTTAGGAGAAAATATTAAAATCATATATATATATATATATATATATATATATATATATATATATATATATATATATATATATATATATATACATATACATACATACATACATACATACATACACAACAATCGGCAACAGGAAGAAAAATAAAATTTTACTGATTTCTTTGTTTTTAATGGTAACGTTTATTTCTTTTTTCCAGGAAAAAGATGTTGACACAAATATGAAAATTCATTGCGATATAATTTGGATCATTTTAATTAAATTATTATGTTTTAACTTTGAAATTCAACATAAAGATCACGAGAGAGAGAGAGAGCGAGAGAGAGAGAGAGAGAGAGAAAGAGAAGAAGTATATATCTAACATGTGATAAACTTTAGATTCGATGCTATTTGCACTGGTTACGGCACCAAACGTCTTGCTTTCTCGCACAAACCACCATACCTCTTCGGCCAGTACACATTCCCAAAAAAGTATGGAACATAACCGCTGTGATAAGCATTCGTGCTTAGCTTACACTGTCGCAAACCGACCCAGTAAATACATTCACATATACAGATTGATATAGAATGGTATATAGTTACACCAGTGTGAGATGAGCTATCCTTTGATCCTAAGTGGCTATGTGCGATATTATGGTCAAATTATCCAGTAAAAAATAATATTGTCACACGGGTTACAATTTAGTTTGTTTTTTTTAATTTGTCCCTACTGAGTAAGGGAGCCAGGATGCATTTTTCATAGAGGGTCGGCAACATGTAGTGGTCAGCGATTAAGTTTCGCGGATGTAGGCCAAAAATGTTTAGAGGTGAAATCCGGGAGCGGGAGGATGACATGCCCCCACGCCTACTTGCACCTGCGTTCCGGAGCCTATACTACTGAGATTAAAACTTTTTTCAGCAGGGTTATTACCGCTCCAGTAGCCTCCTGCCCACTCTTGAAGGATCTGGGCATCCGAGTGATACAAGGAGCTCTGCTTTAACCGCTCAGCACCATCGCATCTGTCAGTGTGGGTTCTAGTATTGGTCTCAGACTATATGAATATGTGAGAATATTTTTTTTAACTTACCTTTAACAATGTTTCAGTCATATAGCTACGATGTCTGCAGTGTGACAGTTTATAGCAATGTTTAGCGCTGGGGCATGATGCAGCATCTGTGTAACACGATGTCCATCTACTCGCATTATCCTGACACCTAACACTAACTCTTCATGCTGAGCGCCAAACGAGACAGCAGTTAGTATAATTTGAATAAGTCTTTGGTATAACTCGGCCTGTGACTATCTTAGAAAGCTTGCCAATAGTTTGTGTCCGTTAGATGTTTATATTTGCTCTTACAGCCAGCCTATCGCAGCTTTTTACTAAGGCTAAATAAATCCCTGGGCGAAGACGAAGGTCCTAATTGTGTTTTGCCCCCCCCCCCCCCAACCTCTGGCGCCTGGGGCAACCCAACATCCCAGTTATTATGTTACTGGCATATCGTATGATTAACATGGTGCTCAGTCCACAGCAAGAGGAACGATATATATTTAACCTGTTTTATCGCACTAATAATATATCTATTCGAATATTCACGAATTAAAAGTATAGTACAGGCAGTTATAAAATGAACTTTTCCAACAATTCAGAAATTCAAAATTAAAAAGAGAACTAACCAAATAGATCGTGTTTGTCCTTGCAGAATCATTCACGTTTATGTTATATATGTAGCACAGTGTGTTACGATATCGAAATAAGTGTCTTCTAAACCAGGAAGAACGACTATTTAATTGAGTACAGCACCTCTCCCTTAGAAGACAATTGTATTATACTAGTGTAAATTGCTTACGATCGTACCCATTTAGTATGGTTTAATCAGCAATTTATATTTTCACTTTCATAACAATAGGGCCTTTAGACCCTTTTTCTGAAATCCTAAACTGAAAGTAAGCATTCAGGCTGAGTTTACCTCAGAATCAGCTACTGACTACACTGTCATTATAATGAATGAACTAATCATGACTTTTGGAATTGATAGTTGTACTTACAAAATTTCAGATAGGGAACTCAAAAAGACAGCCTAGTCTTTGCCATGTATCGATCTTCGTTTTGCTTCATGAATATTAATTACACTTTTACGAGAATGCTACAAATAAATATAATGTTGACTGCCTTTCAACATGTAAACTTGAATGAAAAGAATATCATGACAAGAAGGATATTTCCTTAGGATATGAATGATAGATCTGGGCAGTCAAAAGATTAATGTCATATGCCCTATGATAATATGATATAATTCCATAATCAAATGTAACTGCATTATCTAAATTTACAATGAAATTGTGTGTGTTTGTGTGTGTGTGTGTGTGTGTGCGTGTGTGTCTGTGTGTGATTGTAACGTAGCTTTAACAATTTTCAGTCGTATCGCTACGATGTATGCAGTGCGGCAGTTTAAAATGATGTCTATCACCGTAGTTTCATGCCGCAGACATGTAGCATGATGTCCCACCCAGTAACTGACACCAGGCTGACCAGCGATCATACATCTTATGCCACATGCATTTAAAAGTAAGGTCCTTATAATGAACTGATTGTCTAACGGTATGAATAATTTTAAGGGATTTACAACATAACCATTCTTTTTAAGTGTTCAGTGTGAAAACCATCTCTGATAGTTTTCAGTGACACAATTAACCATTGTCACCGTCACGCTATATATATATATATATATATATATATATATATATATATATATATATATGGGACAAATTAACTAAGCATGATAACAAACTACAAGATGATATTACCACCCATTATGTCAAATTAGTATTCACTGAGACACGAATATTTGGAATTGTATTAGATTGATTTTTGCGCCAACCAAATATCGTGATTGAATTTCTGGTTTCAATATCACTTTTATTAGGAGGAGGTGAAACAACCTAATCTTCAAGATGAATGCACTGGTGTCCCTAACGGATACCAGATTGGAACTATTTTCACTTATTAACTAGGCATCATGAAATGTCTTCTGGTGAAAACCCACATTTTAAATGACTTTCCAACCTTGAGGAGTCACATCATCTGTTTAACCAGGGTGGATGTTGTGGGCATATTGAATTGCAGATTGCCATGGGCACCCGTATGTAGGGACGGGGGGTCACTTCCCCCACTCAGAATTCACCTTTCAACATGTTTGTCCCTACATCCATTATTAATAGCAGCTGATAGCTACAAGTTATATCGTAAATCAACTGGATGGAACAAGGTGTTGATAAAAGTGAAAACAGTTGATGATATGGCTTCAGGAGTTGCAAACAAACAATTTTTAAGACATATGTAGTGCTCGCCATATTGGAGGTCTGATAGGCTCCATTTTCTTTCAGTACCAAGTAGATAATTTAAAATATCTTCTGACCAAAAGTCCATGTCAATATGACCGCCTATCAACTATGAGTTATCACAGGATTTAATGATGGTCGCATTATATTCCATATTATATGTGAGATATATATTATATGTATTTAGTATCAAATAGATATCATATATTTTTGTTTATATGTTCGTCTGAAGAAAAGTGGAGATAACAAGATTTCCAAGTTCAAGGTTACTTCAGTGGTCAATGCCTCATGTCTGCAAAGCATACTTGTGAATTAAGTTGTAATAGATCTTATGATTAATTTGAAGTTTCGTGGCAATCCACCGAGTAATTTACAACGATCAGTGATAGCAAGATGCCCATATGGATAGGTGATATCAGATGATGGAGAACAGACCATCTAGTAAGCTTTTCTGGTCTAAGACCAGTAGTGATAAACCTAAACACAGGATAGTTTTGAGGAAAAAAACAGAGTGACATAAAGCCTGAACATGATGTTACGTTGATTTACTTTTTGTACAGTTGAGTTTCACTCCATGATATACGTACATATACTAATCTTTATAAGAGCAATGTGGTACTAAGCACTAGCTGTCCCTGATCAAAGCAAGGTCTTTACTGATGAACATCAATCTCTTCACAATCATTTGCATAATTAAAGTCACTGAGAGTATGTTGTTAAGGCAAATACCAGTCCTGACTAAACCAGGAAATTAGGTCACAGTGATGTACTTGTGCAAATGCATTTTACTCCATGAGATACATCCATGTACTAAGGTGTAGGCAATCAGCATGGTTCGGTGTCCATTATATAAAGGATGTATCAAACAACAGATGATACAAACTCTATCATCAAAATTAGGCCCCAGTGACTTAATTTGTTATTGTCTATTTTCATGCCTGATATAACTCCACGTGTATAGGTATGGGTGTAGTTTATATGACACTGAATGCACACCATAGCTGACAACATTCAACAAGTTATGAAAACAAGGTTATAATGGCCTAGTTATTATACCGTTATTAACTATTTTTGATATACATTTACATGGGAACATCCACTAGTCTATGTCAGAAGGGTTCCAATTTATTCAACATCTTAAAACACGTTTCTTAAGCATGCACAATTATGGTTTCTTCAACATGACAAATCTACTGTCCAGAAGCCAGAAAAGCCTGAATTAAGTTTTGTGATATTCAAGTTCGCAAGGTGCTTGCCCATGGGCATGTCAACAAAACTGAGAGAAGGAGAAAGAGGTCATGATCAGTTCCTAATGGTTTATGTTCTGAAACTGTTATATTATGTGATCTCGACACAATGCATATATTGGTCTTATTGTCATTTAGATGCACACAATTAGCTTCTATTAAATTAATGCCCCAAGTTTCATTTGTCTGTCAGTATTCCAATTCACATGACGTAATGTCAACTTTTGCCAGTTTCTTCTTTTGTATTGCCAATATCATACTAGTATTTTCTCATGCTAAACTATTACTATTTGAAGCAATGTGTGACACATTTACAATCCTTATTTCTATTTTAAGTTACTAGGTAAATTTAAATCTTGTTATTTAAATAAATGGGATTTGCCAACTTTCAATTTGATATGGGACGTTTGTGTAGTATTTATGAAGATGGGATTGCCCAATGTGAAAATCTTTACCTTACAACTGGAGGTCTGTATAATGTTTAAGCATTGGTAAAATTAAACTCCTTGCCTTGCCATGGGATATCTGTGTAACATTTAAGTATATGGGATTCACCAATGTTCAATAACTAGTCTTGCCTTTGGTAAGTTTATATAACATATAAGTATATAGGATTTTACAATTTTCAACTTCTAGCCTAGACACAGGACGTTTATGTAAAATGTAAGTACATGGGATTTGCCACCTTTTTACCCTTTGTCTTGCTAAAGGAAGAATTTGAAAAATTTAACTTTATGGAATGCCTTTAAATACATTTCATAGCCTTAATTGCAATGATAAATTCATGTAATACTTAAGCATATATGATTCAACAACTTTCATATCAAGCCTTGTCAGAGAGGGTTTCAGTAATATTCAAGTATCAAAGATAAACTAACTGTCGATACCTTACCAATGAAAAGTCTATGTAATATTATGGGATTTGCCCCTTACCTTGGCCAAGGAAAATATGTGTAATATTATGGGATTTGCCCCTTCCCTTGGCCACGGAAAATATGTGTACTATTATGGGATTTGCCCACTTTCAACTTCTAATCTTTCAAAAGAAAGTCTGTGCAATATTTAAGTATCAAAGATAAACTAATTGTCGACCCCTTACCTTGGCCAAAGAAAATATGTGTAATAATATTGGATTTTCCCCCTTACCATGGCCAAGGAAAATATTTGTAATATTATGGGATTTGCCCCCTTACCTTGGCCAAGGAAAATATGTGTTATATTATAGTATTTGCCAACTTTCAACTTATTCTTAAAAAAGAAAGTCTATGTAATATTTCAGTGCATAGGATTTGCTAAAATTCATATCACAGCCATATTTGTAATGTGAAAGTTGATTACTATATATGCAAGCAGCAGGGAAGTTCTACAGACCAGACGTTCCAGACCAAATAAAGCTTCCTACGAGAACTTTCTCCGTAGAAGCCTCAGAAAGCAGAAATAAAGCTTCCTACGAAAATTAATTTGCGTAAATTCGTCACCGAGTGCAATTTTTGTGTGCAAAATCTATGATTCTGGGCAAGGAAAAAAGGAAGATTTTCTGGGGGGGTGGGGGTGGGAAATTTATTTGTGTAAGTGTGATTTTGCAAAGTTGGGCTGCAATTCTCATGAATAAATTTGATCAAGACCGATTCGATATCTACTACGCGGATCATGAAGATTGATCGTGATGAACCCATGCGGTGTTGCCTGAGCGCGGCTGAAGAAATTTTTAAATTTGTTTATGTCCATGTCACCGTTACACCAAGTCTGATGAATATTTCTCAACGTGTGCGTGTCTACGCCATTAAACACCGACAAAATATTACAATTGTCCCTAATTACCTTTGGAATCTGCGTGTATCGCTGTGTCACGTAAATCACATCGGTGTTCTTGTGTCTGCCACGCGAAAATATCCTAGCCGGGTTGGTCTGCTTGTCCAGCATAACATCATCGAATACGACGAGATTATTAACATCGCCATCTAAATTTTCCACGGATGGAGCTTCATTAATGTCTGTGATAAATTCGATTGTGCCCTCATCGGTATTGTCACTGAATTCCTTTAGCACTTGATAACAACGCTGATCATCAACGGACGGTGCAACCAAATACAATTTATCCCATTTCAGCCATCGCATAATCAAATTTAGCAACAACTGCGTCTTTCCAGAACCAGATGGGCCAATAATTATCATCCTTATCGAATTCGGTAATACCGCGTTATGTTTTATTTGCTCGCGTCGCTTCGTGGCGGAAAAATCAATTACATTCATGTTACTAGAATACATGGATCTATATTGTGTTAAGTGTCGCACTCACACAGCTACGTTAAATCCAACCGAAATCGTTACACGCAACAACAGAAACGCAATCGCAGGAGAATGCGAAGTTTGCAAGACACGCAAGTTCAGATTTGTAAAAAAAAAAGCTAGAACCGGAGGAGACATTGCCGCCTCCTTGACAAATCTACCTGGGCTGCCCTGGGCAAAATATCCCGGAGAGAAGCATCTGCCAGGATACAATTACTGCGGACCCGGAACAAGACTCGATATAAGACTCGACGATAATAACCAACCAAAGCAAGGTGAAGATCCAGTAAACGCCATCGATAGCGCTTGTTACTACCACGATCTCGCGTATCGCAGCGGGGATTTACAACAAAGGCATCTCGCTGATATCAGGCTAATTCACGCATTAGACGCAATTCCTGACAAAAGTTTCAAAGAGAAATTGGCAACTTGGCTGGTAAAAGGCGCGATGAAAGGTAAATTAGTATTCGGTGCTGGTAAATAATAATGGAACAAATATATTATTCTCCGCGAGGATTTTGGCGAGGAAAATCAGCAATAGCCAGACTCGCTAAAGCCGCTAAAGTAAAACAATCCGTTGCTGAATCGTGGTTATCGAAACAGGCAATTTGGCAAATATATCTTCCTCCGCCTAAGAAAATACCATATGCAAGTTTCACCGTCAGTGTCCCTAATGAGGTCCATCAGGCTGATCTTATGTTTCTTCCTTACGATACCGTCGATGGAGTCACACACAAGTACGTGCTAACGGTCGTTGATATCGCTAGCAGGTATAAAGAAGCCGAGCCGTTATCGAATAAAACAGCAACGGAGATCGCTAAGGCGTTTAGCGAAATTTATTCACGATCCCCGTTGACATGGCCAAATCTTCTTCAGGTTGATCCGGGTCGAGAATTTCTTGGTGCGGTTACTTCATTGATGAAAAAGAATAATGTTAAAATCCGTCGCGGTATTGTAGGTGTTCATCACAATCAAGCTATCGTCGAAAGATTCAATAAAACGCTCGCAGAACGATTATTCGGATACCAATACGCGCGTGAATTTATTCAGGATAATCGATCTCACGATTGGGTATCAAGATTGCCTCATGTGATTAACGCGCTAAATAACGAGACAACTCGAACAATAGCAATGAAACCTGCAATTGCAATTACAAAATCGAATATGCCCCTAAAGCGAGATTCCACAATTCCGCCTGTATTAGGTAGTGTCACGGTCAGGTATTTGTATAAAGAAGGCGAGGCCGAGGGAGGCAGAAAAAGAGCAACCGATCCAAACTGGAGCGTCACAACACACAAAATATCAGCCGTAACAAGATCATCGGGAAGACCAGCAATTTATATCCTAGATTCGTTAGCGCCTCAACGAGGATTTACCAAGGAAGAATTACAAATAATACTGAAAGATACTCAACTACCGCCAGCGTCACTAATGTGATTTACTCGAATTCTACCTAACTGAGATAATTTTCTTACTCTCGACACGGCTAAATACACTAAATTTGACCAGGAAATTCTATCATCGACGATCCAAACTTGGCCGTCTACGGTCAATCCTTGTGACGAGTGTATCGTTGTTGCGTATCCTAGTTTCCATGGCGATTTTTCTGCGTTTATCGCGTCATTGACAAGATTAATATCAACGAAGATAATATCATTCAAGACCAAGGTCTTTTCCTCTCCGCAGGGCAAAGTAACACTGATATTATGTTTCCTAGTATCAGCGGGCCTGTAGCATAACGGCACCTGCAACGTTGGAAATTTCTCGCAGTGCAACTTAAATAACATTTCTTGGATAATATCACGAACAATTTTCCTGCTAGCAACAATCAGATGATCGGGACGCCACAAATTTAAAAAATCATCCATCGGAGTCTCGTCGATTATTCTTCTCATCACATCACATTGAATCTTATTCGGTTGTAATCGAATTAATTTCTTACATTCGGTCAGTAAAATATCAGTAGATCTATAATCGGCGTCGATTTCCTCATAATAATCAACGAAATTTCTGAGCCACTCATGAGGCGATTCACCATCAATCGGATCAGGCTGGCCGTGATCTCCGCACATTACCACGGCGGTATTTTTCCCCTCCAGCCAGGTCAAGATAGATTTTAGCGTGATTAAATTTACTGTGCAAATTTCATCAAATATAATGATCTTGTTGATATATTTGTTTCCCATGCGAGCCGAATCCCACAATCCACCGCTGTATTTGAAATAACTATGATACGTGCAAGAACCAACCCCGCGTTGCTTTATTTCTCGCGCTAATCTATGAGTCGGAGTCAACACGATCATATCGGAATTTGCAAATAAATTTATCGCTCTCGTTGTTTTACCGCTACCACCAGGACTATTCATGTAAACGAATTTACTACGTGAAATCGGGTCAAATGCGGATGCAGCTGCCGAAAAATCTTCAAATTTATCTCGATGAAATTTATCGCAATCTTCGACATCGGCGTCTTCACAATAATCTAGGATATCCTCGTTTTTTATCCTCCATGTCCCCCAAGAGCTACCATCGGTGATTAAATTTTCTAGCCTGTATTGGTATTTTTTATCGATATAAAACGAGTCCGTTGCGACCCTTACCGCGATATCAGAAAATTTATTTATCATCGACAGCAAATTTATACTAACATAAGCGAGCATCGACGACCTCAAATGCGTATACTGCGTTGATTCTCCATCAAGGTAGCTAATTACGGTACCTAACTTTGCTCCATCAATGATAATATTTTCTCTGTTGCAGAATATTCCTCGCGATACCGTATCGGCGATTATAAAATCCATCTCGGCGTCATTGATAAACAACCTAGCGTGCCTGTGTTTATGATCAACGGATCCTCCTTGAGTAAATTTGCCAATTATTTTTCTTCCTATATCTTTCGCGTTGTCACAATCCGTCGGCAGCCACACCTCGGTTTGTTTCCTATATGATATAATCGCCTCACTCACCGTCAACGACACTAACATTGACGAATCCAGCATATATCTCAACAACACCGTAGGGACACATTTACGCTGAGATAAATGCCTACCAAACCAAATATAGCAAATTTTATGTAAATTTTCAGCAAACTCGAATGAAGTAACATAAGCGAATCCGGTCATGACAAAATCAGGCAACGGTCCGTTAATTGCTACCCTTGTCATCTCGCTGGTGGGATGACCAAATTTAGCAAAATAATCCGCACAATCGCCATATCCGAGGAAACTTCCAGGATAGCACGCGCTCATATCAACGGAGATCATATCTTCGAAATAATATTTGGTATTCCACAATCCGCCATGGCCGTACTCGATACAGCTAAGTTGAATATCAGCGAGATATTCGTTTCTCGTAGGTTTCCACGAGTTTCTCTCTCTGGCAGCGTGAGCAGCAACAGACGGAACAGTAAAGCAATTCGTTAATAACTGATCGGGATTTGACGAATATTTCACCGCGAGATTTTTCATCGATTCGTGTAATTTTTCATCACGGTAAATATCGCCGCGTGGCAAGATAAACTGATCATATTTTTCTTCGCTCGAGAATAACCAAACTGATATCGGATCAGACGCGGCTAATTTTTTGATATATCGGAACATGGCATCGGAATTGTCCTTTGCGGCATCTACAGGATAAAATTTAACAGCACGATCCCGCAGAAATATCATCACCGATTGCGACCACGCGTGTGAATTATGATCGACAATCTCGATTGGTATTCCTCGAGATCTATACGGCGACGAGTATAATATTTCTCCCGATAGCGTTTTCACCGTGATAGGAAATTTAAGTTTTTTACTCAACGCGGCCACATCATCCACAGATGCGCCATCAGCAACTGTCTTTGCCCACGTGTTAATTTTATTCAACCTCAACTGGGTCAGACCAGATCCGCGCCGAGCGTTTTTCATGTGCTCGATGACGCGCTCAGCCACGCAATTTATCTTCGGCGATTCTTTCATCGCGGGTAGATTTTTCATGTCAGGATTATTATTCAGCCGATAAATTCCATAAACAACAGCGCTAGATGGATACGCCCTGGCATAATAGGGACCATCGATCCCCAGTAACAATCCGGGTTTGGAGTTTTTATCGAGGGTAACATTTTTCTTACCGCCACGCACGGGATCTCGTTTATCGCGAATAATCCAAGTGTCGTCCGGCATTTGTGCGATAAATTTTATTCCGAAGATAAATCGCTCTTCTTTGTGTTCGTTTTTTATGTGCTCGATTATTTTCTTGGCTCGCTCCAAATTCATCGTAGCATCAACAGAGTTCGTTTTCCAAGTCGACCAAACATGAACCGCTCCATCATCGAAGAATTCTTTCTTGGCCCGATCAACCTCAGGTATAATATATTCTGCCTCATCAAGATCAAATGCATCCATTATTATATTTTAGACAAATATTTAAATTATAATGAATAAATGTGCGTGGATAACAATCGGATCAACAAAATCATGCGACAAATCCTGCAGAGGCGATTATTGCGGCGCTCATATATATGCGATTCGACGTGGCAGCAAAGGACCACAGCGGTGTTTAGTTTGTCAAGTTGGCACTCGAGGAAAGACTCGATTGTGTTTATCCTGTGGAGGGAAAAATTATCGAGAATTACGGAGATATTACGAAAAAAATCTTCCTCGGTAATAACATGCGAAGAGGATTATATTAATCGATTCAAGGCAAATTATGATTTAGACAGATAAATATTATATAATGAATCCAGAATCAACGATTCCTACAACAACAATCACATACGAGTTCAGATCTCACCCAACCATCGAGGGATACGAGTCATCATCGGATGGTACCGTTAGAAATGCCAAAACGAAGAATCTTGTTGGTCATGTTTGTAATTCGGGTTATCTGTTATTTACCATTAGCAAAGGCAAAAAACAAAGATGCGAAGGTTATTTTTGTCATAAGTTTGTATTTGAATGTTTTCACGGACCAGTAGAAATCGGTCTTGTTATTGACCACATCGATGGAAATAAACTTAACAACAAGATATCCAATCTCCGAGCGGTCACTCCGAGTCAAAATTCAAGATTTGGTAATACCGGTGGCGTACGGCGACCACCTAGGGCGGTTAAATCGGTAAATCGAGAAACAGGCAAGGAGCTTGTATTTGAGTCGATGAGCGCCGCTGCAAAATATTTTAGTATTAATCCAGCATCGGTGCAACGTGCGACAGAAAAAATAATCAACGCGACGTTTTCATATAAACTCGGTGAGTGGATCGAATTTTATTATATTCCGATAATATTCGATTCGGAAAGTGAGGACGAAGATTTCTAAAAATTAATTGAATATTACAAATTTGTATAATGGACGAAGAAAATATAAATAACATCATCGAAGCTATCGATGACCTGAGAAAAAAAAATATAAATTTATCTTCGGATTTGGACGCGGGTAAAATCCGGTCCGAGTTTGAGACGATTATTCAGGGAAAGCTCGAATACAGATACACGCTACCGTCAGAATACAAATTCATAAAGAAAATCCAAATTGCCATGTATCAATCACTTGCGACAGTCAGCGATGATCAAATCGAGGATTTTGTTAAATTATCGACGCTGGTAGAAAAAGTTAGATCGCTTTTATCGGACGAATACGAGTCGAGAAAAATTACCAGTTCACGTGTCAGGCAGTTGAAAAAGCTGGTCGATGAAAGCAGAGTCAAAGATTCTGAAGATTCTTAAGATTCTTGCCACAAAAAAAAAACAAAATTTCAAGAATCTCCGATTCTAATTTTTTTTTTTTTTTTTTATTATTTTACTGAAATTATGCAATTTTCTTAATTTTGACGGGTATTTACCCCACCAAAAACATAAAATTATATAAATTGCACAATTTGACGGGTATTTACCCCATCAAAAACATAAAAATACATAAATTGCTCAATTTGACGGGTATTTACCCCATCAAAATTAAAAAATTTTACTAATTTTGAAAAATCTGCTGGTTTTTATTTATTTTTTTGGCCATTTTTCTTTGGCGGAAAGATCAAAAATCTTCGATTTTCACGATCTCACCAACAAATTGATACTCAGTGTTTCTCCGCGTATATCAAGCAAATGTCCATTTTGATCCGTCAGTTTGAAATTTATCTTCGATAATAATCGATTGTGGCATCGCAGGTAAAACGGATTTACTGGCTCTTTTATTATCAAAAAACCCGGAGATGCGCTAGGTGAAAACGAATATAAGATAAGTCCCTGCTGTGCCTGCTCTGACACAGACGAATCCACGTTGTAGCTGTTTTCAACGACATCCGCGTGAAGATAAATCGCGATAACCTCCGTTATGTTAACGATACCCGGCGAGATATGCCGCCCTTGCCCGGTAGGATCATTATTATGTTTGAGAATCGATTCTGATTGTATTTTTTTAGTCCACGCGGCATGTAATTTCGGAAATAAATCATCGATGGTATCAGTGACGGATTTTCTCATTTCATCAACATCATAATCGGGAAATTTGAAATTTGGTAGCGTTTCCTCGGTTAATTCAAATACTCTCATGAATTTTTGTTTTTCTCCTGAATTTTTGATCAACTCGAATTTGCTAATAGGAAGAACATAATCGGCAATTGATATATCGTCGATTATCGCCCGAATGAACATACCGTGATAATATTCAACATCATTCGCGAGTTGATTTAAAATCTTCACGCGTTCGATAATTTCGCTACATGAACCTGATTTATTTAAGATGCATTCATGAAAGGATTCCCGCAATAAATTTAATTGTAATTTATGTTCTTGAATAAATTCGTCGAGGGTTCTTCTTACCAAGATACCGTCTATGGGGGTTATTATCCTGTTAATGTTGGTAGCGTCGAAGATTTTCACACCGGGGGGAATTTTAGGAAGAGGCAACCACGAGAGAATTCTTTCGTTAATAAAAGTAAAAGCGAACATTACCAGGTTAAATTTGTAGCTGTTCATGAGATTGATGGCACTGCTGATTAGAGGCTTGTGTCTATAATCTCCGTACCATCCTTCGTCGGTGATAAAATCTGATTTTTTTGGCTCCGGTAGCTCTGGAGGAGCTTCTTCGTGCCAACCTGGAATAATAAAATCTGTTTTTTCTGGTTTTGCCAGAGGTGCGATTTCGGGCCAACCTAGAACTGTCCTAATCGATGACTGGTAAATATCAACGATATATGGCGATTTTACTTCGATTATCGACGACAACGTTGGATCGTGCGAGGATATTTTTATTCCTGGAGTAGCATCGCCGGTTATATTTGATATCCTACTGGTAAATTCCTTACCTAGTTGCTCAATTTCGTAACTGCCTGTTGGTATGCCAACGACGATCCAATCGGGAGTTCCATCGGGGCGGTTTTTATTGGCAAAAACAAGCGAATTATTCGATGATAATCTACCAAATGATTTCGACCTAACATTGGGCCAGCTGTTATAGACGCGTAATTGTGACAGCGCAATTTCCTTGACGCTAATTGGTATTGGAAAATCGATACTAAATTCTGGCCTGGTTGAGCTTGCCGATATCAGCGTTGTTGTCAGCGGTGTCGTGTTTGTCACGATTTGGGCTAGTTCCGACATTATTGATATTCATTTGTTCAATCTCGGAGTAGATATTTATCATTGCTGAAAATTCTAGATCGGATATAACGCCATCGTTGAGACTCTCAGAAAGCAGCGATGATAATTTCGAATACGCATTGTTGACCTGGGATAGTTTACTCGTGTATAGAGACAATTTCTCATTCGTGCACGAGGATATTTTTTTTGCGATAATATTGAGAACACCAGCGATTGTCGTTGTCGATGATATTATTATCGTTGCTACGATCGGCGCGATTGTTGTTACCGCGGATAAGATTATACCAGCACCAGCGACTATTGCACTTACCGCGTACACAGCAACATCGATGGCAATTAATCTGCGTTGATATTTTTTTATTTTTACCTGATACTCGTCGAGAAGTTTTTTTAGCGAATCCTGCCATGAACGCGTCTGATTGTAACGGTAATCCGATGCGGTCATTTATTAATTAATTTCTAACCAATTGGAATCTCAATTCTTTTCACATCATCTCGTTCGAAAATTGGGTTGGGTTGAACAACTGTGTTTATCCCGGATAGGTATTCGAAAATTACAAAATAGGCAGTTTGTTCTGTGAAAGATCTATCTGGTGGTTCTAGAATAAAATATGTGACGCTATCTTCATTTAGCGAAATAATAAAAAATCCAGGGTAAAATTCATGGAATTTATAACCAGAATTTGGTTGTCTTTCTTGTATTGGTCGTACCTTAAATTTTATCTCGGAGATAATATATGCTCGATATACACCAGTAATTGGCGCGGTGAAAAGAATTTCGTTATTCTCGGGTGTCCAGGTAAGATTATATGTCCTAAACACAAATGGCACATGGCAGGGTAGATTTTTTGTTTCTACTTCCGCTGGTATCGAAATACGCGCTAATCTTCCAAGATTCATTGACGATATTTTTGTGTCAATATCGTCAACTTTTTTGATGAAAAATTTGAAATCGACCTTGTTGTAAATTTTTGTGTCTGCGTCGAGAAGTTTCGCGTTTAAATCTCGAATTTCTCCGTCATACACTGATGTATGGACCTTTTGACGCGTTAATTCACGTACTACGTTAATCTCATCGTTAATTTTGGCAATATTCTCGTTGAATTTTTTTATTTTCTCATCTATCGATTCACGTATCGCGTTAAACCCCTTGGTAAATTCGGGAGCAACAACATCGCTGAGTTTATTAATTTCCTCGCTGATTTTTTTTGTTGAGATCGTCGATTGATGTTTTCTGACCCATCGAGATATTTACTTCGTTAATTTCGGCAAGAATATTAGTAATTTCCTCGTTGATTTTTTTTATTTTCTCGCTGAGATCGTCGATTGATGTTTTATCGATTTTCTGACCCATCGCAGTATTTATTTTGGTAATTTCCTCGTTGATTTTTCTTATTCTCTCGTTGAGATCGTTATGTGTAGTGGAGGAAGTATCGCTGGATGTTTTTATATCATCCTCAAATTTTTTGCTAAATTTAGCTAAGGCATCGTCGAGTTTTTTAAGGTCGTTATTTAGCCTGTTAAGTCTTTTTGTCATTCTGTCCTGAAGATCATCATGTAATGTTTTATCGGCCTTTAGAAGCAACGTTGCTGATAGCTCGTTGTCCTTTTTTTCCACATCCGCGATATTAGCCTTCAGGGGTAACTTCGCTATAATATCGGCGATGGATTTTGATACCGAATCTGACAGGCTAGTAAATTGATTAATGCGATCGTTATATTCGTCTCGCTTGATTATATCAGTTATTTTCACGTTGCTGGTTTGTAATCTTCCTTCGCGGCTCTGAAAAACAGCAAGTTCGCCAGGATCCACTTCTGACAGCGATAGAAGATTGTTAATATCGCTTTTGGTTGCGAAATTTGATAGATCGACGTCAGTCACTTCTGCTTCCTTCTTCCTGTAGATAAATCTACCGTAAATATCAACCATGATATTTATCTATGGCATATTCAAATACGATTCTATGATACGGACCGGATGATTTTGAAATTGCATCGAGGACGTTAATTGATTCAGGGCCGCATATCGGTGGATCCATTAACGTCTGCGTCGGAAGTGTCGAATACCAAATTGGAATATTTAACTTTGACACGTAATTGACGAATTCTTTTGGTGGAGCTAGTCCGTATGAGTCAAAATAAACAACTTCGCGTGGATTAATCGCGTAGGCGACCCAGTGTGTGCCAGGGCCGGTATTTGAATCGAGATTTATTATTCCTGTCTCGGTAGGGTTTGGTTTTTCTGGTAGTTGATCCCGCATAAATACGCCTCTGAAAAATTTTATTTTTTTATTCTTTGCTTCGTTGAATAAATCTAAATTTGAGGCTGGTAGGCTAATTTCAGACCGGATCCGTACGGGGTCGTCTTAGATAAAGGCCGGATCCGTATGGGGGGCGTCTTAGATAGAGGCCGCTTCCCTTTTTTTTACCGTATCGCCCTCCCATTGCTTTATGCGCTAATTTAGCACCTACGGCTCCAACCGCACCTAACCCTAACGCTTTTGCACCTGCTATTAACGCGGGAATAGCGGCTAGTAGAGGAAAAAATCCACCCGTTTTGACCATGTCTCTGATGGCACCTATACTAAGATTCACATGAACGCCGGAATTCGCTGATTTTGCTTTGGTGAATCGTTCACGTTGATTTTTAGTTAGCGACAGTTTGTTAGGACCGCCCTGAATTTGATCATTTTTCAGGGTTAATTTCGTACCGCATCGCTTTGCTGTTGCTGTTTGGAGTTTTTTCATCTGACCCGGGGTCAGAGTTACGCTGACGTGTTCGTATGGCATATTAATAATCGTTTAATCTAAATTTAGAAATCTTAAAATCTTCGATTTTAAAGTCACATTTTCTCGACAGGAGCGTCGATGATTCTCATTCTGCCACTGATGCCTTCCAAGATCATTGTTCTATCGCTGAGAATTACCGCGATCACTTTGTGATTAAGTCCAGCTGTGTTAATTCTGGCTTTGAAATGGATATCAACGACAGATTGTTTTACCAAATCGAGATGTTCCAGGGAAAAGTAATAGATAGGATAAAATTTATTAAAATCTAGCTGCGATATTTGCAATCCTGTATCGATATTTTGATCGCGACCCATGAAACTTAGCAAGCGATGATACGCACGAGCCGTCGAAAGACTTTCAAAATCAATTGATATTTCCTCGGATGGTTCTTGTTGGCCATTTACTCTCAACGACACATTTGACGCTCCAATGTGATCAAATATCATATGACTGTATAATTGATGATATCTATTGGTACGCAAAAACGCGATAAAGATATGCCTAGGTGCAGAGGTACCTTGCTGCGATGCAATACGCCAGGTAAAATCACCATTAATATTGGTAGTTGTGGAATCTGTTGTTGTTGTCAGCCATGACATGACAGATTTACCGCCTTGGTTCATGAATGATAATAATTTTTCTTCCTCGATTATTGATGGAGTTATCGCTGGCATCCACAAGGTAAATTTTAGTAATTTTACTATGCCGTTATTATTCGCGGCATCATTGGGACCTATCACGCCGGTATCGTAATCGACGGCACCTTCTCGCCAGATAGCATCGTTGCTATTTTCCTTTCTGACAAACGTAACGGTGTGTTTTGCTCCGTAGATAATTTTCCTGAAATGCCTGCAAAATCCGAATATATGAGATAACGGGATAGCACAAGCGAATCTTCTGTTACCTGGTGCTAGCATAGACCTTCGCGAGGTAAATCCGAGATTATAATCAGGATAAGATTTAATGATCATATCTTCGACATCATTATTGGGAACAGCAGGATTGGCGCGATTGTTGGGTTGTCTGACAAGAAACGGCCTACTTTCGGGACGATCAGTATTATCCTTGGCAAACATCATACTAGGGCCAGCTGATCTAGTAAAATCATCCGAGTATCTAACTAGGCCTATTATCGTTGTTGCTAAGTCAATATCGTTGGTAATTGACTCAATTTCTCTTCCGTCGATCATGTAAGTGGCGCTCTTGAATAATGCCATAATACCGTTGTTAACAAATCCGACTCTAAAATCTGCCCCATAATTGGTACCATCCGTTTTAACAACTTCCCCAATAACTTCGATATATGCCTCAGATGGAAGAAAATATCTTGTTGTATCGTGAACTTGAATTTCCAAGCGATTAGGTGTATTTGGTTCAACTGCAATATAGGAAAAATACTGGAAATCTCGCACGGATATATCTCTACCTACGGGCTCGTCCATGTCGAACACTTCGTTTGACACTTGTGCGAACATTTATTAATAAGAATTTCATCTAAAACGAAGACCACTGCCTGAAATGAAGCTTGTATTTGCGACTTCCCTTGCGAGATTTGCGTTAGCAACTTCCTGTGCTAGGTCGTTTATTTTTTTATTTGCTGCGTCGTTTATGGCTTTGCTGATTTCGGGGGGCATTTCGCTGGTGCTAGGTAATTTGACGGGTTGTTTTTTACGCGTTAAATTTGATAATCTACCTCTGATAGCATCGTAGCCTTTAGTGGACAAATTGCCGATACCAGAGATGACAGTCTCACCGATTTTTCCTATTGCTTTTGACGCGAATTGTTTAACTGTGGGTCCAATTTTAGGTATTATTCGCGTGACGAGGCTTTTAACGATGTCGCCGAGTCCGTTACCGTGGATATATTTATATACGGGCAATCGAGAGTTTACTATGCGGACCTGTTTAGGTCTGCGCTGATGCTTGTGAACAATCATGTTATTTCAATTATGTTATTTTAATCGATGAGTTCATCGACGAGTTCCTTGTAAATGTAAGAGTCTATGACACCGCCACGAAATAATCGCTGACAAATATCTGAGACCTCGTTGATTATTTCACGAGAGTTATTTCCGGCTCGTTTTCCTCCGATTAATACTTCGAGGCGAGACACGTCGTTGACAACACTGTCAGGGCAAATGGTATATCCGCTTCCTGTCTTTGGTTCTGGACTACTTTCCCACCCCTGAAATATATCCTCCTCTTCCTCCTTTTCTTCTTCTCTTTTTTGTATTATTTTTCCAATAAAATCTTGGTAACCCGGGTCATCAAGATTGATGGATTGTTTTTTTGAAGCAAAATATACCGCGGGAATCCAATTTCCTCTAGTAAATTTATCGGTACGTCCGGATTTCATGCATTTGCCTCTTTCATCGAAGCCAACTCTAGCAACGTTGATTAAGGTATCCTCATTGGTGTTAAAATAATCGATGGCATCTTTTTCAAAATGTTGGTGAGGAAATTTTCCCGAGATATTGGTTCCTTTCTCTGTTGGGGAAAGTACCGGAGGTGTATCGGGAGATGTGATTTGGGGTGTTTTCTTTGGTTTCAAAGATCGTGGTGTCATCGGAGATTCAGGTTTTTCTTCCGCCCCCCGAGGTCGACTAATATTATACGTAAATCTATCCCGTGCCGATTCACGAAATCGACGAAAAATCGCGTCGCCCTTAGCTATCCTGGGTAAATTAGTCCTAGCTCGGTATATATTCCTGATCCAAGTTTCTCGCGTTTTAATTTTATTTAATCCGTCCTTCGTTAAAAACTTCGATCTACCATTAAATGAATCTTCAGCAAATGCGCCAAGTTCATTAAGATCAAGTAATTCAAATTGCTTTTCTATTGTTTTCCATCCATCATCGGTAAATTTATCTTTTATTACTTCCCGAGGTTCTCTACTGCTTTCCTCCTCCTCCTCCTCTTCTTCTTCTTCTTCTTGCTGTGGTTGTTCTTGAGGCAATTGTGCTTGCTTTTGTACTTGCTTTAATTGTTATCGTAATACTTGTGTTTGTGCTCGCACTTGTGCTTTTGTTTGTGCTTGCCTCAATTGTCCTTGTAGTTTTTGTGTTTGTGCTCGCACTCGTTCTTGTGCTTGTTCTTGCCGCGTTTGTGCTTGTTCTTGACGAATTTGATCCAATCTATCCGGAACTACTCGAGTATGTTCCTCAATGTCTTTTGTCATAGGAATAAGCCCACGCTTCCTAAGTTCCTTATCTTTCTTTTCGTCACCATATGCGACCTGTTCGATTGCTCCAGTGACCGGACTTAACAATTTTGACGATATCTCGGTAATTCCATATTGCGTATCTTCGTAATCACGAACTTTTTTCTTAAATAATTGTTTTGTCGGGATAAGTTTCTTTACTGCCGCTAATTCTTCTCGCGCTAATCTGGCTGAATGAGGCTCTCCAACTATGCTAGTTTTCCGACTCATATTATTTTCAAGTATATTATTTTAATGTGACGTAAAATTGGGAATTGCAGCCCTTAGTGACAACAAAAATTAACACAAAATAAATTTCCCATCCCCCCCAGAAAATCTTCCTTTTTTCCTTGCCCAGAATCATAGATTTTGCACACAAAAATTGCACTCGGTGACGAATTTACGCAAATTAATTTTCGTAGGAAGCTTTATTTCTGCTTTCTGAGGCTTCTACGGAGAAAGTTCTCGTAGGAAGCTTTATTTGGTCTGGAACGTCTGGTCTGTAGAACTTCCCTGCTGCTATATGCACATGCGATGTTCAAGTCTCAGCCTTGCAACAGGAAGCTTGTTTAATGTTGAATTGTATGTGATTCAAGATGACTAGGTGATGCTTCGTAATACACTAATTGATTAGATTCTTTGCAGGTACGTTTTGATATTAAAAGCACATCACTTTAAGTAATAACCACTGTGACAGTTCTAAAATCACAATGCATGTACAAAATGCCCAGCACCCACAAAAGGTCATTATCCAGCCAGGAAATGAAGAATTTAAATATTTGTATCATCACTAAATGTAACTAGCCAGCAAGTGAAGAATGTAAACATTTGCATCATTACTAAAATTAAGTTAGTTCACTTTTGTTTGAGGTTATACATCGCTTTACAATCAGTATTTGTACCTTAACATCAGTCTTGCCATATGTGGTATGTCTCTTACTCTTCAAGATCTATTTCCAAAACAACTTTGCACCAATTCATATATATATATATATATATATATATATATATATATATATATATATATATATATATATATATATATATATGTCTTTTCTCTTTAACAATATATGAACCGTAACTCTTTTTCTTTTCCCATCAACATTTTATATCCATCCACTACTTTGCATATACATTTTTAATGCATTTCATATCGGCATGAAATTTTAATTTGCAAACAAAACAAACAGAAAGAATATTCCTGAGTTGGAAAAGTAAAATATAATCTGTTGCAATGTCAAAGAAGTATTCCATCCTATATTTTACTTTATGTTTTCACTTTCATTGTCATATCATGTCTTTATTTTTATCTCAAATGTCCTGTCCTTTTAAGGAGAGTTTTAATTTTCCTGAAGCAATCTTTCTTAAAATTTGTCATGCAATGAATAAATGATCAAAGTGACCTAGTATTGATGAGGTGAAGATACCATCATTTAGATGCATTCTCATTAATATGCATAAGTGTAGGTGAAATAAAGGATACTATATATTGAAGCCGTACTGTTAAGACTACCGAGCATTAAATACTCACTCATGCATGAAAATTAGGAAAATGACATAATTCCGATATTGTCCAGTTACTTGTGTTTAGCTGCAATCATATGCCAGTATGCATGAGAGTGCGAGATATAGGTAGACCAAATGGATAGCTCAAGATACAAAGTCATTCAAGCATGATAATTTGGTCACAATTGCCTAGTTTTGGTAGGGTTGGGGTTTTTGTCATCAAAATGTATACATATGTTACTTTTAGTAAGGAAATTGTAAATAAAAGTGTCCAGGATAGTAAGGTTTTAATGAATTAACCAGAAAACATACAAAAGTAATTAAGGCGTACAAATTTGGACACATTGATCAATGTTTTGTATCGTTCACTTGCTTTCATCCAGACTTATATACTTAATCTTTTTAAAATGTTGAGGCATAATGGTGCAACACAGTGTGTATCTCACCTCTGTCCACATGGGTTCAATTCTTTGGTCTGGTTAATATGGGTATGTGAGCAAGACTGCCAGTAATTTCACATGGGCCAGTGTTTCTTACCTGGGTTTTCCTCAGTTTTACCTCCACTGATTATACTGGCCACCTTGTATCTAAACCTAAAATGTGCTGAAAATATTGTAAAACGCTCTACAACGGCAACAGCATAAAAATGTCATAGGTAAATTAATGCAGACACTGGCTGACTAGCCTAAAATGCCCACCTTAATCGATCACTGCAATATCACGTCTGTCCATGCTGGTTCGAGTCTCACGATTGGCCAATGCGAGCTTATTACAAAGTTTACCAGTTCTTTCACATATATCACTGTTCCATAACTGGTTTTCCCATGTTTTTCGTCCGCTAATTTACTGGCCACCATGTGTAGCCTATCATGTGCTGAAAAACAGTATAAAACCCACAACAACAATACAAATCAGTTTCATACTCATAAAGGAGAAATGAAAATTTATAGTTCAAGCTATTTAGATGAAGCTGAATCAACGCCAAGTCATGTAGTCTTCATCTAATGATGATCTCATTATACACCTAATGATGATCTCAGTCTACACCTAATGATGATCTCACTATACATATAATGATGCTTTCAGTCTACATCTAATGATAATCTCAGCCTACATCGAATGATGAGCTCAGTCTACATCTATTGATCTGATCTGAGATGCAAAATATGTGGCATTAGATATATATTACCTTTGTACTGGAACGCTACCAAAACAAAATATTCTCGTGCGTCGGTGGTTCTTTCCGGGGTTTTATCGGGTTCATCCTCCACCATTAATACTGGCCGCCATGTATAGCCTATCATGTGCTGAAAACTGGCGTTAAACCCTACAACAACAACAACAACCAAAACAAAATAGCAAATATCAGCTGTATGCAGGATGTGTGGTGTCAGATCTATATAACCTTAGTAAAGGAAAGCTATCAATACCAAACATGTAACAGTCATTACGCTGAAATACCCCCACCCCCGATGTATTGAGAACCTCCGTCACCAAGTTGCAGAGATAAACTATGCATGTATTTGGATTTAACGGCATGCTAGCACGATACAAGCTAATATTTTCAGCAAACATGATTGCATATTAGGAAGATTAAACCCTGGAAAAACGTACAGCCCATTTTTTGTACCCATCATTAACCACAAACATGCTGTATGGCAAATTATTTTGCTTGATGATAAAAACTATAACATTCCAAGGAAGGAGAAGTAAAGTGCCCTTTGCGAAAACATGAGACTGTATATGAAACCCAGACCCCATAGTATTATGAGCTTGATTCTACATCAGTTGAGCTACAATGACTCTGTCAATAGTGTTTGGAAGAATATCATATACAACATTAAATTCCATCAAAATGACATGACACTTGGCTTTTCAGCATTAGTTGTATTAGTTAATGAATCCACAGACCATTCGTTAGGTGTGGTGAAATCTCAGTGTAAAGGCCATCGGTAACCCTGAGCCAAATCTCTTTCCTTGTTAAATTAAAGGTATGGTTATAAACATCAGTTAATACTTTGTTATATTGATGAGAAGATCAAGATCAAAGTGGGAGATGACCATGATTTGTGTAATATGTGGAGAGTTAAAATAGAGTGGATTTGTTTCCATTCTAATTTAAATTTATAAAAAAAATGAGAGCTAGTAGTCTGACGTGTGTATCACAAAGGTCCCTACTCTCCACAATTTGAATAGCAGGCCTTAAGCAACAGTTTATGTTGGAAAACACAAATTTTGATGAAGACAAACATTTATGGGTCATATTTCTTCTAAATGATGACATGAAGTGTGGGAAATCCAACATAATCAAGGCCTCATCACTATAAAGGTTTATACAAACTAAACAAATATTTTGTAGTGAAAGTATGATGTAGAAACCAAAGTCAGGCAAATGGGCAGTTATGGGTCATTACTCAAATGATGTTGTGGAATGCTGTAAATCAAACACCCTCAAGTTATTGTCAATTTTCTCATCAAAATGTAGCCACATGCCACGTTTGGTGGAAAGTCAGCAAATTTATGTGAAGTTATCTTGCAGAAACCAAAGCCAGTAAGATGTGGAATGGTTCCTGAGCTATTCTGGCTGCAAGAATATAATAGTGGATTCTGTAATATTGATGGACAAAGCGTGACAACTTCATGAATAATTCATCAAAAGGATGAAAACTTTAAGTGCAGAGCTACATGAAGTACAATCAAATGTTTTTAATTGCGCTATCACTGACCGTTCTAATCCATGTTCCTTACTTCCTAAATTTAATTACTGAGTAAACTAGTCACCTTCTTTATGTAATCATTGACCATGTGCTTCCTGTATGGATAAATGTTTTATAGCTGCTATAAGTAGACATGTCATTGTAGAATCAAAACCAAGCATTTGCTTCACCAAGAAGGTATCAATCAGATAAACTAACATCATGGGTTTTCCGGGGTTCTTCCTCTACCATTTATACTGACCGCCATGCATAGCCTATCGTGTGCTGTAAAATGGCGTTAAACCCCACAACAACAACAACAACAACTTGGGTTTTGTAACTTTGAAGTAGCAATAACAATGTTTCTACGATGTCTGCAGTGTGACAGTTTATAGCGATGTCTAGGAGCATGATGCCGCAGACATATTTCATAATGTTCCACCAAGCCACAGTATTCTGCCACCCGGCCAACCAGTAATAACGCTAACATTTTAATGCTGAGTACCAGACAAAGCAACTGCAAGTACCATTTTATGTATCTGGTATGAATCAGCCAGGCTTCTAGCCCACTACTTCTTGAGTCAGATGCTTTAACCACTAGGCCACTGGATCAGGGTATTTTCAGTTGGTGATGATATAATTTATAGGATTCACTAAATGGACAGGATTAAATATTCTTCTCTGAAACATAGGTTTTTGGAAGATAACAACATATACGTTATTTATAATTTTGTTAAATAGCATACTGATATAAATTTCTTGACAAAATGTTAATAATAATAATAATAATACTTATAGTTGGTGCGTGGTATTTGTTTTAAAAAAGTTCAAAAGGTGGACCTGCATTTAACAGTCACCTCTGTGCAAATGTCAATTTAGTCTTTTAACATGGGGATCACTATTGACAACATTGACTGTAATTGGTAATTCCACTAACAAATGGCATCAAAATATGTGTAAGAGTTCCATAAAACATGGATAGATGGAAAGGTTATTACTATATGTGCTCACAATGCAGGACCCAAATATTGATTCTGTAAAAACAAAAGGGCCACTTAACCCCTTAACACATTTAAGTACCAAAGAGAATGTCTTTATTGAAACTAAAGGAATGGTAAGTTATTTCCCATATAAATATACCCTGCCTCTTTTGCATACCATCCCTACCCCCATGACTGAGATGAATTCATAGTAAAAAACACATAACTCTTCTGAAAACAGTGTCAATATCATAATTGATTTTACTTATTATTTGCTGATCATTTTGACATGTACTCATTTATATCTACATAGCTTTATTGCAATCCACTGAAAACTCAGATATGTTTTGTTTTCATTACAATATATCATACAATACAGACAGCACCAAGTTAAAACGTTCTTACAAGTCATTTGATGTGTCAGTACAAGTATAACATAAGTCATTTGATGTGTCAGTACAAGTATAACAGAAGTTGTTTGATATGTCAATACAAGTATGACAAGTCGTTTGATGTGTCAGTACAAATATAACAGAAGTCATTTGATATGTCAGTACAAGTATAACATAAGTCGTTTGATATGTCAGTACAAGTATAACAGTAGTCGTTTGATCATTTAGTACAAGAACAACATAAGTCGTTTGATATGTCAGCACAAGTATAACATACGTCTTTTGAACTGTCAGCACGAGTATAACAGAAGTCATTTGATCTGTCAGTACAAATCATATCAAAATCTTCTACAATAAAATATGAGATGAATTACAAAAGGCGTGACATTTACTAGTATACTATTATCTTCATTTCTCTGTAAGCTTTTTGCACACTACAAGATATGTCAAGTAATACGAAAGAAATGTTTCATATCCTGGTAGTCGAGTTGCATTAAATAAAACCTAAAGTAAAATTTGATTTACATATATATTAACGCATTAATTTTTATCATAGATGTCATACATGATTTGCTTGTTGACTTGTATGCATTATTTCAGCATACCATAATGCACAAAATCCACTGGTTGTACTAGTTGTCGCGCGATATAAACCCAACACGGATGAGAATGTAATTTAGCATAACGTACCGCCCATCATATATTTAACATTGGAGGTAGAGCAGTGCAGGTGGTTTGAGATTTTCCTTTGATCTGATATATTTTTTATTTTGCCTCAATCATTTCAAGATAATAATATTCTTTAAATTAATATACAACTTTGGAGGTAGAGCAGTGCAGGTGGTTTGATATTTTCCTTTGATCTGATATATTTTTTTATTTTACCTCAATCATTTCAAGATAATTATATTCTTTAAATTAATATACAGCAGATTATGGGCTTTATGTTGCTATAGATCAGATCAATACTATTATATAACAATCACATTTTAGGGAACCCAAATTTGTGGTTTTCAACACATTCCATGACTCTGTCCCACTCAAACCCTAAACCTTAAATGTTTTTTACCTACTGGTGTCCAAGGCGAGTTGCTCATATATAATGTGCATTATTTAGAGTGAAGCTATTTAAAAAAGTCAATATTATCCAAGTAAGCTTGCTGACCTTAACTTTATATAGCATACAGCATGTGATCACAAGAATTACAATGATTTTCCTTATGACAAAGTCATTTATGTGCTAGTAAATAAATTATAACCTGTCAAGATCATTATTCCCAATTAACCATGTGCGCCATCACTTGCTCTCCTCTCATCCCCTCCCCCCCCCCGCTTTCACCTCTAATCATGTGTTGGTCTACATCAGTAAAGCTTAATAGCTGACCACTACATATTTGCCTCCATCCCCAACTAAGTATGCGGGTGCCCCTGCAAGTAACCAGACAGGCATTCCTTTATATTCTGTTTCAGTATCTAAAGTTGTTATTAGTCACCATTCTCTCCTCCTTTCTAAGAGCCATCAAGCAGCTTTTATGTGAGCGAGAAACGTCTTGGATGCGACACAAAAAGGTCAACAAAATGCATTAAAATTAACGTTATGTTAAAGAAGTACTCATTTGCACTATTCTTCATTAGCCCGACAAAATACATACCCATATCATACTCGTGCTGTTTAAAGAATGAATGTTCAGGTGATTAAAAGCAATACTACTCATTATGTTTATAACCACAGTTAAGATAAAACAAATGCATATACTGACAATGTAGACAAAAACAGTTTCAAGCCAGACAAGTACCATGCCCCGGTAGACAAATACAGTGTCAAGCCAGACAAGTACCATGTCAAGATAGACAAATACATTGTCAAGCCAGACAAGTACCATGCCAAGGTATATAAATACAGTTTCAAGCCGTATACAAGTACCATGTCAAGGTAACACATATTGTAACTGTTTATTACATAACCAATAATGTAGCTACTAACCAAGTTGGAATATTTATTAGACTTACTGTACATACGTGTTATCTTTCTGCATAGAAGATAACATTTACATTAAACATTTAATGCGTTTTCATTGTATACAAAATGTCCTTCTTCATCTTCTTCTTCTTGGTAATTAGTATTATTATTATCATTATTATTATTATTATTATTATTATTATTATTATTATCGCGGTCACACCAAATTTTGTACACTCGACAAAAAATCCTAAAACTCCTACAGAACAAGAAACCTTGGATACTACTGGTCCTGTCCTTAACTGAATTTGTATCATACCGAATGAAGGTGTATCACAAGATTCATTCGTAAAGTCAGACATGAATATTAGTCCTTAGGTCATTTATACAGTACCTCCCTTTATCTCGACATCCTTGGGCAGGATATAATTTTGCCGACATACGACAGTTTCGAGGTAAGGGTGCGGGGCAAGTATGTGAATTAAACCAAATATCGAATACAAGTGAACATTGAATTAGGTGGCGACCTGTCGTCGGTGATTGTGATATGCAAGAAGATAAAGTAAAGAATGGACAATTAATTTAAATGAAGACAAAATTCGCTTGAACTACTCTTGTATATTGACAACTTAGTTTCGGTTATATGTGTGTAATACAAAGCATAATGCATTAATTACCGTATATGTATATTAAGCAGCCATGAATAGCAGTTTATGTTATACGCTAGAAAATTCATTCATCGGTCACATCCAATTAGAAAACAAATAAACAGACACACAAATGCACATAAGTGCATTTAAACAGGCCCATAATTATGTCTACCTGATACAAAATATTCATATTCCTGAGGTTCAAGAGGATGAGGCTTCCTTTAAAAATGGAAACCTGCCAAAACTGAGAACTCTTTTAAAAAATACATTGTCTGCATTATTTCAACTTTCTCCGTATCATGCATAGTATAAGTATGAGGCGGTTTGGTTCAATTTCTGACGTACGTTGTTTTGTTATCATGATGATTGCAGAGAAGGAGTGTGTTAGGAAAATGTCAAAGAAGTTACACATTTTTCATTGTTCCATGTATTCCTCGTTGATAATCTCTATCCTTAAATTTGTAAATCTAAAAGGCCTTTTAACATTTCTAAATTGGATTAAGTCATGCAGATTTATTTGTTCTTCCTTGTCCAAGTGTTATTTATACTTCTCATAATTTAGTGTGGTTATCGTGAAAATACCCATGTATCTATTTCCTAAGTTGCTCTGCTTTGCTCACAAAGCAATGCTATCTCGCAATAAAGATGTTTGTTCACCAACAGTCGTTTCTACCCATGTACAGGTAGGTGCTCGCTCGTGAAGATAATGTATGAACAAAACAATGGCTTTAAATAAAGTGTTCGTATATATAATTTCATTACATAGGGTCATATTAATTTAGATATTTTAGACATAGCGCTGACATGAATCGTTTGTTTATTTTATTTTACTTTTTCATTTCAAACTGCCAGTTTGGACTGACAGGAGGAAAGTATAAAACGTAGTTACAGGATTTGTGTCGGAACAATGTGGAGGCACTGAACAGTAAAATGCATTGTAATTGTGTATTACTTTGATCTGGAAGGTTGGTAATTACTCTTAGCATGCTGACTTTATTAAACTTATTGCAAGAGTTGCATCCTTAAATGTCAGGTAGCGTATACTTAGATGCTAAAGTTTGATTCATTTTGTAGACTGATAAAATTAGATTACGATGCTTTCATCTACATATACTATCTGAGTTTGTTGTTTTGAGCGCATTCTCGATGTTTTTGTTGAACTAGTTAGCAAACAAGGGGACTCGTCATCTTTGATTCGCTGTAATCTATATTTTATCTGAAAAAAGGCATTATAATTTCTGTTTAATGGGCACAATTGGAAGGACTCTAAGTCTTTTGTAGTTTTATCAAACCCAGATGGACATAAATGCGATACGACAAAGTAATGCGACAATTCGAAATCTGTAAAATTTGTTCTTGAAATCCGAAATGCAAAATCGATATCACTTGAGAGATAAATGCCGTACTGTAGCGGAAATTATCTCGGCTACACTAACCCGATTCACGCTATATCGGTTATTTTGCAATAAATCTTTATACTTGTAGTGATACACCGTTGTCCATAGTGCGACAGATTTCTATCCAGCCGGATATCATTTTTTCATGGCTTCTTGTCGCCGTCTGGGTCGTCCGCTGGGTCGCTGAGTTTTCGACCATTTGATTGTCTGGGTCTCTTTCTGGGTGGGTCGCTGAGTCGCCGTATGTGTCATCGACTGTGTCGCTGGATCCTCGAAGTGATCGTCGTCTGGGTCGCCGACAATGTCATCGATGAATATCCGGTGTCTCACTAATTGTACGCTGATGACGCTCAAATATAAATATAGAGCTGCCCATCTGAATTTGATATTAAGTCAAACTTTGCACAGGTATAACACGTCAAATCCCGGAGATAGGCATTGATATAAATTATATTATGCTACTTGAAGTTTAACTTAACATATCAGTGTTCATTCTATAGCTGGTCTCGTGAAAAGAGAGAGTGTGTGTGTGTGTGTGTGTGATTTCGATTTTTAACGTAACATTAACCATGTTTAAGTCATATCGCTACGATGTCTGCAGCGTGACAAATTATATTAATTTATAGCACTGTGGCATCATACCGCTGACATGTAGCATGATGTCCCACCTAGTCACATTATATTGACACCAGGTCGATGAGTTCTGACACTAACCTTTTAATATTGAGCGCCAAGTGAGGTAGCTGTTAGTACAATTTTTTGCAAATCTTTGGTATGAATCGGCCGCGGTTACAACCCGCGATCTCCCGCATCCTAGGCGCATGCTCTAACTACTAGGCCGCCAGACAAATCGGTCTGGCGAGAAGAGATAAAGATGCTTTCAATTGTAGGTTTATACAGTACACGTGTGATTTGTATATAAATTGTAAACAACGATACGAATACATATATATATATGTATATGTTATATATATGTGTGTGTATGTGTGTGTGCGTGTGTGGGTGTGATATCTGAATGGAATACTTGCAGAAATATCAGTCCATCTGATGAAAGCTTGTATAATAAATGCATTAATTTGAAAATAGACTGCAGATTGTGAGTGATTAGTAGCAACACCAGTAGTAACCATCATGGCTCAAGCAAATAATTTTTTTTAAATAAAAGTAAGAAGATGTTGATGAATGTGGAAACTCATTTCATCAAAGTGATGTTTGATGCTCTTTATCAGTTAATCTTTCCTTTTCTTCTTCTTTTTTATTATTATTATCTTTATCATTATTATTATTAATTATTATCATTATTATTTGTATTATTATTATTATTTTATTATTATTATTATTATCATTATTATTATTATTATTATTATTATTATTATTATTATTTAAGTTCATCCTATACGTTATCTGAGCATCCCAGATTTGTATTATTTGTGTTATTATTACAGTTCTTCCTGTACGTTATCTTAGCACCCCATATTTTGTAGTCAGGGAAAATTATTACATATCATATCGACTTTTGGAGCAGGTACTGTGGTTATGATATATATGCCTGAAAGTATTGTTTTGAGCTAGCCTGTCTGCTTCTTAACATGAACATGTTTGCTTCTTCGAAACTTTAGAAGACTTTGAATAGCTGGATTCAATGAGGAACTGAATTATTACAAATGCCATGAAATCAAGTATTCACACTAACTTTAAAAGCTAAATGTTGCTAATTTGAAAACCAGAGTTATTAATAATGTTACTATTATTTATTTTTAAATATGAATATTTTAAGTGTTTCAGTGGCGATCTGGAGGTTGTTTTGTATAATTTTCAAGGCCAGGGATATACGCTACATAATGGGAGTTTTGATTACACGATCTTGTATTGCTCTAGCGGTGGGCGGTGTGAAGATAATGCTGAGAAACAGAACGAGACATACGCGTATAGCCAATATAGACCAGATGTCATCATACCCCTTAGGATGTGGATTTGTTACTATATAATTACTTGGCTGGAGTTGATATCCCCACTTTCTAACCATATAATTTTGAAGGACATAAGTCACTAGCAGACACGTTACAGTACGAATCCTGGGGAATTGGGTACTTGCTCCTATAACATTTCTTTAAAACGGTTGAGATCACTAGAATACATGCATACATACATACATACATACATACATACATACATAATTTGTATGACCATTTGTCAGGGTTCTTCCAGTTATAACACATTCTGCATTCAACTCATACTGGCTTGAGTATGTGCATTACAAGTGAATCATACAATCTTAATGTCTGTGACATACATTGTATGAATGATGTATATCAAATAAGTAACAGATTCATAACAGATGTTGAAAAACAAACCTCATAATAATACAACAGTAAATAAATGAAACCAGACTTTAAGAATTCCTAATGATAAGCTGTATAGATAAACATAATATATAGGATTTATAAAGAACTGTACCAGAACTCTGGAACAAGAAGTGAAATATTGTCAACTAAAAATGTACAAGAAATTCAAAAAATAGTTAGAAATATGTCACGTGCCTCCTAGGGTATCATTTATAATACCATGGGAGACAATTAAAATTTCAATAGCTTCGAGACCCCAGTCATTAATGCCGATGGTCTAGGTGTATACATAACTCAAGGTGAAAGGGATACAAATTTAATAAAATATGTCAAATGTATTCAACATTTTCATCGACAAATTTCCCAATCGCAATTTCTTTCAAACAAATACAATCAATGACCAATTTACAGTTGTCAATTCCTGTCTCATCATATGAATTAAAGTTATCCTGACACTTATAATCCGTCCTTCAGTCACTTCTGGTATTTTATCACATGCTCCTTCCGGTACTGCGTTTCCACTCAAGCTTCTTACGTCACAATACCGCCTTCCAAGGTCTCTCCACTTGTCTTCCCTCTCTCCTATACTCAGATGTCAGTGTATAGTATTTTTGGGCGTCTGTATCGCTGTATTGAATTTTAGGGTGTCTGTATAACTTTACTGCATTTTAGCGAGTCTGTATCACTTTATAGTATTTTAAAGAGTTCTGTATCCATGGCTCACTTTTCATCTCAGTGATGAAGGTGAATCTTTATGGAAATATACTAGTGGGTGAGTGTGTTTATTTTTTTTTAAATAATTTTATTGACCATGAGGCTATAGTGCTGGAGGGAATTTAGTCTGACTTTTGTTTCTTATGTCTTTGTGTCAAAGTGCAAGAATGTATATGTCATCACTGGATAATCGCTTATCATCAAAGGGGCATACTTTTTTCTGTTAATGCACGTCGTAGATTTGGTGTCTCTGTGATCTGAAAGTTCCCATGGAGTAGGGTTTGCTATGTAGATGCAGCGATTACGTATATTGCTGGTGAGTGGTAACTTCGACTGTTTTTGTTATACTCATTTTGCCTTTTACAACAGGATGTCATCATTGCATGTCTTATGAATTCCATGCTGTTGATCGGTCATGTGGAGTGTAAATGTATCACCATGCATACGTATGATTAAGTCGTATTGAATTTTCAGTATGAGCATTTGGGAGAGATCGATGACGGCAGATCCTACGTATATAGGTTTGTCCAGCATACTTTGTTTACCTGGATTCAATAGCGACGAGTTCCTCTTCAAAACTTTTCATGGTAACAAATCCATCATTGGCTACCAGCTTATGTAATCGACGCTGGTTATAAATGATTTCGATGTTTTTGTTATGCCTTATATTTTCCATGTCTTTTTTTCGAAAATTGTTCATGAGTTTGAAAAATTTTTGTTCGAATTATGTTGTCGCTTTAGCATGCTGTGTCGTGTTGAGATCGATTTCGGCTTTCGTCCATGGAAAAAAGACCAGGCGATATGAACGATGTGACTAAAACATCACTGTGATACACACCCATGGATTTGGATCTGATCCAAACATCGGTGCCCTTCCGTTTCTTGACTCGATGAATATTTAATGCGACTACAAGTTTGATAGCTATGTAAGCACATATTTCTGTCTCGATGGTGGGGTGTAGAATGTAGAACGTAGAATTCGTTGTCGACTCCGCGTTGAAGGATATGACAATGATCGTAAATAAATCCTTTGTCAGCGCCTTCGTATGCCTTTTCAACGAGTCGAGGTGGTGAAAAACGTGTGACCTGAACGTCTTTCTGCTGAAGGGCTTGTGGATCGATTGTGGGTAGTTGTTTCTCGATATAAGCCAGACATGATCGACTGATGATTTCGTGATGAAGTCGAAGGAGCTTGGAAGGCATATATATTTATTCCTGTATGCGCTTTTTATTTGTATCTAAACTTATTCATGTAATATTGTTTAGTGAGGATCTCTAGTCCTACGATCGCCTTGTACTCGTAAATAAGCTAATAAGCGGACGGCGAGAGATTCTGTTTCGAGAGGTTTCATTTGGCACTGTCTTGAGATCTCTCTGGACGCATTTGATGAGCTCCTACAGAGCAGACTTCGACCTTGGATACAGTATGTGAGTCCCTGACGTCGACTGAGCGATGCTTTTATGTCGACGAGCTATACCATGATGAAGGATAACATTTATATCTGGATCGACACCAATCTGATGCAGAATTCTGCGTCTCACTGTTACCAGGACAAGACTTTGATATAACCTTACAACAATAAAGATGCTCTATAATATCCCTGCAATGTATTTCTCTAAACGCTTGTCAATTTCTTCCTTTATTTAAATGCTTGTCCATTTTATAACCAAACAATAATCCTATATGTTATATAACAACATATCTATACGTGGAACACAAAAGTGATTGTGGTTACCTCAGGGTAATAGCGAAAAGTGCAACAGGTCTTGCAAGAGAGTTTACCGTGCTCAGCATTATGCTCGAATTAAGCGTGGAAGTCCAGGCATGAAACCCTGTTTGGGAAGATAGGAAGGAGTTCGAGGTCACCGCCAAGTGTATAAGCTCTGTGGCGGACGAAAAATCCGATCAATTCAATATTGCTACAAAAAGCCAGATATACCCAAAAAACAAAACACATTGAACGAGTTTCTGGCAAAGATTAGTCATAAATCAGCCTCAATTTAATGTCCATCCCGTGTTTAGTCGGTACGAATCCAACAATGAAGGAGAGTTACGCAGAGTACTCACAAATATAGGACATGTGGTAACTTTTAGCACAACTGGTTATTCTTTTGTCTGCTTGTTTGTCCATGGGTTGAGGGCGATTATGTACTGTCATCGTTTGGTGTCTGAAGCACATCGGGAAGTGGATATTATGACCTTCATCTCAACATATATAAATCGAATAATCGACGGTGCAATTCGTACCAACAACATAAAAGATAGTAAAAAAAAGTCAAACACCATGTTTCACTCTTTTGTATTATGTGGATGACCTGTACAGCAGCTTGATGAGTTCTTCTCGATGCATTCAGGAGATCCAATGCTTGAACATGAGTTTCTTATCGTATGTCATGTTGAGCGTGTCAGTGTCCTAGCGTGTTTTCTGCTACGATGCCGTGAGCAAGACACGATCGTGCCCTAAGCCTTCGACTCTGATGAGCTTGAGATTCACGTTAATATCGATGTTGAGATGGAATGCATTAAAGATGGACTCCTTGAGATCTCCCTTATTTTCCACGATGTATCGCGTGTGGTCTGATGCACCCTCAGCTATATGTATGTCCTCCGTGGTTCTATACTAATATACTAATAATATAATTTTAAAAACTTGTTCAACGTTTTTACACCCACGTATGGTATGCAGTGCTGTCTAACCAGATGCTCGTCATAGTAAAATTTCACCACACCATCCTGGAATTACTTCGCCTGCTGTTCTTGCGTTTGTATGGCCTGTCCACGCAATGCTCCTCGTACTTTGGTCAGCGTCAGTTCCAAGTTTACATGCAAGTGATTTCGTAAGACTGTGCTAATCGCTTCGTAAAGCATCTTGTGGTGAAGAAAGATCACGTTGGTTACAAAAACCTCTTCATGAGACATTATCTTTATACTTTTCGTTTTTCGAATCGGCTCAGAGTCGTGCTCGGATTAACTACCATGTGCCCGATGAGGTCGTCCTTCTCATTTCGCTAAATAATAATTATATGAAAAGGGACCACCACGTAAGCAAACTCTGATTGTATTAGGCATTTTCTGATAGGCCAGCATGGCTTGTTTGGTTCTATTATTTCTGACCTCAAGATGTGACTCAATAAGTTTCATCAGAGTCTGCATGGCGAGCGCAATTCCAGACAAACCAGTATCAGTGGATTTGCCAGGGCTCCAGTGGAAATGACTCCTGTGGCTGTCACATTCAGCGGATTAATCGAAATGACTCTCATGATGAGCTTGCAACACCGGTGCGCATGCTTGTAGGCGTATGTTCGTCGATGATATTAGTGATATTAGGCTTTTTGTTCACGACTCTGCTCTGCCGATAAATTTTCGTCGATGTGGTTAAAATCAGAGAACATTTTGCGTCCACTAAACTCTGCATTAACAGTTCCAGATATGGTAAGTTTTCTTTATGAATTGTATATAACATTTCCCTTAAGCATCGTCTATTTAAGATACTTTTTCTCCTACGATCCACAACGGATATAGGTTGAACCCATGAGTAATTTTGTTAAACTGATTTAATTTTACCAGATCCGACAGGATGTCAGGAGTGGCTGTCAGTTCCACATGGTCTAGATATTGCTTTGATTCTAGGCCATGTAATGTCTCCTCCTCTAAAATTATTCTTCGCTCATACCTGTAGAGGTAATAATATGGAAGAGCGATTTTATTTTGCACGATTTTATTTTGATTGCTAGAATGATTAAATCTCTGTATCGGTGAACAAACATACTCCAGTATTTGTAACGTTATTTTTTCCGATGGCCTATTTTATCCAGCAATTGCTGAGAGGCGTAAAATGTCCTCGTGGAAGGACATGTCCTTTCCTAATTAACGCATTCAGCTTTTGCTCGATTTCTGCTGAATGAAATGGTTCCAGTTTAACGTATTAGGCTGCAGATAAATTGTTTATATCTTCCCATACAGGCTAAACATGATCACGAGTGCCTCATCTCTAGCGATTTCATCGTCATCTCTTCCAACAGGGCGGTCGTTTGGTACTATCACGGCATCGTTACCATACACGTCCTCGTATTCCAGAATTACGTGATAAAAAAGTTACCTTTGTCGATAGCATTCTTGAGTTTTCGGTTTCTGAGAAAGCCTTCTCCAGGCGCTTATGATCTTTATGTGGGCTGCTTCGTCTTCTGTTCAAACACCAAATCGCCGTCGTTCGACATGCAGCGTTTTCGTGATGCTGTCTACGAAGTTTGGATGTAATTCGTCAATGATACCATGGACAATCCTCTCGATGGTTTTGACCAACCGCAAGGAGTCTCGATCGTTACAAAATTCAAAGAATTTCAAGTATGGATCGATGGTCTCTTGGAGCTGCATCTGCTGCATGTGTGTCACTGACAAATGAGACCGTTTTATGTCATCCTAGTTCAATCTATTGTAGGCTTCTTTTATAGAAGATTTACTAGAGTTTCTCTTCTCATTTAACTCTGATGCATTCCCGTCGTATGCATCAGCGCATGTTAATCATTGGCTGCATAGGAGGCCTCTTGTTTGTACTCATCGTCAAACTACAACTGGTATATATCTCTATATGAGATCCTCCAGAGTAAACACTGAAAATAGCTCAAGCCGGGATCGGTAGGCTCAGCGGTGAGCGCTGTAAACTTAAATGTAGATTATGTGTATGTGCTTGAACATGCCATGAAAAGTTCGAAAATGGTAGATCCTATCGCAGTTGCGGTGTATAAGACGTCTGCGATAGTATCGGTTTTAACGGCATCGAGTCTCCAAGTAAGAATTCCATATCTACACGGTTTCAGTCCATTGTATTTGCCACCAAAAATTTGAGGTGACTGAGTTGGTTACTCACTAGTTGCCAGTGCCACTGACTACTGCCAGGTGGGTTGAAAAGACCATGTAGTACTTGAAGGATGCTAACAATTATGATGACGCTGAAACAATAATGCAACAACGAGTATACGTATTCCTGAGAGAATGGGAATGAATTCCACGTTGCTTCTGACACGACGTGTATCTGCATACATATCTGTGGCAACTTCATTGTTGGCAGCGGGTGGATAATCCGTCACCACCAGTTTAACTCCCTCCGCCATAGTGAGCATTCATGTTTTCTTCTTAGCAAACAAACTATATTCCTAATTAGTCTTGCGTGTTGAAGTATAGGTGATTCAATTAGATAAAAACGGAAGATAAATATTGCTCTTAACAGTATAATAACTTCATAAGAAGACAACTAAACTTGGCAATCATTATTGTATTTGTATGTATTTAAAGATGGAGCAGAAACAGTATAGATCGATGACCATACCAGGACACAATGGGGTCCATACTCATGTCTTGACTGTGCCCAAGAGGATCGGAAGCCAGGAAATCCTGGCAGAAACATCAGCTCATGTAAGTTAAGTAGAAAAACGGATAATTTTGATTCACTAAAATAAGACATAGAGTAATCAAAACAGTACTCACAGTGACAAGGCCCGCATTAATTAATTCACTATTCATTATGGCAAGACCTGGACGAATCAGTATTCATTGTAAGTAATGAAGCCAGTATTCAACATGGTAAGGCCTGCAGTGATAAAGCCTGTAATTACTATTGCAGGGCCTGGATCAATGAAGCCATTAATTGATATTGCAAGGCCTGGCTTAATCAAGTTAGTATTCACTCTAACAAGGCCTGGAGTTGTTGTTGCTGGCTTGACTTCGCTTGCGAAGATTTAAGAAGGGAGATATCCATGTATGTTGCAGGCCTACTGATGGCTGAAGTGCACAGTACGTGACAGTCACGTACTTCCAAACATGCTACAGTGAAATGTCTGGCTAGTGGTGGGTGCTGTGGCTGGTTCCAGTTTTTTTTTCTTCTCCATCGTTTTTCCTCCAAGCTTGTCCATCCTGTTTTGTTCAATCGTGGCATTGGCCCGGTGATTTGTACGTCGCTAGCTTTCGCGGTCAGCAGCTTCTGATGCCCATTGGTGGTGATCGATGCCACAGGTGGCGAGGGTCTTTTTGAAGGAGTCTGTATATCTTTTTTGAGGTGCCCCTCTATCACGGTGGCGAGTGGACAGCTCACAATGCAGTCTTTGACAGGCGATGATACTCCATCCTGGACACTTGCACTGCCCAGCGTAGCTGTATCTTCTTGAGCGTGATCGCTGCTTGTTTAAGGACTTCAGTGTTGGTGATGAAGTCACTCCAGTGGATGTTGAGGATGGTGCGCAGGCAGCGCTGATGGAAGCGTTCAAGGTTGCGGAGATGGCGGATGTAGGTGACCCAGAATTTGGCGCCCATAGTATGTTGGCCAGTACGACAGCTCTGTAGACGCTGATCTTTGTATCTCTTTTGAGACTGGCGTTGTACTACACTCTTTTATATAATCTGTCGAATGCGCTGTTTGCCTTGGCGAGTCTGTTGTCTATTTCGTTGTCTATCTTGGCATCAGTGGATATCACATAGCCCATGTAGGTGAACTGGTGGACTACATTCAGCCTCAGTTTTCTATTGGCTGACCTCCAGTCCAAAGAGCTGGCAAGCTTCTGAAAAGCAGGATGTTATGCGCTGTAAGTCGGCTTACGTGTGGGCAACAATGGCAGCATCATCTGCAAGAGAAGTTCTCTAATCAGTTTTGCCAAGGTCTTCGTGCGGGCCTGAAGTCGCCGTAAGTTGAAGAGATTAACATCAGTGCGAGATCTGATATAGATGCCATCCTCGCCAACAAGGTCTTATGTTGATGTTTGGAGCATCACTGCTGAAGAAGATTGAGAAACACAGACCTGCTTTATTGTTTCTGACCTGATCAAGCTGGTCTTCATGTAGTTGGATGACCATGGTTAGAAACTTTGGAGGACAGCCTAGGTTTTCAAGCATTTTACACAGTCCAGTTTTGCTCACCGTGTCAAATGACTTCGTCAGGTCCACAAATGTGATATACAGTCCTTTGTTTTGTTCTCGACATTTATCCTGGATCTGTCTCAGGACGAACACTAAGTCATTTGTGCCCATATTGGCTCTGAAGCCACATTGACTTGATGGCGCATGTTCTTATGCAATGGTGGGCACCGGTCTGTTCAGCAACACTCGAGAAAGGATGTGCCTGCAATGGAGAACAAATATATCCCACCGCAGTTTGAGCAGTCAGACCTTTCCCCGTTGTTGTTGTACAAGGTGATGATTACTGCATCTCCGAGGACTTGTGGAAGTGTCCATTGTTCCCAGCAGCAAACGAAGATCTCGTGGAGTTTGGTTTGCAAGTCAGGGCATCCACTCTTTCATATCTCCGGTGTGATACCATTTTATCCTGCAGCATTTCCAGTTTTCAGCTGTTCTATGGCTTTTATAGTCTCATGCAGTGTGGGTGCCTCATCGAGTTCTATCTTTGGTGGCTGTTGTGGGATGCGATCAATAACTGCCTCCTGGACTGTACGGCTCGTACTGAAGAGGGTGTGTAAGTGTTCTGACCAGCGATTCGTGATAGATTCCCTGTTAGTGAGTAGATCTTTGCCATCTGCACTCCGTAGGGGGCTCTGTATTTTAAAGAAAGGATCATACGCTGCTTCATATAATCCTTTGTAGTGACCAGTGTCAGCGTAGAGCTGGGTTCTTGTCCACCATTAATTTTGTATGTCTCGGATCCTGCACTGGAGGGAGCTACATATAAGTCGGAATGCTACTTTCTTCTGCTGAAATGATGGTTGAGTGAGGTGGGCTTTGTATGCTGATCTCTTTTTGGCAAGCACCTAACGAGGGAGCTGTTAGTATCATTTGTATAAGTGTTTCATATGAATCGGCTGGGGTTTGAACCCACGACCTCCCGCATTCGAGATTGACGCTCTAACCACTAGGCCTACGGAACGGTCTGCTGGTACAGACTTCCAGATATAGAATATCGTGTCAATGTTGTAGACTCTTTATCTATTGTAGTATAATTTGTTAATATATAAGACACTACCATCCCCACTGACTAGTGATCTCCTTGAAGGGGTTTAGTACGAACAAGATTTCATATAAGGATGGTTGATATTCGGTTATATATCTCAAACAAATTAGAATAAATGTATCGCATGGAACGTCTACAAATATGAAGATAAGACAAATTAATATGGCTCGCTTCTATGACAGCGAGAGTGATAATAAGAAATTAATTTAAATAAATCAATAACAGCGATTTTTGTCATTTCTTTCAGGAGCTTTCATCAATTAAAAGTGATACATTTTGTCTTTTTACGTACTATAATGTTGCATAAACTTCTTTTTAGTTGGCGAATACTGTTACGCTTGCGACAACTAAGGCTGATTCCGTTTACTTGCGTAGATACACGAAACAAGCTTTAGCTAGCAACAAAAGAAGACAATTAATGCAAATTTTAGATAATTATTATATTTCTAGATCCCCTTTGTGACTTTGTGAACATATAAGTCGTGAAAGTTATATCTGATAATTTGAGGTATTTTTTCCGGTTGCATGTGAATTTGCATATAACTGAACTAATGTGAGATGTAAAGAGGCACATCTTTGCTTCAATTTGAGTAGTTAGCTAGTTGCTCTTAAATACCATGTTGTAATTAATGTAACCAAAGTATTCAAAACTCCATATGCCAGGAAGTGTGATTTTGTTTATTTTTATAGAAATCATATAAGAATGAGAAGGATATATTCTTTTCTTCATACACATAAGCACAAAAGATGAAACACTTCAACACTTAATCCTATTATCCTAATTAGACAATTTGTCAACAGTCGCTTATTGGAAAATATTTTTAACAATCACCAGAGCTGCAATATTAGATCGAGGTTATGTTATTTCGCAATATTACAGTTGTCCGAAGCATATGGAAAGTATAACCTCCAGGAGCCACGGGATGGATTATTTAGCAAGCAATAATGGATTTAATCCTTAGTGATCATGATCAATACAAACTGTTTCCCCCCGCTGTAATTAAAGTGTTATTGGCATTGTAATCTTGACAATTTTATAATGTACATTTTCATCAACACACCGAAATTACTAGTGCGCATACATGCTTTATAAACCATGTGTGTAAATAAATACATGCATGCAAACATACATACATACATACATGATGCAAAGATACATACATACATGCATACATACATACATACATACATACATGATGCAAAGATACATACATACATACATGATGCAAAGACACATACATACATACATACATACATACATACATACATACATACATACATACATACATACATACATGCATGCATGCATGCATACATACATACATGCATACATACATACATACATACGTACGTACATACATACATACGTACATACATACATACATACATACATACATACATGATGGAGGAAAGTATGTACTATTTAAAGTGAATCTGACGATTAAACCACACAGTTATTGCTTTGACATTAGACATGTATGATATAATCTTGGATGTGAATCTTGTGAAAGCGTTGAAAATACATACATACATACATGATGCAAAGATACATACATACATGCATACATACATACATACATACATACATACCTACGTACATACATACATACATACATACGTGTAATAGTTTAACGTTGTTTTTCTGAGTTTATCGTGGTATAAAGGGCGTTATGTAAGCTGTGTGAGTCGGCAACTGACAGTTTATACCACGATAAACTCAGAAAAAACAACGTAAAACTCTTATAATTGATATTTCAATTATTCGTTATGTTATTGCATGTGCATCATTAAACATAGAAATTGAGCGTAGTAGTACAAGCTTGGGGTTTTTCTGTTACGTAGCTATATATAGCACTTGGGATTGTCCTGCTTTATCGTAATAAGGTAATCATGATACCAGTCTTTCAACCAATTGAAGCCAAATTTATTCCAATTTTTTATAAACATAAGTAGAACGAACAATACTAATCATAATCACATTGGTACAGTATCGGCATTGATGTCATAAGTATAACGAACAATACTGATCATAATCATATTGATACAGTATCGGTCATAAGTATAACGAACAATACTGATCATAATCACATTGGTACAGTATCGGCCTTGATGTCACAAGTAGAATGAATAATACTAATCATAATCACATTGGTACAGTATCGGCATTGATGTCATAAGTATAACGAACAATACTGATCATAATCATATTGATACAGTATCGGTCATAAGTATAACGAACAATACTAATCAGAATCACATTGGTACAGTATCGGCATTGATGTCATAAGTATAACGAACAATACTAATCATAATCCCATTGGTACAGTATCGGTCTTGATGCCACAAGTATAATGAACAATACTGATCATAAACACATTGGTATAGTATCGGCCTTGATGTCATAAGTATAATGAACTATACTGATCATAATCACATTGGTACAGTATCGGCCTTGATGTCATAAGTATAATGAACAATATTGATCATAATCACATTGGTACAGTATCAGCCTTGATGTCATAAGTATAACAAACAATACTGATCATAATCACATTGGTACAGTATCGGCCTTGATGCCATAAGTATAATAAACAATACTGATCATAAACACATTGGTATATTATCGGCCTTGATGTCATAAGTATAATGAACTATACTGATCATAATCTGACCAGTTCCCTCCACTTGTCTCGATCATGTGCCAATGCCTATGTCTACGCAAAACTTTTCCTAGTCCATTCTGTGATGTTGTCAGTCCACTTTTTTCTCTGTCTACCTCTCATTCTGCCACCCTGGAAGCTGTCCTGTAGGACTGTTGTGGATAGACTGTTGGCTGTAGTGACATGGCCATACCATTTCAGCTTTCTCATTTTGATGGTGGTGAGGAGGTCCTCATATTGGCCTACTTTGCGCCTGATGGTGTTATGCACTTCTTCATTTGTGATGTGGTCCATGTAAGAGATGCCAAGGATGGTTCTGTAGCATCTCATTTCAAGTGACTGGATTATTCGTTGTAATTCTGCTGTCAGGGTCCATGCCTCACATGAGTACAAAAAGACTGAGATGACTAGAGCTCGCAATAGTCTGATTTTAGTTTTCAGACAGATATTCTTCTCTCTCCAGATAGGTCTTAGCTTTGACATAGCTGCCAAAGTTTGTACTGCTCTTGACAAAATTTCTGCTCTTGATCCCTCTTCAGCGATTATGGAACCAAGATATTTGAACTGGCTCACTGTTTCCAATTCATGTCCTCTGACTTCAATCTTGGCTGAGATTTGTTTGACATTATTTGTCATCAGTTTTGTCTTCTCAGCGCTTATCTCCATGTCAAATCTGGAAGATGTTTCATCCAGGTTCTTCACTAAGGTGGCTAGCTCGTCTTCACTGACCGCCAGCCCAACAATGTCGTCTGCAAAGCGGAGGTTGTTGATGTTATGCCCTCCAATGCTGACTGTCCCACAGTGGTTTTCCAGGGCTTCGCTCATGATGCGCTCTAAGTACATGTTGAAAAGCGTGGGTGACAGGAGACAGCCTTGACGCACTCCCACTGTTGTCTGATACCAGTACCTTAAAACACCTTGGGCAATTAATGCACTGGTAGCCTTGGCGTACAGCTGCTTGATGATATTGGTTAAATTTTGTCCCATGTTATACTTCTTCATTGTGGCCCATAATGCCTCATGCCACACTCTGTCAAAGGCCTTTTTGAAATCTATGAACACATGATAGATGTCTTGTTGGAGTTGCGAGTACTTTTCGCACAGAACCCTGAGATTGAATATGTGTTATGTTGTGCTTCTTCCACTCCGGAACCCAGCCTGTTCTTCAGCGATTATTTATTTTGCTTGTGGTTTCGGTCTGTTCAAGATGATCTTCAGCATTACCTTACTAGCATGACTGATCAAACTGATAGTTCTGTAATTTTGGAAAGTGTTATATTCAGTGACTGGGTCCATTGTGTTGGCCATTCACCTGTCTGCCAGATCTTGTTGCAGATTTTTGTTAGTAGCTCTTTCACTGATTCTCCTCCATTCTTGATAAGTTCTCTTCGGGCATCACACAACTTCGGAATCTCTTCTGTAACCCAAAGTTTTTTCTTCGGTCGATGGAGGTCAATGATGTCCTTGGTAGTTGATGTCATGACTGTGTTGAAGTTGTCTGTCATCTCATTGACATCACCATCCATCACAAGGAGTGGAGCAAATTTTCCTCCAATTGTGGCTTGGAATGATTTGCAGATGTTAGGGTCCTTCAGTTGTTCAAGGTTGAATTTGAGCCTGATGTTCTTTGTCTTTTTAATTTTCTTCAGCCTCACTCGGAAGTTCATAATCACAAGGTCGTGATCACTCCCAACATCAGCACCTGGGAATATCCTTATTTTTGCTGTATTGATTCCAGATCGGTAACGGTTTTGAACCAGTATGTAGTCGATCTGGTTGTGATGGGTTCCATTTGGTGAGTGCCATGTCCAGCATCGTGAAGCTTTATGCTGTCCTAGGGTGTTGGCTATTACCAAGTTGCTGTAGCTTGCGAACTCGAGCAGCCGTCTCCCTCTTTCATTAGTAAGCTCATTGCAAGAAGGTCCACAATGTACTTCCCAGTCTTTTAGAGCATCTTTACCAACTTTGGCATTCCAGTCTCCTTGGACAATGAGGATATCTTTCTTACTGACCATGTTTGGAATACCATGTAGTTTGTTGTAAAACTCCTTATTTCTTCATCATTATGATCGGTAGTTGGAGCATTGACTTGGATAATTGTGATGTTAAAGGGAGATGCTTTCAATCGAATGGAAATGATTCTGCTAGATATGGGGCAGCATTCAAGCACAGATCCCTTGATGGCTTTGTTTACAAGGAAGCCTACTCCATTTAATGACTTGTCACACTCTCCACTGTAGTATAATATATGCCCATCTTCAGTTTGGTGTTCTCCTAGGGATTTCCATCTAACTTCACAGAGTCCCAGAATGTGCCATGTGTAGTGTTCCAGCTCATGTGTCAACTCTTGGAGTCTTCCTATTTGCGCCAGAGTTCTAATGTTCCAGGTGGCGATGGCAATGTTGTCTCTCGCTCTGATTGTATGTATAGTACCAGTAGCACACGTGTCACCTCCGTCCTGGTGGACAACGGCAGGCGCGGTCCTTGTTGACCCGGGCGACGACCGATCCGGTATTGTATGCTCAGATTTGTCCAGCATTATCAGTGGGTCTTGGGCAAAAGTCGTCTGGCGGATCCCATCCCTCTCCAGACCAAGAAGTTGCCAGAAGGGGATGTAGTACATCGTCCAGCTGCCTTAGGGTCTCCACTCCGGATTTTCTTTTAGGGTTAGCCGACCTGCAAGGCAGCAGGAGACTCGTGAACCCTCCGTTCGTCCATTTCCCGAGCAGATAAAGCTTCCGCCACTGCCCGATACCATATTAAGGTGCATAATGCAGACTATCAAAGAGGGGAAAAGTCGTACACGTACACATTAGCTATGTATGGAGACGGGCGACAAACGCCCAACATATTTTTTGATCAATATAATGTAATGTTATCTGACTTCATTAATGTATCCACTTGTAGAAGCACAAAAAGAGACCAAACAAAACACACACAAATCACATTGAACAAAGTTTTAGAGAAATGACTTTGAATAATATACACAATTTCAAACGTATCCATGAGTAACAGCGGGTACAACTTAAAATTATATTTGCTCAAAATCCCCAAGGGAAGCTGCATAGTTTTCCTTCAGCGTACTGCCATGTTCTGGGCCGTTTCAATTACCCCAAAAATTAGAGTGTTCTGAATCTAATCATGGTCACTCAGAAATATTAAGTTTCAATATAAATACATAATATCTTTTTTAAAACATCAAACACTTAGTTTTTGCATGAATTAATAATAACGAAAATATTGGCAGATACTATCATTATATATTGGATTAATAACTGGTAAAACAGCAAATGTCCTGAATAGACCCAACATATAACCTCGGTACTTCAATGTTATGGCATTGTTTTGCGTAAACAAACATACATTAATGTATGGGTTGCATGGTAAGTACTTTATAATTGTACGAGATAAGCTTTATTCCGCTTTGACAAATTAACATAATTATTATATTACAAGATAAGGGGACTCCCCCCTCCCAAAAAACACTTCACCTTTGGTTCACAATATATTAACTAGTCTTACTCTGTTTCACTTATCTCCAACGAGAGGATAAACCCTCTCGAGATTGATGGGGTTTACTCCATTGTTGCGTACCATATGAATTTATTTAATCTCTCAGGCATTGATACCACAACCACCACACGATGACAACTACCTGAATTTGTTTGATAACACAAAGGGGTATTGAGACGTATTTCATAGTTATCTGTCATATCACCGTTTAACGGGTCCACTTCAGATTTAGATAGTAATGTCCAAATTATTAAATTTAATCAATCATGTTTGAATTATGCATATCACACCCAGGTACAGATCAGATTGAAGTGCTTATCTGTAATATATTTGGGACGATTGTGACATTCCATGGCCTTTAACGGATGTTGGAATCTCTGATTTATTCCCATTTAAACATCTAATGAATGATAGCAGAATTAAGGATAAAGTCACATGAGCGTGTTATATACAGATGCAACGATGAGAGAGAGAGAGAGAGAGAGAGAGAGAGAGAAATAAAATATTCACCAACAAAACAACTTAATCCTGACTCCAATGTATATGCTATATTGAATTTAGGTAAGCGAATACTCAACACTGTACTATCACTTGAATACTCAACACACACTTTCTGCATTAATACTCGGACTGACATTCCACTTGAATGCTCATCACTGTCATTCCAGTTCAATACTTAATATTCATTCCACTTGAATGCTCAACACTGCCATTCTACTTGAACGCTCAACACTGTCATTCCATTTGAATGTTCAACATTGTCATTCCAGTTCAATACTCAATACTCATTCCACTTGAATGCTCAACACTTTAGTTCAAGTGCAATGCTCAATACTCTTTCCACTTGAATACTCAACATTGTGATTCCATTTGAATGCTCAACACTGTCATTCCAGTTCAATACTCAATGCTCATTCCACTTGAACGCTCAACACTGTCATTCCAGTGCAATGCTCAGTACTCATTCCACTTCAATGCTCAACACTGTCGTTCAGTTCAATACTCAATACTCATTCCACTTGAATACTCTACAGTCATTCCACTTAAATACTCAATAATGTCATTTCATTTTAATACTCAATACTTATTTCAATTGAATAATCAACACTCAAATCGTACTTGAATGCTCAAAAATCCCATCCAAGTTGAATAGTCACTTTAATAATCAGCACTATCATTCCACTTAATAATCAGCACTGTCATTTCACTTGAATTCCCATCATTCCCATTCATTCGAATATTCAATAATGTAATTCCATTTCAACACTAAACACTATCATTTCACTTTAATATGCAACACTGCCATTACAAATGCCTACTTAACAATTGCATTGCATTTGAATAGTTGACACTCACACCATTTCAAGACTCAACAATGTCCTTAAACTTGATTATTGAACACTGCCATTCCTCCTGAAGAAATAGCACTTGAATTATTGACTATTAAATGTTATATTGCCATTCCACTTGATTACTCAGCTATGTCATTATATTTGAATAGTCATCATGGCCATTCAATTTTAATACTCAGCACTGTCATTCCAATTAAAAACTCAACACTCTAATTCCCCCAGTTATTCAATCACTCTCAATCCACGTATATACTCAACATTTACATTCCATTTGTATACTCAAAACTGTTATTCCACTTGTATAATCAACACTAGCATTTCTACTTTACAATCAACACTGACATTCCACTTGTACAATCAACACTGTTATTCCACTTGTATAATCAACACTGTCATTCCACTTGTACAATCAACACTGACATTCCACTTGTACAATCAACACTGTTATTCCACTTGTACGATCATCACTGACATTTCACTTGTACCATCAACACTGACATTCCACTTGTATAATCAACACTGACATTCCACTTGTACAATCAACACTGACATTCCACTTGTACAATCAACACTGTTATTCCACTTGTATAATCAACACTGTCATTCCACTTGTATAATCAACACTGGCATTTCTACTTTACAATCAACACTGACATTCCACTTGTACAATCAACACTGTCATTCCACTTGTATAATCAACACTGACATTCCACTTGTATAATCAACACTGACATTCCACTTGTATAATCAACACTGACATTCCACTTGTATAATCAACACTGACATTCCACTTGTATGATTAGCATTGTCATTCCACTTGTATACTCAAAACACTGTCATTTGCAGTTGAATAATCAGCACTGTAATTTTACTTGTATACTTAATACTGTTATTCACTTCTATACTCAACACTGTAATTGCACCTGAATTCTCAACGTTGTCATTCATAATTGAATAATCAACATTCTGTCTGTACTTTTGATTCATGAATACTTTAATTCTACCTGAGTACTCAGTAATGTGATTCTAGCAGAAATTAATGAAAACCAACTTATTTTTCCCCTAGAAAAGCAAAAATCTAAAATCAAGTTACAGTATAGTGAGTTAAATCATAAATGGTCCAAAAAGTTGTAACACAAGTCTAAAGGTATAGTGTATACCAAATGAATTCCAACGGTACTCTGAATAAATTTCAATCTTGAAAGTGCTGATGGACCAACAACCTGGAATAACCTAGAATAGGGCTGTGTGCAGATGGTCTTGATGTGTCTCAATTATATAATCCAAAAATGTTTCTGCTTGAATTCACAAATACCCCACAATAGTGATTCATTTCAAAGACGTTATTGAGCATTTGATAATACCAGTGAATATTTTTAAAACAAATCCTCGCAAATCAAAACTGAACATAACTGAAGTTAAAGATATGACAAACAAATTTATATTTATTTCTCCCTTACTCAAAAACATAAGACACAATATGAGGACCAAGATGAGGATCATATTAATGAAAGTTTCCATCAAACTGTCAACACAACTCATTTTAAACTTTTCTAAGAGCAGAAGGAAGGCCATGTCTAGATCACAAAACCAAGTAAATATATTTACAAACAGATAACAATGAACTTAATATATAGCCTACAACCAGAGACAAAAATACGATATATGTTGTTTATAAACAATACATTAGTCAGGAAGGCCAACCTTTTATCCAAAATGTTGGACAAGGGTCAGTTACACAATACAATTTCAATAGACATAACATATAATCATTGACAAAAGTCAGCAGGCACATAACAGTACAGTGAGTGATCTCTCTCTCTTCCTCCTATCTCCCTACAATATAATGCTTCCAGGCCTTTTTGTTGTGTTGTTGTTGTTGTTGTTGTTGTTGTAGAGTTTAACGCCATTTTTCATCACACGACAGACTATACATGGTGGATGAAGAACCCGGGAAATGCCCTAGAGAAGCTACTGGCAAGCTTTCTGACATACCCACATTGGCCGAATCTGAGACTCAAACCCACGCAGACAGAGGTGAGATGGCAGTGAGCTGTAAGAGAACACCTTAGACCACTCGTCCCCTCAGGGCCCCTGCTTCCAGGCCTTGTTACAGTGATTACTGATGTGATGCTGGTCACATGCTGATACTCTCATTAGGCCATACTGATCACAAGTTGACACGGATATTGAGCCATATTGGTTTGAAGCTGTCAGGGTGCTGTACTGGTCACAGGCTAGCAATGTCATGGAGCTTGACTGGTCACAGGCTGATAATGTCATGGAGCTATAATGGTCACTAGACGGCACTGTCATGGGACTAGACTGATAACAAACGAAATATGCCATCAGATCATGGAGCCAAGCTGGTTACAAGATGAAAGAGGGAAATTATGAGAAATTGTCATAGATCTGTAACATAGTGACAAAACTCACATAAGACAATATGCACTTTATAAACAGACTACTTCATGTATGCAACTTTATTTGTATGCACTCTGGATATACAGGTGGGGTGATATATAATTGTTTTATCTCTACAGGCCATATGCATCATACTAATAATACAATGTATAGCTGAATAAAATTAATATGAGTGGCCAAATTGATATCTAACTTGCTCTGACTATCCTGTATATTTTGGTCAATGAGGATATAAATATTAACAATAGGTGCAGTGGTAACTCACTGTCAATACCACCAGTATGCTGTTGTCATTATGCTCATGTGATACCTCACTGTAGAGCCCATCAGTATAATGATGTCTTTATTAATACATGGAATATTGCTGCAAAATACCTCCCTGCAAAGCCTATTAGTAATAGCAATAGGTGCAGTGATAATTCACTGTCAAGTCCACCAGTATGTTGCTGTCATTATAGTCATGTGATACCTCACTCTACAGCCCATCAGTATAATGCAGTCTCTATTATAACATGGATATGGCAGCATAATACCTCTCTGCAAAGCTTATTAGTAACCTACTGTCTCTATTATAACATGACATGGTCATGTGATAACTCACTGTACAGCCCATTAGTATAATGATGCCTCTATTATAACATGAATATGGTGGCACAATACCATTTTGTAAGGCCCATTAGTATTGTAATGTCTCTATTATAACATGACATGGTCTTGTGATACCTCACTGATCTCTCATCAGTATAATGATGTCTTTATCATGACATGTTTGTGGTCATGCTATAACACACCTTACAACCCATACATATCCTATCAATATACATGTACAGCTATCTATTTATAATTTGGATATGGTCATGTAACACCTGTATAGCCTATCAATATACTGCTGGCTCTGTCATAACACGGATATGGTAATGCGATATCTCACTGTAAAACCCATCAGAACAACTATGTCTCTATTCTATCATGGATATGGTCATGTGATACCTCTCTGTACAGCATATCAGGATACTGATTTCTCTGTCATGACATGGATATGGTAATGTGATTTCTCACTGTGAAGCCCGTAATAATAACTATGTCACTATTCTATCATGGATACGGTCATGTGATACCTCGCTACCAGCATATCAGGATATGTCTGTCTCTATTATGACATGAATATATTAATGCGATATCTCATTGTAAAGCCCATCAGAATAACTATGTCTCTATCATATCATGGATATGGTCATGTGACAGCTTTCTGTGAAGCCCTTAAGTACAATGCTAACTTTATGATCAAAAACTGAAATTTAAAATACGTTTTAGGGTCTTATAACCCATTTTATAAACCAATAATGGTATCATTTTCCATTGTGTTTCTGTATATTCTGGATCAGCAAAACACATAAATAACAACTCCTTCTCTTACCATACGAACACTGGTCAGCAATACTAAAGTTTGAAACACATAGTGTTGTTTTCATTACAGTTATAGTAGGTATAGATTACATTTGTTATGTATTGTCCACAAGTTTGTTTTTAAAAATCCATGTAATACGACAACCACTATTCATTGAGCACACTATGTAGTCATGAAACCACTTCTCATTAAGCACAGTTTATATGTAGTCATATAACCACTTCTATTTGAGCACAGTTTATATGTAGTCAGACAATCAACTATCCTTGATCACGGCTTATATGTAGTAATACAACCATTTCTCCTTGAGCACAGTTTATATGTAGTCCGACAACCACTTCTCCTTGAGCATAGTTTCTATGTAGTCATATAACCACTTCTCCTTGAGCACGGTTTATATGTAATCAGAAAACCACTTTTCACTGAGAACAGTTTCTATGTAGTCAGACAACCACTTCTCCTTGAGCACGGTTTATATGTAATCAGAAAACCACTTCTCACTGAGAACAGTTTCTATAAAGTCAGATAACCACTTCTCCTTTTGCACAGTTTCTATGTAGTTAAAACACCACTTCTTCTTGAGCACATTTTCTTTGTAGTCAGACAACCATTTCTCCTTGAGCACAGTTTATATGTACTCAGAAAACCACTTCTCATTGAGCACATTTTCTATATAGTCAGATAACCGTTTCTCCTTGAGCACAGGTATATGTAGTCAGACAACCACTTCTCCTTGAGCACAGTTTTTATGTAGTCAGAAAACCACTTGTCCTTGAGCAGTTTCTATGTAGTCAGAAAATCACTTCTCTTTAAACACAGTTTCTGTGTAGTTTGTATGTAGTCATATTATTGTATCTCCTTGAACACAGTTTATACATAGATAGCCACTTCTCCTTGAGCACAATTTATATGTAGTCAGACAACCACTACTCCTTAAACACAGTTCTATGTAGTCAGACAACCACTTCTCCTTGAGCAGTTTCTATGTAGTCAGAATATCAATTCTCTTTAAACACAGTTTCTGTGTAGTTATACAATGTCTTATCCTTGAGCACAGTTTATATGTAATCAGACAACCACTGCTCAATGAGAAACTTTTATATGTAATCAGACAACCACTTCTCCTTAAACACAGTTTCTATGTAGTTATACAACCCCTTATCCTTGAGCACAGTTTGTATGCAGTCAGACAACCACTGCTCCTTGAGCACAGTTTATATTAGTCAGACAACCACTTCTCCTTGAGCACGTTTTATATGTAATCAGAAAACCACTTTTCACTGAGAACAGTTTCTATATAGGCAGATAACCACTTCTTCTTGAACACAGTTTCTTTGTAGTCAGACAACTATTTCCCCTTGAGCACATTTTCTATGTACTCAGTAAACCACTTCTCATTGAGCACAGTTTCTATATAGTCAGATAACCATTTCTCCTTGAGCACAGATATATGTAGTCAGACAACCACTTCTCCTTCAGCACAGTTTATGTGAAGTTAGACAACTACTTTTCCTGGAGCAAAGTTTGTATGTAGTCAAATTACTATTTCTCCTTGAGCACAGTTTATATGTAGTCAGATAGCCACTTCTCCTTGAGCACAATTTATATGTAGTCATATAACCACTTCTCCTTAAACACAGTTCTATGTAGTCAGACAACCACTTCTCCTTAGCAGTTTCTATGTAGTCAGAAAATCACTTCTCTTTACACACAGTTTCTATGTTGTTATACAATGTCATATCCTTGAGCACAGTTTATATTTAGTCAGACAACCACTGCTCAATGAGCAACTTTTATATGTAATCAGACAACCACTTATCCTTAAACACATTTTCTATGTAGTTATACAACCCCTTATCCTTGAGCACAGTTTGTATGCAGTCAGACAACCACTGCTCCTTGAGCACAGTTTATATTAGTCAGACAACCATTTATTCTTGAGCAAAATAGTTCTCCTTCATGGATAATGGCCAATTAAATTTTTAATCAGGAAATTGCTTGGCCTTTTTCATCACATTTTTTTCTTCAACAATAATAATGATATGTATTGTTAATTAGATATTTTTCAACTAAGCAGAATGTCACTGAATTCTGCTGATAGAAAGAACGGATACTTATTATATGAGGTCCAATTTTATTTAGTTAATATCATTATATTTGTGTGCCATGTGTTAGTGGAATAGCTTCAAATGCTTGTTATATCAGGCAATATAAGATTGGAACATATTGCCTAGGTTAACAAGAACATTATATATAAGTCTTTTTAAACTGACTGTTAAGACACAATTAGTAGCAAAACAGCATAGAGTACAATGGTGCATTACTTGTTTAATTTGGTTTTTAGGGATATGTTCAATTATTTAATTCGATCTTACTGGTTTCATTTGGTTTTAGCTGTTATGTTTATTTTTGAAATAAGATTTTACTAGTTTAAACTGGTATTTAGTAATTATGAAATAAGATTTTGCTAGTTTGAACTAGTTTTTAGTAAGTATAAACAAGATTTTCTTAGTCGAATAAAGAATTTAAACTGTAGTTCAATATATAGTTTTACATTTTAGTGTATTATATAGCTTTATATTTTAGCCTGATATAAAATTTATACTTTTTAAGAATAGTCTTAACATAATGTTTTATTTTTTTTCCTATATAGACATTTTAATTTAATCTAATTTATAATTTTTAAAATGAGTGTAATATAGAGCTTTAATTACTAGTCTATTATGTATGGAATTTTTAATTTAGCCTATTATATAATTTATAGTTTCATCTAATACAGATTTTAAAATTTTAGCCTAATATAGAAATTTTATTTCAGTCATATATAGAATTTTTAATTTTAGTCAAATACAGATTTTTAAATTTTCTGCATAGAATTTATAAAATTAGTCTAATATACAATGTTTAATTTTACACTAATATCAACATTTTAATACTAATCTAATATAGAATGTTCAATTCTAGTCTATTAGAGAATTGCATTTAGTCTTATCAAGCAATTTTAATTGTAGACTAATATAGCATTTTAAATTTATAATTTTTATTTTTGTCAGATATAGAATTTGCAATTTATTCTAATGCAGACAATTTACAATTAGTCTATCAGAATCTCAATTTAGTCTACTTTTGACTTTGAATTTTACTTTAATTTAGATTTTCAATTTTAGTCTAAAATATTTAAAAAAATCAGTTTAATATAGAATTTGCAACTTTAAAATTATGTAGATATTTTATTGTGGTTATTTTAGAATTTTTTACTGAGTCTAATATATAATGTTTCCAATGTTAGTCTAATATAGAAAATTTAATATTAGTTTACTTTAGAATGCTTTGCTTTTAGCCTAATATAGATTTTGTAAATTTAGTAGATTAATTTTGTTTTAGTTCAATATAGATTTTTTAATTTTATTTGAAATGAGTGTTTAATTTCTGTCTCATGTAAAGTTTTTGATATTTTCAGGAAGTTGCATAATTTTTATATTTTAGTCCAATATAAGATTTTAAAATTTTGCTAATTTAGCACATTTAAATTTTGTTGAGTACATATTTATTTTACATCTTAGTAAATTATAGGAAGCTTCACTTTAGGGCTTTTATAATTTCTGATATATGATTTTTAGTTTAGTTTCATACCAAACCTTTACTTTTGTCTAATGCAGAACTTTTTATTTTAGTCTGATATATAATTTGTAAAATTAGTCTAATATGCAATTTTTAATTTTAGTCTAATAAATTATATACATTTTATATCATCTAATACATAATTTTTAGTGTGGTCTGATGTAAAAATTTTAACATTATTCTAACATAGAAATTAAAATTTAGTCTAAGATAGAAGTTTTAATTTTATTCTAATATAATTTTAATTTTAGTCTCATATAAATTTTTCAATTTGATTCTAATATAAAGTTTGTAATGTTAGTCTAACATACTTTTGAGTTTTAGTCTGACTTAGATGCTGTACTTTTAGTCTTATATAGAATTTTCAAATTTAGTTTAAGATTTTTTGTTTTTAGTCAAATAGAGAGTTTTGTTGTTTAATATATAATGTTTAATTTAGCCTAATACATAATTTATAATTTTAGTTGATTGGATGTTATTTTATATTATTTTAGTCTAATAGAGAATTTTTAATTTTAGTCATTTACTGGGCATTAACTTTTGACTTTTGAGTCCAACATGGGATTCTCAATTTTAGTCTAATAAAGTATTTTTAGTTTTAGTCTATTATAACATACTTTATTCTTGTTTAATAATGAATTATTTATATTTTCGTAAAATTTAAAATTATTTATTTTAGTCTAATATAGGATTCAATCTGACTAAAATCACATCTACTCTGTCTTACCTGAAGATCTGATGATGGCGATCTTTGAATTAGCCAATGGAAATGTGGCTTTCAAAATATGAAAGTGAATCAAATCATTTAGTACTCATTCATGCTCTTCATCCACACTGGAATGGTATAAGACTGGTTGAGACATTTAGCAATTACCAGAACATGACCTCTAAGCAGTCACTGTCAGATTTTCATGTATAATGGTGGACATCTGATTTTAATCAAATTGATATAGGATTTTTAATTTTAGTCTAAAACAGATGCTTCAAGTTTTAGTTGATTTTACAATTTTAACATTTTAGTTCACTATATAATTTTTAATTTTGGTCGATTATGAAATATGTATTTAGTCTAATATAGTGTGTTTACTTTCAGTACAATATGGAGTGTTTCATTTTAGTCTAATATAGAGTGTTTAATTTTAGTCTAACATAGAGTGTTTACTTTCAGTCTAATATGGAGTGTTTAATTTTAGTCTAATATAAAGTGTTTAATTTTAGTCTAATATAGAGTGTTTAAATTTAGTCTAATATAGAGTGTTTAATTTTAGTCTAATAAAGAGTGTTTAATTTTAGTCTAATATAGAGTGTTTAATTTTAGTCTAATATGGAGTGTTTACTTTCAGTCTAATATGGAGTGTTTAATTTTAGTCTAATATAGAGTGTTTAATTTTAGTCTCATATGGAGTGTTTACTTTCAGTCTAATATGAGTGTTTAATTTTAGTCTTAAATAGAGTGTTTAATTTTAGTCTAATAAAGAGTGTTTACTTTTAGTCTAATATGGAGTGTTTACTTTTAGTCTAATATGGAGTGTTTAATTTTAGTCTAATGAAGAGTGTTTAATTTTAGTCTAATATAGAGTGTTTAATTTTAGTCTAATATGGCGTGTTTACTTTCAGTCTAATATGGAGTGTTCAATTTTAGTCTAATATAGAGTGTTTAATAATTTTAGTCTAATAAAGAGTGTTTACTTTTAGTCTAATATGGAGTGTTTACTTTTAGTCTAATATGGAGTATTTAATTTTAGTCTAATATAGTGTTCAAATTTAGTCTAATATAGAGTGTTTAATTTTAGTCTAATAAAGTGTGTTTAATTTTAGTCTAATATAGAGTGTTTAATTTTAGTCTAATATAGAGTGTTTAATTTTAGTCTAATATAGAGTGTTTAATTTTAGTCTAATAAAGAGTGTTTACTTTTAGTCTAATATGGAGTATTTAATTTTAGTCTAATAAAGAGTGTTTACTTTTAGTCTAATATGGAGTATTTAATTTTAGTCTAATATAGTGTTTAATTTTAGTTTAACATAGAGCGTTTAATTTTAGTCTAATAAAGAGTTTTTAATTTTAGTCAATTACCGGATTTTTAAATTTTAGTCTTATATATAATTTTTAACTTTAGTCAATTAATTTTTCTAGATCTTAGTAAAATACAGGCTTTTTAATTTTAGTCCACTATTAAACATTTAATTTAACTTTAGTATAGTTGTTTCAATTTTATATATTTATTTTAACATCTCATTCCAATAAAGGACTTAAAATTTTAATATATGATATATCATTTTAAATTTTAGTTAAATACAGACTTTATAATTTATTCAAATATATTAGTAGTAGTAATAGTGATTTAACATACCTTACCTTGTCACGGTTTAGTTGTGATAGTAGTAGTGATATGACATACCTTACATTGTTTAGACATAGCTGTGGTAGTAGTAGTAGTGATTTGACATACCTTACATTGTCTAGGTGTAACTGTGGTAGTTTTGATATGATATGTTGTTATATGGATAGTAATATGACATACCTTACATTGTCTAGGTGTAGCTGTGGTAGGATTAGTAATATATGACATACCTTATATTGTCTAGGTGTAGCTGTGGTAGGATTAGTAATATATGACATACCTAATATTGTCTAGGTGTAGCTGTGGTAGGATTAGTAATATGACATACCTTACATTGTCTAGGTGTAGCTGTGGTAGGATTAGTAATATGACATACCTTACATTGTCTAGGTGTAGCTTTGGTGGTAGTAGCAATATGACATACCTTACATTGTTTAGGCATAGCTTTGGTGGTAACAATTGGCCAGTAATTAGTATCTGTCAAAGCTGTTGGTATTTTTGGTAGAGGGCACTTCTGTTGTGCTTGCATTTTTGTAACCTGAAAATGTCAAGCCTGTATTAGCAGTCACCTCTGTATAAATGTCACCTGTTGATTTTGCTGCAATATATGTTGCAGTTTTTATGAAATGCTCTGCTTTAGTTTTGTATGTAGTTTGTTTGTTTGTGTTATAGCTCTTGGGTGTGTGTATATGTGTGTGTGTGTGTGTGTGTGTGTGTGAACTGTTTTGTTTTAGGTCTTTCTGTATATTGGTTGTCTAATGCATTATGTGTGACATGTGTTTTGTCTGTCTGTTTTATAGTTGTATCTGTGTGTGTGCTGCATTATATGTTGTACTTTATAACTGTATTAAAGTTGTGTGTGTGTGTGTGTGTTTTGTGTCACATGTTGTACTTTGTAACTGTATTAGAGTTGTGTGTGAGAGTGTGTGCTTCATCACATGCTGTATTTTATAACTGTATTATAATTGTGTGGGTGTGCTGTGTATGTATGCTGCATCACATTTGTACTTTGTAACTGCATCATAGTTGTGTGTGTGTGTGCTTCATCACATGCTGTATTGTATAACTATTATAATTGTGTGTGTGCTGTGTATGTATGCTGTATCACATGTTGTACTATATAACTGTATTATAATTGTGTGTGTATGTGTGCTGCATCACATGTTGTATTTTATAACTGTATGATAGTTGTTTTGTGCTGTGTCACATGTTGTATTTTAATCTCAGTTATAGTTGTGCGTGTGTCTGCTGTGTCACATGATGTATTACATAACTGTATTATAGTTGTGTGTGTTTGTCACATGTATTTTATGTGCATTATAGTTGTCACATGCATTCTGTGTCACGTGCTTGATAGCTTTATTATGGTTGTTCTATGCATGTTGTGTCACATCTCATGTTAGTTATTGAATTGTTTTTATTAATAAATCTATTTGTATGTTTTACTATATAGTTTGTATTAATACATATATTTGTATGTTTTACTATATAGTATTATTATTATTAGTAGTAGTAGTAGTAGTAATATGAGTACTATTATTGTTATTAAAGTGATTAATACTAGTAGTAGTATTAGTAGTAGTGCCATCAGTAGTACAGTATTATGGTCTAAGTATTACTGTGGTGGTATAATTTGGCATGTAAGTACTACCTGTTTAGACTGTTGATATTCTGGTACATGTAGCACATGGTTCGCATTTTGTGCTTATATATCGACCAGAAAATTTTCAAACCTGTATTAACTATAACCTCGGTATAACTATCAAGTGTTCATACAGATCAAAGAAAGTAAATCATATATCTTTTGCTTTATAAATGTTTTGCTGTCATACCCAATTTTGCCTGTGGTCACCTCATTGGTCTTAAACAGTCACCCTAAATGGTCCTAAACAGTCAGCTTATATGGTCCTTAACAGTCACGCTAAATTTTCATTGGCATTCATCATACATGGTCCTAAATATACCATATATACTCACATGTCTTGTATAATATATTATGACTAACCATGTAGGATTCCATTTCATTGTTATAAAGCAATATATTGTATAATATATTATGAATAACCATGTAGGATTCCATTTCATTGTTATAAAGCAATATCTTGTATAATATTGTATGAATAACCACGTAGGATTCCATTTCATCGTTATAAAGCAATATCTTGTAAAATATAATATGAATAACCATGCCATATTCCACCCTAAATGACCACAATCATTCATCTAAATAGTATTAAACAGGCACACTAAATGGTCCTATTGAGTCACAATAAATGGTCCTAAAGAGTCACTCTAAATGACCCTAAACAGTCACACTAAATGACCCTAAACAGTCACACTAAATGGTCCTTAAGTCACCCTAGATGGTCTTAAACAGTCACACTAAATGGTCATATAGAGTCACACTAAATGGTCCTAAAGAGTCGCACTAAATGACCCTAAACAGTCACACTAAATGACCCTAAACAGTCACACTAAATGGTTCTAAACAGTCACACTAACTGGTCTTAAACAGTCACACTAAATCGTCTTAAAGAGTCACACTAAATGACCCCAAACAGTCACACTAAATGGTCCTTCAGTCACCCTAAATGGCCCTAAACAGTCACACTAAATGGTCCTAAACAGTCACACTGAATGGTCCTAAACAGTCACACTAAATGGTCCTAAACAGTCAACCTAAATGCTCCTTAACAGTCAAGCTAAATTATCCTAAACAGTCTCACTAAATGGTCATAAACGGTCAATGTAAATACTCTTTAGCAGCCACCCTAAATTGTCATAAACAATCACATTAAATGGTCCTAAAAAGTCATCCTAAATAATCTTTAACACTCACCAACATGACCCTAAACAGTCACACTAAATAGTCGTCAGCAGTCAAACTAAATGGTCCTAAACATAACATATATATTCACATGTCAGATCCAACAGCAATCTGCACAGACCCATATCTGACATTACATAATGTGCCAGCAGATCTGTGTCTATGCAGATTGTTAGGTGTAATCAGTAAGATAAGCCTAGACCCTGATGTGCCAGTTTATTATACAACAGCAGATCAATGTCTATGTTATTTATAATTATACCAGACTTGAATATTCAACAATGTCATTATGTTTCAAAATTCAACAATGTCATTACTCTTAAGTACTAAACACCATAACTCTTTCTGAATGCTCAACAGAGTCACACTTCTTGAATGCTCAACACAGTCATTATTCTTGAATGCTCAACAATTTTCTTAAATATCCAGCAATGACATTCCACTTGAATAATCAACACAGTCATTCCACTTAAATAATCAACATTTTCATTCAATTTGAATATTCAACACTCAGTTCATTTTAATACTCAACACAGTCATTCCACTTGAGTAATCAACATTATCCTTCCACTTGATTAAACACTATGGTTCCATTTAAATACTTAACACAGGCATTACACTTGAATACTCAATACAGTCATTCTAGTCAAATACTCAACACTCTCGTTTCACTTGTTTTGAATACATGTATATTGATAACTCTAAACATTTAAGTGAAACCTCCCGGTATGGAGTAAAAGTTCAAGTAGTTCCAATTTAAAGTAATAACTCCAGGTCTGGCATAAGTGTATGAGTAATTACAGTGCTGAGTAATAACTCCAGGTCTGGCATAAGAGTATATGAGTAATTTCAATGGTTAGTAATAACTCAAAATCTTCAGTAAGATTCTGCTTCATGAATTGTTAATGTTTTAAGATATAAGGGCCTGAAATCAAGTTTCTCCTTCCATAAACTTTTACAAATTGAACAAACAAACATGGAAAAAATGATTGTATCACCTATAACATGGAAAAATGACTGCATCACCTATAACTTGGAAAAATGACAGCATCACCTATAACATGGAAAACTGACTGCAACACCTGCATACCATTCATAGTCCTAATGCATTCACAAAGTAAAGACAAACTTTAAGGTTCTGATATTAAAATTCAAAAAATGATATCATCTGTAAATACAAGTTTCAAATTTATTTGAAGAACAATATGTGTGAAACAAACCAATCTACTTTCCTGGCAACATTTGCTTCAACCAAAGTCCAGAAATGAAGTGCTAAACCTAATGAACAATTGAAGTGTCCTACAGGATAGACTGCATTACCTCCCTTGGATAAAACTACCACAAGAAGAGAACCCACCATGTTGGTAAAATGAATTGTCTAATTAGAACAATGGGCAATTCATTTCTTTTGTTATATTTTTATTTTCTATATGAAACAAATTGTATAGGAAGAACGATGCATACAATATAAGTTTACAATTTATGCTGTGTTATGGTGGGATGTATCACATTGGATATGTACAAGTGTTTTAGTGCAAATTATCTTCAAATCAAATTGCAATCAATCAAATCATCCTGAAATTAATCAAAGATCCACTATACTCAGCAGGTTTAATTTCCTGCTCTTGAAAACTTTGTCTTTCCAAGGGAAAATAATACTCTTACTGAGTAGGAAATTATGCCAGCTACTAAAATGCATAGAAGATAACAAAAAAAAAAAAAAAATGTAAAATTGTAAGAACAGCATACAAATTTGCATTTATATATCACAAGGTCATAAGATACCCTTTACAATGAGGGGTACTACATAAGGGAAATTGAAACCCTGATTTTTTTATATTTTGGTGATAAATGTACTGTACACAAGGTGCATTATATATAAGAGAAAATATAATGCTTTGATCCCTTATAGTGTGGATGCAATATATAAGGGATAATGTAATACTTGTGTGATTTATAGTGGGGGCACTATGAATTTGTTTATGTTACTATTATAGGGTTTAATGCCATTTATCAGCACAAGATAGGCTATACATGGTGGCCAGTATAAATGGTGGAGGAAGAAACTGGGAAAACCCCGGAAAGAACCACTGACCCACGAGATGCTACCAGCAAGATTTCCCACATAACCACATTGGATGAGCCCGAGACTCAAACCCACGCAGACAGAGGTGAGATGGCATTGATCTTTAATGGTGAGTGCCTTAGACCACTTGGTCAATCGGGGCCCCTAGGACAAAATGCAAAGGGCAGTATATTAATAGTGTGATTTATATTGAGGGGTACTATATTAAGGTGCAATGAAATAATGAAGTGCCTTACAGTTAAGATATGATATAACTGAGAATGTAATACTGGTACACTATACAAAGGACAAATGTGATACTGATACACTTTATAAATGACAAATATAATACCGGTACACTATACAAAGGACAAATGTAATACTGATACATTATACAAAGGACAAATGTAATACCGATACATTATACAAAGGACAAATGTAATACTGATACACTATGTAAGGACAAATATAATACTGATTTGATTTCTAGAGGGGTAAAATATAAGGACTGTACTAACAAGGCAAGAAAAGTGTAGAGTGTACTGTATAAAGGATAAATGTGTGGATGTAATTTGGATTTTTAACATAGCTCTAACAATATTTCAGTCATACTGCTATGTCTGCAGTGTGACAGTTTATAGTCATGTGAATCACTGGGGCATCATGCTGCAGACATGTATCATCATGTCTTACCTAGTTACATTAGCCTGACACCAGTCTGACCAGTCCTGACACTAACCCATTGATGATGAGAACCAAGCAAGGCAACTGCTTGTACCATTTTTATAAGTCTTTGGTATGACTCAGCCGGGGTTCAACCACATGACTTTCAACATCCGAGACGGACACTCTAACCACTATGCCACTATAATAATTATGTACGCTGTATAAGGGACAAAACTAAGAAGGCCAAACAAATATGTCTGTTTCTTATTGCACATTTATTTTAAAATTAGGACAGGTAGAGTTTATTATTTTTCTAAAGCACATGCATTGTAACGTATTAAGTACTTGAAAAGTATGAGCAAAGAAAGTGTCTTTATTACACAAACAAATAAGTTTGGGGAATTTAAAAAAATACATTGTTTTTTACCATGGATGGAAAGAATGCTGGAGTTGACACTTACAAACATGGTTGATAGCCAACCAGAAACGTCACATATATTTTTGTGTACATGAAGTACCTTGTATTTTAATAAAAATATTCACTGAATTGTAAAAGGCAATATTGAATAATACTAATAAAATAATAATACTACTAATAATAAAAATAATAGTATTGGATGGTTATTGGGCAGGGTTCTCACTAATTTCTGTGGAATTACTTTAAATGTATCTAGAACAACTCATATCCCCTGGTCAGATCCCCAGGAAAATGGTGAAACAATCTTCACCCACACAGTTACAGTGACCAGAGCATCATGTCTAAAACTAGCACTGTATCAGTCTTTGATGGCTAAAGAACATTACACAAGTACATACATATGGACACCCATTCATGACAAAGCAAATAATAATAACAATAAAAGAATCCAACTTCTGGACTACATGGTCAAACACTGGGTTCAGGGACATAACTCTAAGGGAACATTGGTACAGGGACTTAACTCTGGGATAAAATTTGTACTCGTAGAAAGAGAAGTACTCATTAAGTAAATCAGTAATGGAGATATAAGTGAAGGAAACAACTGTAAACAAACACTTCACTAAAATGTGTCCCCATCAACAGTACTGATTCCATGGTCCCCTCCCAAGAGCAAGAATGGAACTGAGAAAATGGGTTGGGGGTAACATTGGAATTTTTCTTGTTGCTAGTTAAATGTCACACAAATTCACAAAACCCAATATCATGTTTATAAGTAAGAATTCAAAATTCAGCCCAGTAAGTTTGCAACATTTTGTTCTACTTTTATTTTTCAGGATCCCACATCTGACACATATGTTATGACTGTTTGACAAGGTTCTTCCAGTCATTATGAAACATACTCAGGGTTTGCTTGGTATGAGCTTGAGCTCAAAAGAGGGTAGAAATATGCAGGAAGTGTTGGTGATAATATTTGTTTAAATAATAAATGCCAGAATGACAATATGGATCAAAGGTAATGAAAAAGAAATATAAGTTATTATTTTTGTGGAAAAAAATAAAGACTATATTTTGTTATGCCTTTCATTGTCATTTATTTTTTCCTTGTTTAGATATTTCCAATTTCTTTCGTACACAATGATATTGATTCTAAGTCTTAACCGTTATTACAATCTTCAAAAAAACAAAATGCATGGAACAACGGTGTAATTACAAACATAGCACTTTCCAGGAGGGAGTACTATTTGAAAATCCACTTTAAGCAAACAAGACATCAAGAAAAAACATCGGTTTATAAGAAATAACTTAATGTTACTCACAACTTAGTGACGGGAAACAGACATAAGCACAATTGCTGAAATGAATGCCATCACACGTGATTGATGCTATCTGAATGAAGAAATAAAATAGTCTAAAGGGAAATAAATCATACCATTAGTGGCTTTAGTTCCTTGGATTACTTATATGATCTGTTCTGACATTGGAACCTATGACAAAATGGAAAGTCGTATTGACAATGGAAACTGTCTGTGATAATATGGAAAGTCGTATTGACAATCGAAACTGTCTATGATAAAATGGAAAGTCATTGATATTGGACCCTGTTTGTGATAAAATGGAAAGTCATATTGACTTTAGGACCCGTCTGTGATAATATGGAAAGTCATACAAACATTGGAAACTGTCTCTAATAAAATGGAAAGTCATATTGACATTGGAACCTGTTATGATAAAATGGAAAGTTGTATTCAGACATTGAAACATGTATATGATAAAATGGAAAGTCATTGATATTGGAACCTGTCTATGATAAAATGGAAAGTCATATTGACAATGGAAACTGTCTATGATAAAATGGAAAGTCGTATTGACAACGGAAGCTGTCTATGATAAAATGGAAAGTCATTGATATTGAAATCTGTCTATGATAAAATGGAAAGTCATATTGACAATGGAAACTGTCTATGATAAAATGGAAAGTCATTGATATTGGAACCTGTCTATGATAAAATGGAAAGTCATATTGACTTTGGGACCTGTCTGTGATAATATGGAAAGTCATACTGACATTGGAAACTGTCTCTAATAAAATGGAATGTCATATTGACATTGGAACCTGTCTATGATAAAATGGAAAGTTGTATTCAGACATTGAAACATGTATATGATAAAATGGAAATTCATATGGAATATGTCTATGATAAAACATAAAGTTGTGTTGACACTGGAATCTGTATATGATAAAATGGAAAGTCATATTAACATTGGAATCTGTCTGTGATAAAATGGAAAGTCATAATGACATGGCCTTTACACCAGAAGCATAGGCATCCTATGATGTCTTGTTTGTTCTAATGAAAATGCACTACCACCAATTTGAAGTCTGTTATGGCTGTCACAGTGGCCAGATTTAAAATCTTGTTAACACGTAACTTCTCATGAATGAATACTTATATCAGCATGGGCATCTCACTAAAAGATGTATGTGTGTTCGTCCTAAATTAAAATGGTGCTAATCCAACACCTATAGTAACAGATCATCTTCAAGTTCAAATGTTTTCACAACTTTTAAATAGAAAGTCATTTTGACATTGATGTTTCATTGACAAGTTCTTATGGTGTATACTTGGTCCTAAATAATCACAAATAACCTTTGACATGGCTACCAGCATATAGCTGTCTTGAAATATTGTTATATATTCCTCGTAAATGGATGGCTATGAACATACAGTTTTCACCCATAGACCTCGTATGCTTTATAATTGGCCTTAAAAGAAAATGATGTCAGTTACACATCAATATGGCTGGCACAGTTATATATCAATATGGCTGACACAGTTATATATCAACTTGGCTGACATAGTTATATATTTATATGGTTGACACAGTTGCATATCGAAATGGCTGACACAGATATATATCAATATGTCTGACATAGTTATATATCAATATGACTGGTACAGATATATATCAATATGGCTGACACAGCTATATATCAATATGGCTGGCATAGTTATTTATTAACATGGCTGGCACAGTTACATATAAATATGGCTGATACAGTTATATATCAATATGGCTGGCACATATATATCAATATGTCTGACACAGTTATATATCAATATGGCTGGTACACTTATATATCAATATGGCTGACACAGTTATATATCAATATGGCTGACACAATTCTTACATGTCTTGAAAATCCCATTATCACTGTTATAATGAGATGAAACTTGGCATGTTCATTAATCATAGTCTAAGGTTACATGACATACACATAGTAAGATCCAGTTTCAAGATCCAAGTCATTTTCTTTCTTAAATTGTTTTTCAAAACATGTTTAATAAGGAAAATGAATATTTTGAATGCTGTTTTACAGAACTATCAAGTTCCTATCTGTAAAGTTAAGGTCACAATCATCTCAAGGTTCCTTGAAGGAATGGTTTTGGATGCAACTTGAAATCCATTATGAGCAGTATCAAAACATTACAAGTTTACACCGTGACTGACTTTTGTGACTTTCATAATCATTAGCCATTGGGTTACGGTCACTTACCAATATTCCTCTTGCTAAGTCATGAACTAAAACCCCGTATTTAGATAGAACAAACTATATACATAACCATTGATATTCATCTGTCATGATTCTAGCTTGAAGATCAAGGTACTTGGTTTCTGTTGTCAAGACTGTAGCTCTAAAGTTGTTGCAGAGTTTGGGAAGAATGTACGTATTTGTATGCAGTCAGTGCATTGCAAGGCATGTTCAGAGTCATGTATCAAGGTCAAGGTCACTGCATGAGAACATCTGATGCCATGTAATAATAGTGTCATATTAAATTGTGAGATGAATAAGTGGAGTCCATATGCAAACTGCACTGACCCAGATCTGACAATGCATAATGTGACAGCAGATCTGGGTCTGTATAGTTTGTCAGAAGTAATCAGTAGAATAAACAACATATACCCTGGTCTTATAAGATATTTGAGTCTATACAGTTATATTTTGTATTGTTTAATTCAATGGTTAGTACTTTTCTAGGTCAAATCTACAACTGATCCAGGTTAAACTGACATGTGATTATTGACTTTAGGTTGCTTAGAAACAAGAATGGGATATAAGTGACACACCAGCTCTAGCATTTGATTGGTTCACTGAGATTTGGAAGTCAGAATAGGGCTGATATTATTTTCAACCAGTTTGATTGACATTGTAATAATAAGAATTAAATATTCGAGAATGTTCTGTTTATTTAAAACACAAAAAGGACGCTATATGGTCAAGATGCATGCTATATTATATGCGGATTTATATATGCATGTAGATCCACATATCAATGTCTCATAAGCAAGCAATGTAAAATCAAGACAACTTACCTGTGAAAACATTGGGTGTAACTGTGGCTCAGTGGTCAGCATGCTGTCATCATAGCATCATGGGTCATATATCATGGTTTGTCCTCGTTAAGGCACATTATTCCATTTGACACTAAATAGCCTACTTGTGCTGGTGTACTATAAAACTTTGACTTAACTGTGAACAATTTAATTTTATTACTACATCAGTGGAAAATGAATAAATAAAAGGTGCTTAATAATCCAATATTCAGTGTTCATTTATGTTGAATCTCTCTCTAGGAAATATATCCTAAGGTGTCTTTTTTCTAAACTTTCAAAGTTATTTTTCAATTATATTTGAAGCACTGGTCACATTTATTGATGTTGTTTGATACTGAAGATATATTCCATTTGTCTCCAAGAAATATAAACATGCTTAACAAAACACTTTTGTTCAGATTTTGTTGGAAGGGTAATTCTTTTATAAATAAATCTTGAAATATTGATACAAATAGTAATGTGAAGCACATATTCATAACCTAGTCAGGTATGAGTGTGGTAATAGAGAATAAAAAGACCTTTAGCAAGGAAAAATCTATAGCAACCAGTAACAGCATTTACATCCCTTTTGTCCATGTGTGATTTCACTAGCCCATATATTTTTTTAAATCTATAGCTAACGCATTGGTATATATATAATATATAATTATCATAGTCAACCATATTGTACAAATGAAATAGTAACATCAGTTATATTAGGTATACAAAATACATGTACTGGTATTTACAGTTATATTAGGTATACAAATAAATGTACTGGTATTTCATTTATATTAGGTATAACAATAAATGTACTGGTATTTACAGTTATATTAGGTATACAAATAAATATACTTGTATTTACTTTTATATTAGGTATAACTATAAATGTACAGTTATTTACAATTGTATTAGGTATAAAAATAAATGTACCGGTATTTACATGTATACTAGGTATACAAATAAATGTACTGGTGTTTACAAGGACAGATCAGGTTGAGAATTTAACAGCAAATCAGCACAACACTGGATATATAGTATCACTTATAACTTCAAAATTATACCCAAAAGTTAAGAAGATAAATTTTTCCAAAAATATAAAGGTTTACTTTTTCAAGAAAGGTTTAAAATAATGGATCAAAATTTATATACACATCTCCATGTTACCCCTGGCGAAAATCAAGACACAGGTGTAAACATTAGGGATTTTCTACTAGGAAAACAGGAAACATCTAAATTGCCTATATATTATGAGGAAAAAATACAAATTTGGTGCTATATATATATAAACATTTTGGACAGAGTGGGTAAATAGTTAAAGCTTACTTCTATAGCAGTATATTGTATGAATTTCATGTGACAGATGTTGATATGCACTAGATTAAGAAAAGACAATTCTAGACTAAATCTGTATTAATAACATACATTACCCACATGCAAATAGTCTATATATAAACTTGAAAGAATGAGTTATACATACACCAAATTTACTGCACAAACATTAAGCTTTATATATTGAGTGGCTACTGTCATGTATACTTGATTCAATTTATATTTAATTTTATTTAATTTTCTGTTTCTAAGTCTCATTTTTTCATTTCATTACATGTCAAAATAATGTAATCTTGTTTACTTGATTTCGCAATTTTTCAGAAAATTAGTTTTACCCGTCTCTTTTCATAAACAAGTAATAAGAGAAAAACTGTTTCTAATTTTGACTCAGTTCTCAACCTTGATTCAGAAATCACCGAGACAAGTAAAACACTTTCTATTTTTATTTTATTCTTAGAGTAAAATGATTGGTTTTGATCAAGGTCATAATGTGATTTTAGATACGTGTACAGCCTCTATTTCACAATTATTGGTTTTCAGAAATTGCGCAGTCGTTAGATTTAATATTGATTTTTAAAGATATATTTCTAAGTTTGGACTTTTACCTTAGAAACTGGAAATTGTTTTGTGGCGACAAGTTTGTAGTTACCGTTAAATTTGTATTCAAATTATTTGGATTCTTAAAAGTTAATTGTTTTTCTTGGAAATATTTGAGTGCCCATACAGACTTCTTGGACAAAGACATTTCTTTAAATTTTATTCGGAATTCAAGCACCGGAATATTATTTTATGTGGTTCACAAAGAACTGTATATACCTCAGTACCATACAGATTACAATTTACATTACTGCATTCCATTTTTGATTTTTCATCGGGCCTTAAACTTGAATTCATTAGAACATTCCATTAAAAGGACTTGATAAATTTAATTCATGAATTCTTCTTGGATCATTTTTGGATTTGATTCTGAAAACCGTAAGTTCTTAGGGAAATAAGTGATTTGTTAAATTTTACAAAGCTTGTTGGTTTGACCTTTTTCTTTGTTACTGTTTATTACAGTCTAAACACTTAACACTACAGAATATACAAGGTAGAAATGATACCATTGGAAAACGCTTTATATATTGGTTTGGGCTATTTTTTAATATTAAACAATACATTTACAGAAATAACTAAATTTTGAAATTCCAAGAACACCAGCCAAATTATATATAATTAAAGAACAATAATTCATTTTTAGAAATACCAATATTTTGTGGAATTTATAAAAGAAAATAAATTTTGGTATTATTTATTAAAACAAAAATCTAAAAAATTCCAAACATAAAATAGAATAAATAGTCCATGATAAAGGCTGGAAAAAACATGCAGTCAAAAGTAAACAAACAAAAGCAAAACTATTTTCCTTTGCATGATGAATGGCTTCTAGGAGAGGGACGTGCTAAAAGGAATAATTTACAAAATCCCACCATGCCTTACGTGCAACCATGTACCACGCGTGCCGTCGATTGCCGACCCGTCATATACCATATCAAAACATATAACATATCAAATACCAAAGTGGAAACGCATTTTTCAGTACAATTTGTTTATTGTACAATTCTCATATATTTATCAAAGTATGAATTTTCCGATGATTTATACAGATGACTAATTTTATTCACGGATATATCAAAAATGCAATTTTATGTTCTGTATCAACCTCCATTAATATAGCAATAACAATGTGACAAGAGGGCGCTTCAGTCGGGCCGGCTGCCACCATCTTACTACTACTTATTTTTACAGAGAGGGCAACCCCTTTACGGGGCTCTCATTCTTTTAACTTTGATTGGACAATTTCATGAACAACGAGAACATTTTCCGTCATATACTGAGCAAAGGAAACCATTTGGCTTTTCTTTTAAACTATATATTTCTAGTAAGAATTTGATACGGCTCAGAAAAACATTTCAGGAAAAATCCACAAAACGTGTGGATCACGGAGGGTTTCACAAGGGGGACGTTTTATTAGGTATTTAAATATAGAATATGCCAAGAGTATTTTAGTATTTATTTTCGTTTTGTAGGAATAGAGTTGTATTATAATATACCCTCCGTCCCATCTTTAACCTGAAATGCGGGTATGTGAGAAGGCTTGTAGGTAACAACTATATACTCACTGAATGTTACTGCTACAGTAACCAGCATTTTTTTTTTTTAGTATTACTGCTACAAAATATTGTAAATCCTGTTTGAAACCTTTAGATATGAATAGAATATACTAGTAAAAAACATTAATACAAATTTATACTTGTATCTTCACAGATGAGATGTGATTGTTTTCTGTTTGAAGAATAAGACCAGCCCCCCTTAACCCTGTTATAATTTAAAGAAACTTTTAAAGATTTTAAGGTTACTCTCAGCGCAGTTTGTTGTTTCACCATACCCGCTGCATAAGCATCTTCATTTTTCTGTGATTTTATCTTTATTTTACACTGTTTAAAACATAAGTTAATACTGTTATGAATAAAAATGCCAGCACAATCCAACTATGCAAAACAACAACTGCAATATAAATTAATACATAAATAAAAATAAAAAGTATTTAAGTACTGTATTTAACTTTCATAGGAAATATTAGAGAAAAATAAATATTGTATGCAAACTTACCGTAAGAAAAGTAATATTAGTAGATGAATTGGTCTAAATAAATTCTCATACAGGTAGCAATTAAAAGGAAATACTACCTGTATTGTCTTGTTACATTGTCCTTATAGGTTTCTTTTTATCAGTAAGGAAGCAGATGTTACCAATCCCTTTTTTGACTTTCACATGAATAAAACATGAATAAAAACAAGCATTACTCATAAGTTGTTTGTTTTTTTGGATTGGACGTACACTAATATTTGTAAATTCTGAGTAATTAAAGCTGCAAATTCTAGATTGGGTAAGGCACATTTCTCCAAAAATTACTTTTATATTCCAAATACATATGTAAATTATGCCACAAAATGAGTCTGGTTATATCCTCTGGTGACTGTTTCATTAATTAACCCCAACAATCATTACATTACTGATTTGTTTTAAAATATATACACTGTATATAAAATGTTCACATTTTGGAGAATTCCTTTTTTTGCAGGCAATACAATAAGTTGTTTGCACTTGCCATGAGAAAAACCATGAAAAGTAGTATACTTTATTTGCTAATTTGTTATTTCCGATGTTTTGACCCTCTCAAAAATACCATATTAATTAACTTGAGATGAAAGTTTAAATATGTCCTGTTATCCCTAATTTATGGAGCGAATTATATACATGGATGTATACGTAATCACTATCTACAGAATCCACCCAATTCTACCCCGAATGTTTAATCAATGCTTTACCAGCGACTTTTTCAAACGATTCTATGTTTTTTTTTCTTCTCCTTTTGTTAGCTGAATAATCTACATGTTTTGAGTTAGCGAAAATAGGGAACATCAATGGCGGCGGCTGGCATTTTTGAGAATTTGACTAATAACTATTTTAGTTCATGGTTTAAAGCTGCACGATACATATTCAGTGTGTTAATAGCCCATAAGGGTTGTTTTCACAGAACGTCACAATTGTGTAAGCAGATACCCACAATGCAACGAGCGCGTATCTTGCGCCGCCATTATGAGTCCCTAACAAACCTATATCTACACGAGTCATCGCGTATATTCAAGATTATAATCTGATTTAATTGTCGATTATCATATATACTTAAGCGAAATGATATTTAGATTATACTTGAAACTATTTGCCCCTATAGCGTAATCGAGCATATTGCTTTCAAATATAAATGCAGTTGTTTTTACAAACATACACTATTGTCCTTTTAAAATATTTTATGTAATGTCCCTAAGCTTGTCATCTTGAAAGAGTATTTATGGACAATGAACTTCGGGATACAATAACAGTTACGGAATATTTGTTTTAATAAGTACGGTCAAATATTGCATTTGTGGTGGAGATTACGGACGTAGGAAGGATGATAGTGAATGTCAGCGATAACCGGTGAAAGAAATTTCGTCTTCAGTGTATTAAAACGAAACATTTCCATAACGGAGTATGACTTTGTACCGAATGTCAAAACCGATTATTCTTGAAATACTTTTCAAAATATGAAAATATATATTAACAATTGGCTTTTTAGCTTGAACTGAAAGATAATGATTGATATCAGCCCATGTAAATTGAAAATTATGAAATGTTTCTACTTTTTTGTGTATCCATTTGTGTATGCGTCTGTTTATTGTTAGATCTATTTGTTTATAAAATAATAACAAAGATTATTGAAATTTCGATGTTTTACTTGAACAAAATAATAAGAAAAGTCACGTATATGGTCTCGTCCGATTGATATGCACAACCGAGTGTGATGTTACATTATATCCTTGCGTACAAAATGAGACGTACCTTCATAATTTTGTGAGATGAACAATCTTGTGAGGTGCCGGTTTGTGTGGCTAGAGAATCAAAATGGCGGATATGGAAGTACCACGTTTTGTAACGTCACGTGAAAACAACGGATTGTTTAATCTATATACGTCACTGCATTTAAGTTTGATTTTCTCTTCTTGATTTCCTTGGGACGAACACAGGCCTACTGCCATTGTCATAAGTCTACATTGGTATCATTGTAACAGTCCATAAATTAATACAGGTTCCGAACCATTGCTATGCACAACTTAAACACGGTATGCGCCGCGAAAATCGAAATGATTTTATATTTTGGGCAATGCAATCATAATGTTGGAATACGTAAAATATCGAGCTGGTTGTTTATTTATATAACCCTTGTGAAAATTGACTAAATGTACAGAAGTATGTAAAGTGTGGTGGTCCGCTTTTGGACATTCAGCCAAAAGTTCTCAAACTAGTGACACCACAGTTATTGTGATTTTTTTTTATTTGTTTTGTTTTATTCAGTTTATTTCAGAGTTATGGAACTTTAGGCAATATTTTGGACACTATTTGTTTGTTTAAAGTTTATTTAAGCACAAAGTACTAATTGTTTAGCGAATTGGAATTCGTTTCTCTCTTCTAAATTATATGAATTGTATTCATTTTTAATTTATTTTATAAGCAAACTATATATTACTGTACTGATTTATAAGGTCAAGTGAGTGTTGTCCTCACAGACCGAAACGTTTATTTATTTACGTATTAAGTTTATCTTTTTAGTTATTTTATGAAGTTAAATGCATAGAGTTCAATTTCTTTACGCTGCAAATAGGTAATCAATTTTTTTAAAATTATAGGTCAAAAGTGTTTTTAGTGAAATATAACGTCCAAGTCATTGGGACCGTTATCTTAACCCAGTTGACATTATCAATAAATTCAGTCATTACTTAATCAGGCACGTGATACACATAAATCCATCCTTTTCATAAGAAGCTCAAATGTCTAAGTCGTGAGTTCAACCTCACCGACTTGACAGTCTAAATTAACTTAACAATGTCGGTTTAATCTAGCAAACGATAAAACACAAATAATTTATGTTTCTATTTCATAATTTACTAATTGTCTAGGCCATTATAAATGTTGTCCTCACCGACAAGAAAGCCAGTTTAATTCGATTTACACCAATTCAATTCAAACAAATATTATGACATAGTTGAAGGGTAAAGTCAAGCAATTGTTCTCCTTGCAGATGTTACATTTCACGTATCACAACGAAGATATATTTTGTCTTCTGTAGCAAACTTTATCTCAAATAAATCCAAAAATAACAAATCATATATAATGTTCATTCATCAAAAGAGGTAATACTGTAATGAATCAACAGTAGTCCATTCATCAAAAGAGGTAATAATATCATGAATCAATAGTAGTCCATTCATCAAAATAGGTAATAATATAATGAATCAATAGTAGTCCATTCATCAAAAGAGGTAATACTATAATGAATCAATATTAGTCCATTCATCAAAAGAGGTAATACTATAATGAATCAATAGTAATCCATTCATCAAAAGAGGTAATACTATAATGAATCAATAGTAGTCGATTCATCAAAAGAGGCAATACTATAATGAATCAATAGTAGTCCATTCATCAAAAGAGGTAATACTATAATGAATCAATAGTACAGTGCTAATATATATCCTATACTTCTCTGAGATTGTCATATACCAAACTGTATCTCAAACAATGATAATATTATTGATGTGTATTCAAGCAACAAAACTGTCGTGGTTATGAAGTGCAGCTTTATTAAATGTTTCTTGTGAAATAAATCGTCTTGTTTTATGGTTGAAAAGGATGCAAGAGTTCCAGATTATTATATTCTCCCCACCTTATTCAGCTTGTAATACGCATAATCATCTCTGGTGTCATACTCAAATGTAGTGTTAGTCGGATCCAGCTCGGCCGTTACAATTCGTTATTTGTAAACACCGAATATGCATGATCAATGTCTTTATGTATACAAACAAACTTTTAAGAATGCAGTATCACTTTGACAATATTTAGTTTAAGCTACCCATCTTAGGTTCCTATGATATCGCGGGTTCTAACGTATCGTCGTATTCGAAGATGTCGGTATGTTATTGTGCGTAACGCCACCCATTGTATGCTTATCTAATATAGAGAAAATTACCATAAGTAAGTTGCTAGTTCTGTGTCACCAGCTGTTTTCAGGAAAATGATGGGATTGCTCGCGAGTACAAGTTTTAAACAAATGCATCCATGAATATTGCTATTTTCAAAAATGGCCGTTCCTAATGTTCTCAGATATAATCTGTATGTTCTTAAAGTTGATGCAACTGGAACAAATCGGTTACCCAGTTGGTCATCTAAAAATGTCCAATGATGTTATGCAATTGCCAGATAACATGATCACTATATTTATCAAACGCCAAATATCGAGTTTATGATAGCAAATATGAGTCAAAATATGAAGTATCTAAATGTTGCTGATTTCTAGAGGCAACCACTATCGACAGGTGTTCACTTTAAAACTAGGTTGTACACGATTGTTAAGTCTATTTTTGGAGTTCGTGGTGTTGCTCTTTAACAGTTTTCGACATGTACTTTCATGTCCATGCTGGTGGACCATTCTCGAGGACACTACTTGCGACCTCTCCTGTCACAGGAAATCACAAATGTATTGCTTTAATTCTCTCAGAAACGTTTTTATCATGCTGTCGTAAAACATGTTTTTTATTAAGGCAATTTCAGAGTAACTCCCCTTGGAAAACGCTAATCTCTAATGGAGTCTGTGTATTGAACGTTTCCGCAATCATGTGATTTATATTGGCAAATTAATGCATTTCTTAGAAGAAAAAATAAAATAACATGACATAGACGGTAAAAATATGTTGTGTATTTATTTATTTGCCAATCGCAAACTTTAAAACCCGCGACACCTGATCGCGGTATATGTCACAATATTAATTTATCATCCATTATGGGACCAATTCTTGATGTGTGTATGTAATACTATTAGTCTCAATATTGCATAATATTTAAATATGTTAAACATGAATGATTATAGTTGTTATATGGCTATATATTTTGTGGAAAGACACGTCCTTTAAGCACAGAACACCACAACATACACCAAACTGCACCAGTGACATCCAATATAAATGTTTTTAGTAGTCAGGAATGTGAATAACTCTTTAAAATGGTAAAATGTGTCATTATTATATAATTAATCGATATGATTATAGAATTTGATGGGTTTTTTTTATTATTCAAGATTCGATTTTACATATTACAATAAAATGTCTACGTAATGATTTTGTTTTACACATATAAAAATAAGCCAGAATAGGTTTTTTAATTTGACATTATGATTATGTCGTTACCTCTTAACACTATACAATGCAACTAAAAGTGCATTTTGATATTTTCAATGAACATTGTAAGCTGAATGAGATAGAAGGATAATACGTGTAATACATATCACCCTGCTATAATGTGGAGTGCATCCACGACTTATTTTATTGGTATTTTGTTGTGGGTTTTTTTTGGGGGGGGGTATTTTTGTTTTTGTTTTTTTAAATATTTTTTTAAAGGAGAAGAATGGTGTTTTTCAACAATGAATTTGTCCAGTCAGATAATTATGCGCAGACGCAATACACACAAGTACTTCTAGCCAATTACGCTTCTTGACTGGCACAATTGTAATGCAGTTAAAATAAATTCTGCCTCAGAATAATTTAAATCTCCGGTGATTGTGAGTTCTATTGGTCGGGCACACCTTTATGAAAAAAACACCAATTACGTCATAAACTTTGACATCTAACGATCATCTTTGTAGAATGAATATCACCCGAAGAAATTTCTAATTTCGTTGCTGAACAACAACATAGACCTTACTTTTCTCAACTGAAAAAATGTTGTTTTTTCGATTGACATCAAGAACTGGGTTGGTGCATCGGTGAATGTCACTCCAGGTTTGTAGCAACAATCACTGAGTATTCATACACCTGGTGTTGCACCCAATGCTTCAGCATTTTCACCTTCTAATACTATAACACCAAGCTGACCTAGCTAGAGTTGGCATTGGTACATTAGGATGGTTCCATCTATCAATGCATATTTGGTGATTAGCATCATTATATTTTACGTATACGATGGTATGTTCAGACCACCCTGATGCAAATATTCGTCAACAAGTGGAATAAAGATATCATCAATGTTAGCATCCACTGTTAATTGGTCAACAAGTATGCAACTTAATCATCGCGGCTAAATTCAATCTCGAATATCCAATGATAAAATCTAAGCTGAAACACAAACGCTAAAGACGTTTAAGTAGCGGAATGGATTGGTTTGTAGTGTATCAAACCTAGTTTAATCTTTAGCTATCAACAATATTTCTATCGTATAAATACATAATTTTGGAAGGCCGGTGCCGTGTTAGTTACGTACTATATTAATCGGGGACCAGTCTGTCTATATACAACTGCTGTTATTTGGCTCCATCCGCTTTAATAACCAGATATAGTAAAAGCTTACGACCTATGCTCGCGTGTTGTTATGATGATGAGGTTAGGTTTATCAAAACCATTTACATTATGCAAAATTAATACACCATTTGCTATTTTACTACCATCAGTTATTTTCTCTTCTTTGCTGAATTGACCACGCGTGTTGGTGCTGGTACACGATCAAGTTCTTCTTGCACGTATTGACATGGTGCATTATTAGCAAAATTAACATATTTTTTTAAACGCAAAAAAAAACAAGTCGCTGTCTTGATTCCATCGTTGTCACGTTTGTATTGCGACAGCGCCTTTGAGATTGACAATGATATATTGAATGTTCACGTTCGACGTTATCCCTTTGCCAATTTGATCTTCAACAATCACAAGCCCCACCCCACCCCGTCGACACCAACAGCATCATTACTGTTACACTCATGTTGATAGGCATGATTCTTTATCTCTACCCCACGTACTTTAACGTGAAATCAATATGTCCTTGCAGAGCCGGTGAACGAACCATTCCGCGCAACGCATCAACAAGAAGATGACTCAGTATGCGACCATACAACAGTGCCTGTGCTAGGTTATTGGAATGAAAAAGTGGTAGACCGATTAGTGTCGTCTTCGTCATCCAAAGCCCCGGTATAAATAATTAACAAATCATGGTGCTGGACACCACTGAACCCAGCCCATGACCGGTGACGAAACGTAATAGGCGGAATCATATTTGTACATGCCTGAAATATGTCTGCACGCCACAACGCCTAATTGTATGCACTCGAACACAAAGTGAACTTTATTTAACTGTTCGAAAGTGACGGCGGAAAAACCTTTACTTGACAACTAAAAGTACAACGCATCGATTGGCGGCAGCTGAATTTCGGCAAATGTGCTTCAGTCGGTCCTGTTCTCACAAGTATACATGCCTTTGCAAATTATCAGGTCCATGTTGATGGGACAGCATTTACGAGTGATTATCAAGTTCTCCGCCGTCGAATTGTTACCTAACTTCTCCAGGGAAGAATTCATGCACTGGATCGAATATGTGAACTGCAATTGTCCAAGCCGAAACGTCATGTACTTTTCCGTGTTTTTGGTGGTCAATTTAATAGGGGAGTCTGATGCAATGTCTACTGCTTCAATGAACATTTGATCATCATATCATCGCAGGTTATGAATTACTACAGGAATATTGGTTTTGTTCGGATAAGCTCTCAGCTGCAAATAATACGCGATGTGTGCGGAACTATCGTACGCGTCAGTGATGTGCATGTCATCACGAACTTTGGAACCAAGTTTTACTTCCATCGCTGAACTGGCTTTGCTCTTTGTCAGCGAAAACTTTTTCACACATCCAGCAGTTAGTGGCTGCCGATACCTCATGAATGTCCTCACCCGTTCTAATCATGCGTGATAGTGAATCAAGCTGCTGTTGAATATATTTCGCTGTGACTTCGATCGATCTGAGGAATTCATCTATTATGTCTGAAATGTTCACCTTCTGAGCAGGATCATTTATTTGCCATCACATCGAACCACAAACTAACCCGTACAGAATTATCTGCGCGATTTTCATTGTCTGGTTGATATCAGATGCATTTGTGACTTTACCAGCAGAACTGTATTATACCGCACTTCTTTCTCAGGCACTCAAATGCCCGTACGTGATATATGAGACTTTCAATTTTCGCTGCACTGCAGATATGACAGTGCTTTTACCAGGCTCGGGCATGACCGTGGTTTTTCAGCGATACTGTTGCAGTAAAAGTCATTACTGCTGAGCACTCTTTGTGTGCTTATTGCATGGATGAGCGGATATTTTATACCACTGTATTACCTGTACCGGTTAAGCATTCGAAAAAGGTCCTTGATTCATACATATTGAGATACCGATTCTGAGTCTTACGTTTCAATGAAATCAATATTTTAGTTTCACCTTTATGACCGTGTGGATATAGCTGGGTTCAGTGTTTCAAATGTATTATTGAACAAAGCCCCATGACTGGCACACTCACTTCATGTGCTTGTTTACACCTTGACTAACCCCTCAACCAGAAAGTAATCTAACCTCTGTCATTTCTGTGGCGGTAGCATGTCATGAGCGTTAGAGGCTAGAACGGCTGTATGGGGACTCATAAAGTAGTGAATTAGTCAAAAGCCATATATCCGTACTGCTGATACTTATGTAACGATCATGATGATCAATATTTTAAGGAATTTTCAGTTACACCTAGTCAGATGGTAATGTGCGGGAGGATGTGAAATCCTGACAACGTATGCTTATTGGAGAAACATAGCATGCCAGACATTTAGGTACTAGTTAATGATATGCACATTCGAGAGAGAGACAGAGAGATAGAGAGAGAGAGAGAGTAAATGCATAACACTCACTGACAGTCATATTCATGTTTTGATGTTATAAAGAAAACTAGCTCAGTAGTCTGTTTTAAGAAAATTAAGTAGATACACACACATTTCAGTTTGTGAAAATCGAAGAAAGCTTGAAATAGGATATAAAGCATTGGAATTTATATATGACATAATGCACTTGGTGGCAAAACATGCACAGTGGGTAGAAAAAGTTGTAATCTGGATAAGGAATACATATTGTCATCTTGTAAGCTCACACATTTCAATTCGATACAACATTTTGAAATCAAACAGCTGACAGGACTGATCACAGAGCATTATCTTTTCCTACGTACTCTTATTGTGAAACATTGCGCAAGTTATCTATGATATATACTGGCTGTAACATACACAGATTAATAGTGACATAGCTATTAAAAGCTATTATTTCAAATAGGTCGAGATCAGGAAGGTTTATTGAAATCAACATTTTTGTTAGGTCAAATAAATCCTTAACGTTCCTCTCCTTTGTCATAGGATGGCATCACACATAATCTAAAACCCCTTGACTGTTGGAACAGCAGAGGCTTTACATATCGAAGGTATTTATTTATTACTAAGCAATGACCCAACTGGATATATGGTTGTGTTTAATCCACATTGACTATGGAATTCACAAATTTTGTTCGATCAGAGAGTCACTTATAATGGGATCAAAACGGCTGATTTATAGCCTGCTTGTGCAGATACCTTGTTTACGTGAAGTTATGTCTCGTCCTGCATTAAATGTAATTTTGTATTCAAGGCAAATAGCATTTTCAACATGACCCTTATTCAAAGACAATTTGATATTGTTCGTATCATGTGCAGCTAAATTTAGATTGTCTTAAGTTATAAAAGAATAATTATGACTATCAAATGCTTTATTTTTATTTCAATTCTCATTATGTATATAAACCTTCCACGTGCTATCAATAATCTCAATATTCCATCTCTCTCTATGTATCTATATATGTATCTGTTTGTCAATCCGCCTAACTGACTGATTGTCTGCCTGACTGTCTTTCTATCTGTACATCTATATACCTAATATATAAGTAGATTGTAAGCACACACACACACACACACACACACACACACATATATATATATATATATATATATATATATATATATATATATATATATACATATATATATATATGTGTGTGTGTGCGCGTTTGTGTGTGCGTGTTTACGTATCTTCTGACCGAGGTAACAAGTGAAAATTAAATATTTATATCTGAACTGAATATTTATGTTATGTGTATGTCCATAATTTCCTTAAAAAATATTACACTTTTGACACCAGTCTTTACGACAGTTGTTCAGGTTGCATAAACATTCATATACAAATCCTGATTCTTTTTGTAACCTGCTTACGTAGAATGATCAGTAGACACGTCAACAATGAACCTCTGCAGTTATGTCTGTCTGAGGAAGTCAGAAAAGACAGATCATTATAAAAACACAGTCAACAGATGACCATATGGGTTGTTTGTATATGCTAAATGAAAGAGAACTAATTGTGGGTTACGTTTTATTGTGTATGTAGTCTCGTTTCTGATTTAATTTTTTACATATTCATTATAATATAATTGATTCACTTTTATAACACTGGGAGAATTTCAGTGCAAGGCATTGCTACAATTGTTCTTAAAATAAAGATTCTCTATTACAAGTATAACCTGGAATGGAACTATTGTATACATTATACATTCACACGAGTAAGGACTACATTATGTCCTTATGTGTAATTCAGTTCAGTATGTATAATTTAGATATCAGACATTCAAAACTATGGTTGTTATACAACATGGTAGTATATAATTTGGTGGAATAATACACTCTTCATGAAGTAAAGACACCCCAACACCATGTGCAAATAGGGACAATGTTTATAGTCTCGTGTTTGAGCTGGTATTTGTCTGGATTTCTTGATTCATGGAGTGGCATTCTGCAAACTATTGTTGTATGTCTGGTTTGCAAACTATGAATGACATGTGAATTCAAATAATGTTGCCTAGATTAAAGTACAATACATTAACTGCGATCAGTTGCAGATACAACATGATATGCATGCTAAATTTAAATTGAACAAAGGGTGTTAATATTGTAAAACATTTCAATCTTAACCAAGCAAGTTTATGCAATACTAATATACCACAATTTTAATTACAATACACTATATTTATATTACACATTATAAACACCCTTCTTAAATATCATCCTACAAGTTTATATCAGTTTTCAAACGATACAAAATTTTCAACACAATCAAAGCCATAATTAATAATGTAACGCAATCTAACTGCTAACTATTAATGCACATATTGAAACAATTCTTAGAAATGCAAACAACAAGAAAGGCTAAATAAATATAATTTCTAATAACACGAGCTTCTAAAATAAACAGCTTATTGTTTAATTTATTTTATCTACACCACGCACATATTGTATTAGGTGAATTGACTGGTATATTTTTGTGATAATCTCTGCACCCTGTACAAAACATCCAGAAAACGAGAAAGAAAAATACATTTTTTTAAGATTATGAGAAATTACAACATAATTATTATTACCATTTTAACCTTCCAAAATGTATAATAAAATTAATCTATATCAGTATATTGGAACGACTTTGACAAGTAATTATCCAGGATCATAAAGCTCTTGTAATTATATTGTGTCCGTATAAAAGATATATGATTATGTGAGGCAGGAGCAAATTGTTCAAAAGCGAATTATAAGAATGATGGAATGTTTTCTTTTTTGCCTCTTTTGTGTGGATGATTGATGTCATTTTCGTGTTGGATGCTTTGTGTGACTGCGTCATTTAAAATAGCTGTAACAGCTCTACAAAAATGAGCTTTTCTGGTAAATACAAATTAATCTATATGTCTAGAGTAAAATGTTCGAACAATACTATATCAATAATTTATTGGTTATCCAGAAAGACTGTAGCATTTCAAGTGACAATTTCTACACAATTCAAATCACTGGTTTTGATAAATATTTGTTTTATCTTCAGAGCTGTTTATTCCCACAAAACCAGGTGTTAAATGTATATAACATGTTGTGTGGCTGTTTATGCTGATGGTCTCACCAATGTAATAAACACAGATCGTCCAGATAAGTCAGCATACTTCTATTTCATTACAGGTGTTTTCGTATTGCAAATAGAGCTGAATACACTCAGGGGCGTGGCGTTTGAGGAAACAAGGTTAACTTTATTCAGTTACAAAATGTTGATTGTCTAATAAGATAATCATGCCACTCTACATCATCCACTCTCGGGTTAATTAGGAGTGGACTTTTTATTAAAGTTGTATACGCCATACACACGACATTGTTGGCTTTTTAGCAGCATGATAAGCGTGCATACATCGCAGCCGTTTGGATTTATCATAGGTTATATACATGATAACCCAGTTGTCTGACGATACGGTCCTCCATACCGTCGTAAATTTGGTGAACCATTTTACAAATATAGTATTCAAATTATTTGTTCACAAGAACATAGCAACATGTATGTCGAGTCATTTATATCGTCACCTTTGGCGAAAAATGGAGCCTTAGCTTATGTGTGCGAATTTTCAATTAAGTTAACATAGATTATGACTGTAAACTTATTGAATACATTAACTTGAATATGTAAAATACTAATTGTACGACCTTCAGATATTTAAGTAGACAGGATTGTTGCTATTTATGTTAATACTATTATCATAAGGTATGAATAAGAAAGTCACTGATAAAGCATACCAACTAATGAAGTAAGTTGACTCATCAAGTGAATACATGCTTACATATTGCATCTACTCATAAATTATTGTTATTCCTTAATAATATGCTATTTTATGTAGACTTTATGGTTGTTTTGAATCCACCAAAGATGTATATTACCGCTGATAATGTATACTTTCATTTACTCCCACGACATTTGCACAGATAGCCGAAACTAAATCCAACAGTCCATCCCTGACACTTAGTACACTGAAACAGAAAAGGAAAACTCGAGGAATGTTGCGAATTGGCAATTTCTTGTACGAACACAAGGTGACTCAATTGTGTGAATGGTATCCATCTCTTTCTCTCTTTCTCTCACTCTCTATCCCTCTCTCTATCTGTGTGTATATATATTTGTGTCTATGTATATTGTGTTTTTTCATTCTAAACTACCGCTCCGGCGGTCACGTGGTTAGAGCGTCTGCCTCTGATGCGGGAGGTCGTGGGTTCTATCCCCGGCCGAGTCATACCAGAGACGTAAAAATTGTACTAACAGCTGCCTCGCTTGGCGCTCAGCATTAAGAGGTTAGTGTTAGGACTGGTCGGCCCGGTGTCAGGATAATGTGACTGGGTGGAACATCATGCTACATGTCTGCGGCATGGTGCCCCAGTGCAAGACATCACTATAAACGGCCACATTGCAGTGATATGACTGAAACATTGTTAAAGCTACGTTAAAAATCAAAATCACATCATATCACACTTCATTCTAAACTCTTTTCAAAATAATTTATTTCTAAGTATGACAAAATATTTATATTAATTAATAGAGAAATTTGACTGACATAGTCATCATCAGTCAGTATCAAACTAAATATTCAAAATATTTCGTTCATTGTCACAATATGTTCTCAAAACAATCTTGACTTGATTTAAAATATCTTGTTCGTTTTGTGTAATACAATTAAATATTATTAACAATGTTGAACTCTGTCAATTAGATTCACGTGTAACATTTTCCTGAGATCATAACCGTTTTATATATTTTGATATAAGCTAATATTTAAACAAAATCAATGCTTTTAAACCATTTGAGAATGTAGTGTGGTAATACTCTTAGGCATTCAGATGAGAACTACTCCCATGAGTCTTAATACAACTAGCTGATAAATAGACTTGTTTACAATACAGGATAATATAGACATATCACTATGCAAGACATAAACATGCCCTCAATCATAATCTACGAGATAGATGATATACTCAATATCTGCAATATTCGTCACGATATATATTACTATGGGTAACAACATATATTTTCCAAGAACATTACACAAACATTTATTAAAACAATACATTAAAGTTATATTAGTGATCTGTGTATTAATACATGACAAATTTTAATCATCAAAACAATTAAATGATCAAATTGTACTGTCATCATAAAATGCAACAACTGCACATACTGTTCTAACAGCGTATATAAAAACTTTGATCTTCATAAGTGTACCTAACTGACTACTACTTAAGTGTATGAAATGCGCAATGGTAACGTGCATCAAGTGGAGAAAGAATCAAGTTTGAATTTGGCTAGGTTTACATATATATCAATATTTACTAATATCACTTTATGATATTATACTAGTACATTTTCAATTCGTTTTAAATATTTAATCTTGCGTCAGATTTTGCATTATGTGCGCATATATTTATTTCATTACATCATGGTGAACACCGATGAAACTTTGAAATGAATCTTGCTCAGTGATATTTGCAAATAAAATGTTTTAAACAATCAGTAGATTTAAGAAATTACTGTCCATCTTTATTGACTATAATACACAGGAAAATGCATACAAATATGGCAGCACGTTTTCTGTTTTGCAGTTGGAATATCATTCAATGTTCACCAATATATATATATATATATATATATATATATATATATATATATATATATATATATATATATATATATATATATATATATGTGTATATATATATATATATATATATATATATATATATATATATATATATATATATATATATATATATATATATATATATAAACAGTAGCTGATCGCGGGAGTCGTGATAGAAAGTAAGTGGCAATATGGCAAACCAATGTCAAATAAACACATATGGCAGGTTTATTTACCGGCGCTTATCACATACTGAATGAATTGGCACTTTAAAATCAAATCGGTCATACATGTATCTTTCGTCTGTAATTATGGTCTAACAGGTCAATATAGATAGTATATCTTAGCTTTACAATCATACAATGCATAATGTCAATAAAGGTAGAGTCCAAGGTTTCAGAAGATGAACAAGCTACTAAAATATAAAGGTATTAAGACAAAATAGATAGTATATTTTGCACCTAAACTCTTTATTTAATATTGACTTGTATAAACGTAACGAACTGAATGTACCCAAATAAGCGTGACGATGTTTAATATAATTACGTAGCTAGACGGTTCCTCAACTGTGGCTCCTTTCAATCGACCTTTTATGGAAGCTTTGGAGATCAAAAGGGAGACAAATGTCATTGCTTTTGGATATTTTCTAACAGATTTTAATCTGGCAAAGAAAACCTAGTAAGACCGGGACAAATCATTGGATTTTCGGGATAGTGACTGTGAGCTGTTGGAATTATTCTTCATTTCGATAGTCCACCAAATATGACATCGTTTCTGGAATCTGTATTTTTTTTAACCGGCACTCTCTAATAATTAACTTGTCCGGATATTAGCAGTCTTGTCCAAAGATTCCATGCCCAATATATCAATAGTGTAGTTAGTAAATAGTAGGCTTCGGCGCCAAGACTTCCATTTACAAGGTGAAAGTTTTAATATAAGTTTAGTCATCACGCTTTTTAGTTAACGTTTTGAGATGAGAACTCAAGCAACATTTGACACTCTTATGTTACGTGTTTAGGCTCGAATAAGCAGTAACACTAGAAAGAGTGAAAACAACAAGCTTTGAAAAATTGAACAAATAATTTCTTTCCTTGAAAAAATACTGTAAAAATGAAATATAAATAAGAACTGACGATTTTAAGAAACACATCTTAAAATAATCCAAGTATAATCCCCGAATGCAACTGTATAATACCTAATAATAAAATGTTCTAATGATTTCAAGTTCGAGTGCCGACGAAGAATGCTAGATGGAAGGCGATGACCTGTGCAGTATCATGTACTGTGTTGAAGTCTACATTTCCTTGTAGAAACAAAAACCGGTGTTTGAATTCATAAATTTCTTTGTTCAATATTTCTGCACGAGCACTCAAAATATTTCCAAAGAAATGAATTAATCTTGTAGAATCAAAATAATTCAGATAAACATTGAAATGTAATTCGCCAAATGACACAACAAAATAATCAAGTTTACGTCCCATTGTTTAGAACGCCCGACTGAGATTATTTCTCTGTAACAATGGTTATACAGTAATTTTGAGGCGCATAATGGGTGCCCGTATGAGGGTCACATGATCTTGTTTACATTACGTATTCGAAACATGGCCCAGACGAGAATCAATCATTTTACTTTAATAATAAAAGTTGTTTACTTCACTTAAAACTATTTACAAGATTAGGGTCACGTATTCAATAAAGCTTCGATCTCATCCTTATTATTCCCACAATAAAAATAAATAAAAAAGAACTTGTTCACTGATTGTTGCTAATTTTGAATTAAGGTCACGAATTGTGTACGTTTTAAGTGTTTACCAAATAAACTGTCACTGTCAATCTATTTTCTGGAAAATGTATTGCGTTTCTAGTATATATAACTAGCTTATTTTGACATCTAATGAAATTAAAAAAATAGAGTGATTTTAGAACTTACAAACAATGAAATAGATATAAATTAAATCAGTTATACATAACATCATATATATAGCTAATTCCTGTACTATGATGTAATGACAATTTTCTTTTCGTGTGGGTGCTGTTTTTTTTTCTTCTCTCGAGCCGACCTATGTTTCAAATACTATAATGGATATTATGTGTTTATATTTTGATTCAATCAGAGTAAGATTTGTTTTATCTATATGAGAGCAGAAATGTTTTTAAACTACATCTCATATACCTGTCTCAGAAAAGGAAATCCACGGTCCCCAATACTGTGTGGTATATTATGCTACGTATAGCGGTATGTTCTGTAATAAAGCGGTATGCAGTGGCACAAAATGTTCGTACGTACGTAGCTATGATTTATCTGACTGTACCTGTCTGTATGTCCCCTCTGTCTCTTCATCTGTCTGTATATATATATATATATATATATATATATATATATATATATATATATATATATATATATATATATATATATGTATGTGTGTGTGGATCCATGTGTGTCTGTGTGTGCGTGCGTGCACTTACGTGTGTACCATGGCAACTCTCCATGAGAAATGGAATAGATATTCTGCTGAATATGCGTCAAAACTTGTATTCCAGTGAAATCTTTGTTTCCACTGTTGATATTTTTTGCTACTTAATACGAAACACTTATGACGATATACATTTATACATATAATGTCTGGTCCGCTGGGTAAGAGTTAAAGGAAAACTCCCTACAACCAATCCCTGTTTGAAGAAATAATTTTACACATTTACATAGATGGCCAGAATTATGACACATAGATATACAGGATCTACTTGAAATTAGCTGCACTGAATGATATAATAATCCTTTCCTGATATGATGCATGTGCAAAGCAATTCGCTTTCATTTACACGTAGAACGACAGCCATTTTCCTCGTCTTTCAAATGTTGAGCATGTCATTGTTTCGTAAGTGCGTAAAAACATAAGCACCGTAACTTGAACATAAATACCCCAAAAGCAATACAATACTTCCGGTGAACACAAATTCCATTTTGATCTTTTATTTATTAATTGCACTATAAATAAGTCACTTTGTCAAAGCACGATGAATCTCTTGGTAAAGCGTCTTATAATAAAAGTATTAGTTCAGTTTCAGAGGTTCAACGTCACATACGCAGACAGGTCACAGAAACAGGTCGTATGGATGCACATCTAATAATGAACTTAAGATTAGAGTATTCAAGCAACACATAATCATGTCTTGACGTTATGCTTTTATTTTCATATCTTTTAAATATCATTTGGGTTTGTTCTGAGTTTATTTACAAACTAATGTCATAGATTCCATGACAAATTATAAATTTTTGCAAACTACATTATCGCTTAACAATTACGATCAAAGTTGACATAATTTAAAATGGGAATACCTGTAAACTTGTTTAGCCCGTTCACTGCCCGATAGTGCGTGTGTTCTTAATTGAGAGTTCACAATTTGAACGGATTGTTAGACATGGTAATACCTTTCGTAGCGAGCCCAGCTTCTGATCTACATTCAAGCCATTTTCTCTTTCAAATTTTCTTATCTGCGAAATGTGTCGTTCGCTTTGGATTTTAATAGAAATTACAAGCCACCTTGATGCCAATTGTGTGGAATACTAATAGCCCAATTTCCGGCAGACATATATCAGTAAGGATGATAAAGATAATCGCAAAATTCATTCCTTTTCGCTATTTATAACTGTGGGATGTACGAGGAAGATTATGTACAATCAATTTTTATTATTATTTTGTAACTTGTGCCAAATACAATCGAAAATTAGATTTCATTAGGTCTGAACCTTAATATGTTTATCTTGTGCAGGCTACCAATATATACATATGTTAAAGGAACTGTTGAATTAATACCTGATTTGTTTGACAGATTTTACACAAACTAAGCAAATATAGTTGCTAAAGCATCGATTTCAGTATTGAGCACAACTATTTAGTACTATCGTTCTCTTTGTTTATCTTTCTCTCTCTGTCTCTCTGTCTCTCTCTCTCTCTCTGTCTGTCTCACCTTAAGCATCGTGGTTTTGTTGAAAGTTTTTTTTTTCTATTGCTATTCTCGAGAGCATCGACTTTGTGCATACATTAGAAACTAATATGTTGCATCCATATCAATCTGTTCATGTGCAATATCTAAAATGTATACCTGGCAGTAGAGGTTTTTCTCCATAGAATAATACTTATAATTTTCTCAAATGCACAACTCAAGTTTGCAATATCCAGCCAAATACACCGCATCTCCTATTGTATGCGTAGCTTGGCCCAGTTATGTTAGTATGTATGCATGTTATTGATAATCATATTTAATATGAATATCCCTGCTTTTTAAAGTAAGGTGATTAATCTTAGGAATTAATTGGCAACCGCGTATACGGTGTTTAAGCTTAAATTAACCTTATATTCATTACTAATTAGCACTAACTTACATTTTATTAATCATAAAGATGACGTCATAATGATACGACTAATACTACAGCTTTGTGTACCTCGGCTTGCAATGTGGTACTTCTGTTGCACTTTTTTTTACAGATTTGCTATAAGAGGTTGAATAAATTGTGATATTATATTTGTAATTATGATTAAATCATAACTGAATCAAGTGTAATACATTTCTTTCAAATATATAACGATGTTTGGTTGCCATAACTACAGTAATTAGTTGTCAATTACGACTTGAGCGATCATATCTTTGCCAGATTAATTTAAAGAGATGTGTATGTTTATAATGACTTTGGAACGTACGAGTTTTCTAGTATACAGTAATGTTAACAAATGTGCTCGAATATTCCTAATTACTAATTTGTTGTTGTACCAACATTTTTATAACATACCAATTTTACATAGTTTAATGTTTATCACACTGGATTATAGAGAACACCAGTGTCTTCAATGTTGTCATCCTGGCAAGAACACTGAGATAATGAAGGTGAAATTATATGTTTACGTGCATATGTCCCGCAGAAAAAGGGAGGTAAGTTCTAATATGTATTACGTGTCCTGTAACATTCAAATGTTTCCAGATGTTCTGTTGTGATACTCATCCTAAATAAGCATAACATATTATTTCACGAAGATTCATTTTCTTCCTCCAATTTTTGTCCATATCTTACACACTTCTATATAATATATTATGCCCAATGTTAAACAATAATATTGCTTCTTCCTCTAAGTTATATTTCTCATTCTAATGCACGGACCTAACATTAGATAGATGTTACCGAGGCGTTTGCTGATCTGTTATATTTGCTTACATTTTTGTTCTCATGCTTGCATAATGCATCACATGATCAGGTATATATACTTACGGTCAGGATGAATGTTCATCATGAACGTAGGCACTTACCATCTGAAATGAACGAAAGCTTATAATTAGTTCTGTATCATGAATGTAGGTACGTATCATCTGTAATAAAGGAGGACATACAATTAGTGATGTATCATTATTCAGACGCTCTTTACCTAGAGTGGGTATGATGTATTCTGATAGCCATTTATATTCAGTACAGTATAAGTCTATTCGCTGCTGATATTATTATAATACTGACTGAGGGGCATCCAAACCTGGCTAATCATGTTCTGAAGAAGAAATGCATCCAGTCAAGTATGTGCCGAGCAGTGACTAGTGGAAATAGTTCCAACAAATCCAACTCAGTGAAGTCCAAATGTAATATCGCCCATCACATTAAGTGAATGGCACACTTATTAACCATATATATTCACGTAAACACATGGGAATACATGTATTGGCAAATCCATATTCAGTAGATACTTAAATAGCACTTGCCAACATACATATTACAAAGTCTGAACATACAGCTCAATTGAAAATCATTACATATGCTTGATTTCACGTTGAAAAGACCGATCACCCGGTAGGAAGATAATATTTGAATTAAATGCGGGCATAATGCACACTTTCTATAACTATGAACTCGGCTATTTGCATACATCTTTATACAAGATTATCCAAAATAATTATAATACACGTGTCTGGTTTTTGAAGTCCTCCAGTTGATCAAAATGCATTTGCCTTCATTTATGCTAATAAAATGACTTATAAACTGAAATTAAAATATCACACTGGTTATGGAATATTCCTCTTATTTTCTAAATATGGCATAAATCTGTCGACATTGATATTATCCCTTACCTTTAAAATCATATCACTTCGCATCAATGAAAATCGGGAAGCAGGTAAGATAAGGTCAACAACAGAAACAACTTTTCTACCTGTCTGTAGCTAAATGACACAGAACTGATGAACGAGAGTGTACTGTTCCAAAATTAATTTCCAGGATGTGCCAAGCCTACGTCATAAACAGTCAAATAATTAATGCAGGTACATTGAGAGATCCCTTCCTCTACGTTCACTCTCCATCGATACATTGTTATACTGAGCGTATGGGACACATACAAGGTAAAGCTACGTTAAAATTCCAAATCACATCACATCACATCACATGACACATACAAGGAAAAAAAATTGCAATGGTGAATAATTGATGTTATTTACATTCGTTTGCTTGTCATAACTATATGTGGTATCATTTTTAATAGGCAAGGATGCTAATTTATTTAATACATTACTCTACATTGCATAGAACTTGAGGCGTGACCAGCAAAATGAAATAAAGGGATACAAAATTGATGAAAGACGTGGTAACTGAGACTCTTATTGCAATAGGCGATTTAAAATACTCAACCAGGCAATCAACTATCATGGTTTTCTATCAGATCAAGTAGCATCTTCGCCATGTAAGCCATCAACATGATTCAAACGAAAAGACTATGTCTGAAAGTGTTTCTTGAATCAGTAGTTCATATCAATAATATATTGAGGAGATAGAAAACGCAATGTGATATAATGAAATCGTACTCCGCACTTCTGGAGAGTTTGATGTGTTAAGGGTATGGTGGACGTGAATTTTGAAGCCCTGCCACAAATAATTCTTTTCTAACTTTGTCTATTTCGTGTACATGTTTGTTTGTGTGAATAATATATATATTAGTTGCTAAAGTTCCCGGGTTAAAACAAGTATTAATAAGCTACGCTGACATGCTGGATTTGAAAGGGAAAATAAACAGATGCTATTAGATGATGCTTTATTATAAGTATTCGGATACCATCACTGTGAAACCATCAGACCCAAACACACCACCAGTTTGACACATATATACATATTCATTACTACCAATTAGTTGTTTCTCTTTCGCTAGTATTTTTTGTTTTATGTTATACGCATTACTGGCAACAAGGCGAAATAGGATAACAACGCTTTCGCAAGGTCCGGAAAACGAAATAACTCAATTGAAAATCATGACTGATACTTTAGTTCACGTTGATAGGACATATCCCGAGATCGAAATATACTATTTGGGTTAAATGCCCTATATGTGTAACACTGTACATAAATAATTAAAAACTAAGCAGAATAATTGGTTGTGGGTCAGAATAACAGAGAATTATGCTACAATTCTGGAAGGAAAAATAAATCAACCGCAAGTTCATTAAATAATATTTTACGAAAGAGAATGTAAACATGCGTATTGGAATGTATATTGAGACCTTCGATCCGTCAGAAGCCTATCTGCTAAATAATATACATGTACAACGTGTCAAACTCTAACTTTTAAATGCCTTTTCAATGACAAAAATCAGATTAAGCTTAGTTTCTGTCAAAGGTATTTTATGGAAGGGAGATATTCTCCCATTAGATAATCACAACAATTCGACAACATTTAAACCTTATGTCACACTTACAAGGAGATAGAAAATAGTACCAGCCTATTTCTATAAAAGTGGAAGATTATCAAAACTTTTAAATCAAGATAATGTCTAGGTTATTGCTCATTAAACGATTTCTTGTCAATATTTACATGTTTAATATCTTAATTGCCCGCCCTATGATGGGAATCATGAAAACAAACTTGAAACATAAAATAAAAAATATAAAAATAATTTTTAATCAAAGTCGGATGCATGAGTTACAAACTCGCGACCTCTTGCTGCCAGAACTAATCGAACTGTATTATAACCCCACAACCTTGGATCACTAAGGAATGTAAGGAAGCCATTAGACAACGCCGATAAGAATTGAAAAAAAAAAAACAATCATTCGACGCCCGAAACGTTAAGTAAATACCGTATTCTCCGGGCCAAAGCTCGCCGCACAAAGAAAGTAAACGAGCATAATGGAAGAAATACGTTTATTTTGTAAATTCTCGTTCCTCTATTAAGAAAGTATGAGACACTATCCGCAAAATAAACGGAAAGAAAAAAAACACAACTCTCCGACATTTGAAGCTAAACAATCACAATTTTAGTTCAAAACGTGACATAGCAAATATTCTTGCTGACAGTTTCTGTAAAAATTCATCATCACCTAATTATTCAGAAACCTTCCAAAGATTACAATAACAAACATAAAAGTCACGTTTAAAATTCACATCCAACAACTCGTAAAGTTATAACCAACTGTTATCACTATTGAAGCTAATGGAGGCTTTAGATAAGGTCCGTGTTATACCCGCTAGGACTGACGAAATACATTACCAGTGTTTGAAACACCTTCCATAGTCATCTTTAACATCTCTTTTGAAAATCGTCAATGATTTATTGATTACTGGTAATGTACCTAAGATCTGGGAAAGAAGCAACAGTATTAACAGTTCCCAAAACAGGTAAAGATAGTGCAGATCCTACCATCGATTGACCCATTGACCTGACGAGCGGTGTGTGCAAACCAATGGAACGAATGATCAATTATCGGCTTGCATGGTACTGGGAACTAACAATCTAATATCTTCTTTCCAAACTTTCTTTCGTTATAGCCGTAGCACCAATAACCATCTGAAAGACAACCACAACAAAATATCACAAAGATTCAAAATTGAGTCAGTTCTAACGGTTTCAAATTATCGATGTCAAAATCGGTATGCATGCATTTCTGACCGTTACGAAAAGATCATGATGAACCGAAACTCACACTGGACGGAACAACTATTCCAGTTGTTCAGGAAACAAAGTTTTTAGTTATCTCAGACAAAAAAGTGACTTTTATTCCACGCTTAAAGAACTTGAAAGCTAAATGCTTGAAATCTCTAGATCTAATCAAAGTAGTAGCGCACACTGAATTGAGTGCGAATAGAAAAGTCATATTCAGTTTATACAGAACGTTTATTCTCTCCAAACTGGTGCTTGACCCAATTTATCATCAAGAAATAAGACTTGCTCTGAGAGCATTTAATACATCCCCGTGTGAAAGTATCCATGCTGAAGCGAACGAACGAATTTTATCACATCGTAGAGAAATGCTTTCCGCACAGTATGCTCTCAAATTAAGACCAAACCCTCTGAATCCTGCTTTTGCGGCTGTTTGTCAACCCAAAAACGAAAACTTTCACGAAAATAAACCAAATGTCATACTTTCATTTGGCATTACACTATCACCCAGCCTTGACAGTACAAAAATGATCTTTCTAAACTTCAGAAAACTTTCATCTCCGAATCACCTCCCTGGCAACTTAAACAACCAAAAGTACTTTTTACGTTTCACGATGGAATAAAAACTAATACAAACACTTCCATCTTCCACAACTAATATCATGAACTCCTCACCGAATTTAAAAACTAAAAAATAATGTATACCGACGGATCAATTGATGAAGAAAGGCTGCTGCAGCCTTCGTTAGTGGAAAACACGCAACACAAGTTCGCTTTACCAAATTTCACATCTTTTATTCTGCCGAAATCAGAGCAATAGATCCTGCTCTGCACTATATCGAAAACAAACGTACTTTACGTCAGAAGTGGCAGGCATGATGGAATGAAGCAGTGAATAATAAACTTCACGCCATCAAGCCAAACCCAGGAGAATGGACTCCTTCCTACAGAACAATTCGTAGTAAGGGGATAGTCATTGCAATAATTAGAATTGATCATACGCATATAACCCACGCCTACATACTAAAAGGTGCGTTTCTTGCAACGAACCATTCACTGTTAAGCACTTTATGAAAGACTGTTTCGACATATAACATCCACGCGATCAGTATTAAAATATACATGACATTAAGGAACTTTATGATACAATAAACATCACTTGTATTGTGAAATTCCTGAAAGAAGTAAACATTTATTCTAAGCTATAATTTTTATGCCATCACATAGAGCAGTTTTATGCAATGTATATGCCGTCCTTTTTTAATACATTTTCATCTGACTTCATTAGCATATACCATTTATATCCCTGCTTGATCGGGATGCTTTATTTTTCACCGTTACCATATTATCGTTTTAATTTCAACTATTTGGTTTAGATATGGCTGGTCGATATGAGACTTTTTGTAATTTTTAAATGATTGTACATATAATCTTTTGTATAGTCTAACATTGATGGTGTGCCGTTAAAATACAATCAATCTTTGTCAATATTAAACATATTACCCTAATTGTGTGATAGCTTTTGTAAACTGCATCAGTTATAATTTAAATTATTGCATCGAACAAAATTTGTCTTGTTTAGATAGTAGCATATTATTGTCATGACTTTTTGAGTTCAACATTCAGGATAATTTTCATTATCAAACCAGTGTGAATCAGCTTTTTTATAATAAAACATCGGACAATATTTTACAGCTTTCCCCACTCAAATGTAGTTTATGTCTTTTTTGTCGTATTGGCTGATTTTAGTGTTTCTGACGTTTATTGTCATTCTCATCTCTTATATTAGCAGACAATGTTCATCGTGTGTGATCTGCTTTGTCCCAGCCAATCAAAAGTCAGACTATGTTTCATAAGATATGTATTGTATACTTGCTTCAAGTGGTATGATATACAGGTTTTTACACACGAGAAGTATGCTTCTTTCTAGTAAGAAATAAATGTCACCGTTATATAATATTGTCCATTCTTAAATGCATCATATCCTCTCGTAAAATAATATGTCAATACAGTTTCTCTTGCGGTCTTCCAATTCATGTACCAAATGGTCTGCCAAAATGTCGTCAAGAAAATTAGGAAGATGACCTTTAAGAAAAAGAAAAAATAATGGTTCCAACTTCTGAGTTTCCGATTGATGTTTTAGGTGTTATACAGCAACTCCTTGCTCATACGTTTTAATAATGGCTTACTAGTTTTAATTCATGCCGTGACTATTTATCTGTTATATCAGTTTACAACATTTTTACCGAACGTAAAAGTTCCACTAAGCAATTAAACTACTGTAACTTTATGTCTGTGAAATGAAAAGGTACTAGCAATAATCCATCCAACAATCCTATGACGTTTAGGTCAAATGAACTATTAGATTTACCATATCGTATAATGTATGATGTTGCAAAGACGTCGATCACTATTAGAATAATTTCAAAGCTATGTTCATACACATGATATGCTTGCATATAAACATCATCTGCGAAATAACAGGTGATATACATGAGTAACATACAACCTCTTATATGTTAATATTATCTCTATATACTTGTGAAATGTGAATAACTTTTGTCTTTTTATTCAGCCTTATTTCTATCATTATTTATCAATATTAAAAAGCAAAAAGCACCGCGTATCTACAAATTGTTTTGGCTGAATCATTGGTATGTAGTTCATCACTCGTTTCGCGCAAAGTGTTTTCCATGTTGTGTTCCATGTTGTGTTAGTTCGTTATGTTTATTGCTTTTATTCTCTGAGTTCAATCTACAACGGGTATATTTTATGACCCACCGGTGTCATGATCTATACATATCAAGATAGACTCTAACTGGTAGATAATCTGTAAATTGTGCATTTGTTTATAAAGTACTTATTCACAATACGCTTCATCAAATCAATCAACTTAAGGGCCATCTTTTTCATGTTCTCATGCATACATCAATATTCTTTCACGAGTGGAATAAATGAGTCTTATATCGATGTTGCAATATTTTTTACCTAGTTTTATCTAAAAATTTGTTTACATTATTTTTAACTAGGGTAGGAAATAGAGCAGGTATACTCGTCTGGTAGATGCCGTTATTATATGAAGTAAAAAGGTGTAGTACATTAGTTAATTATCATACAACTCAATTGCTTCTTTGTCTATACTAAACACGTAATCCTAATGTTGTGCTACCTTTTACAAATTCCATCAGCTATAATTTCAAATGTTGCATCGATCATAATGTATCATGCTTAGAAAGTAGCAGATTATTTTCGTGACATTTTGAGTTCGAAATTTCGGATGAAATTTAATTGAGTTAATTTTTATTCTCAAACCAGTGTGAAGCAGCTTTTTATGATAAAACCTCGGATATTTTACAGTTTCCACACTCACATGTAGTTTATAGTTATGTTGTAATGGTTGATTTTAGTATGCCTTACTTTTAATGCCATTCTCATTTCATTAGATTAGCACAATATTTACTTCGCGTGTACTCTGCCTTGCACCATCCCATCAAGAGACCACCTATGTCTCATAAGAGATGTATGTTATAATTGGTTTAGTTGGTATAATATATAATTTGTGCACATGACATGTCTGTTTCCATCTGCTAAAAATAATTAACCGTTATATCCTTTTGGTTTAGATATTGCCGAATCTTAAATACATCATATCGTCTTTCATAAAATATTATTTCAATATTCTTTCTCGTGCGGTCTTCTAATCTATGTACCACATGGTCTGCCAAAATGTATTTCACTAACTTAGGTAGATGACCTTCAACAACAAAAAACACAATAATATTTTGAGCTTCTGAGTTTTCGATCGATGTTTCAGGTGCATCAGAGCAACTCCTTACTCGTAAACTTTGGTTGCGGTGGGTTTGTTAATGTTAATTGATGACAAGGTTATTGACTTGTTATAGGACTAATTATATATAAATATCCGTACTGTTACACAATGTTTACCTAGACTTGAACGTTCCACTAAGTTTCTCTAATGCTAGCTATCTATCTATTCATATGGAAAAGTATTGAAAAATGATCCATCCAACAATCCAATGACGTTTACGTCAAGTGTCTCATTTTATTCACCAAATTGTATCTCGTCTGATTTTCTCCAATTAAATAGTTATTTCAATGTGTCATGGATGTTGTTCCTCTAATTTGTCCATAAAATAGTTTGCATAGAATAATTGTGCAGCTATGTTCATTCCCTTGATACGCTTGCATATAAACATTTTCTGCGAAATACTGGTGATGTACATGAGTAATACAAAACTTCTTATACGTTAATCTGATCGCTATATAATTATGAAATGTGAATAACTTCTGTCGTTTTATTCATCCCTATTTCTAGCAATATTGATTAATCTTTATAGAAGTGACCGGGTTTTTGGAATCATAGTATATCATCATTGTGTATGGTTCTATACTTGGCTTAAATATATTGTGTTGTCATTTACTAAAATAAATGACTACTAGCTTGTTTCACTGATCCCATTGAGAGCTCTGCGTTTCTACAATTTGTATGCGTTTTTAAACAATGCGTTTAGAAGCAAGTAGAGGTGAAATTCGCAATCCGAACTTACAAATTATAATAAATCATCAAATATTTAAGTTCAATTACTGTTAAGTATTGCTGTCCAGGACAGTTTGCAAGTAATGTGAGTTGTAAATTATATGAAATTTACTGATGAAAGATTTTACTCCTAGAATTATCCAAGAGGAAAATGACTTATGATACATTAACTGAACTAGCATTAACTCAACTTTCATATGATATTTCGATTTGTTATGAATCCTTTATCCAGTGCATATTACAATGCAGCTATATCTACGTATGTTCAATTTGCAATAGTGGTTCTGCTATTAACTTTCTACATGGAATAATGGAGTAGAGGAACTATTGAAATCTGAGCATAGCAAAGATCAAAGAAACGATTTGAAGTTCATTAAATAAGTAACAACGAGAACAGTAAAAGAGAGTTTTGAAATATTTTGGATGTACATAAAAAAAAATAACAGGCATCATACAGAGGAAATTATAAACGACCCAAAAGGATCACAGCAAACTTTTAAAATGTACATAAACGTACAAACCAAATAAAACGACAAGTAGTTTGAGACGTGAGCAATTAAAATAAACACATACCGCCAAAATTAATAAAACCGGAAACGGATATTTAGAACACGCTAACGAGCTATATTTTGTAAACAGTAATAGCTACAACCATTCATACATATTTTTATTTCTAAAAATCTAAAACAATTACAAGTAGTTCGAACGAAGCAAAAATTCGGAAAGTTACGATAGAGAACTGTACGTTTAATAAGTCATAGGAACTGGCTTTTGTGTTTATATTGTCAAATGATAAGCCGGTGTGCCTGCTATGTCAGAATTGTATCTCTGTTCTGAGAAGGAAAAATCAACAAAGGCACTACACGTCCATGCATAAAGATTTCGACACATATTATCTAATTGATACAAAGATAAGAGAAAACAATGTTGCTTCCTTAAAAAAATAATCTTAATGGCCAGTAGAGTGTTTTTCGTCGACTGTTGAGCTCAAGTGACTGTGCTACTGAGGCATCTATCGAGATAAGCTGGGTTTTAGATACAAACCAGAGGTCATATTCAGATCGTGAAACTGTTAAACTACGTTTCCAAAAAAGTGCGGATTCTTTATTTGGTGAGTTTAAGAACAAAGATGAGATAACGAAACAGTTATCCAATCTTCAGCTGTATAACCAGACGGTAGCAAAACGTGATGAAATTAAAACACGTGATATATTTGAGCAGTTGCTTTTTGATTTGAGGAATGCACCAGGTTTCTGTCTAGCATTGGATGTGTCACGTGATGTCACTGATACAGACCAACTAGTAATTTGGGTTAGATATGACATTTAACCTAAAAGTAAAGAAGAATTGCTAGCACTGGTTCCATTGCAAAATACAACAAGAAGTGATGATATATACAAAGCAGTGAAGAAGTGTTTATTAAGAAATGGCATGGATCTGAAAAAGCTCGTATAGGCTACCATGGATGGTGCCGGAGCAATGGTAGGACGAAAAGTAGGCCTGATCGGATTGCGGATGGTGGATGACGACTTTCCAGGTTTCTTAACTTATCATTTTATAATTCACCAGCAAGCCCTTTGTTTTAAACTAAAAGATGATGCGCTCCAAAATGTAATGGATATTGTTGTTACAATTGTAAATTTCATATGAACAAATCTTTTAAATAATCGGTAGTTTAAAATATTGTTAGAGGAGTACGAAAGCAATTATGGTGATTTTGTTTTTCATACTGAGTGTGCGTTCCCAGAACAACGGGAAGGTATCACCAAGATTCTGGATCTAATTGAAGAAACCAAAATCTTCTTCATGGTGAAATTCAAGGAACAATTGTTAAATTATCTGGAAACGCCAGTGTGTGTCATTGTTATGCTGGCGTTTCTTACTGGCATCACAGACCACCTAAATAAATTAAATTTTAAATTGCAAGGGCAACATTAAATACTGCCAACTCTGATGGACGCTATTGAATTTGAAACAAAGCTGGGTTTATTCATCAGTCAAATGGAATCAATATAATTTTATTCACTTTCCTACACTTTCCATGACATAAAGAAAATGTCCAGATCTAGTGAAAGGTTAGCAGTTCTACATATTAGAAAAGTTAAAACTGAATTTCTCTGCTCGATTCAAAGACTTTCGCAGTCTGACTCCTCTGCTACTTTTTGTTGAAAATCCATTCACATGTGATATTTCTATCGTAGCCACAAACATGTAGTCATTGGGAGGAGATGAAGGTGCCGTGCAGCTTGAACGAATTTAAATGCAAAATAATACGGCTCTTCGTGACAAACAAAACGATACGCCGTCAGCTGAGTTCTGGATGACATATGTTTCTTCTCATGAATTTCGATACGTAGGGAAATGTAAAAATAATGACAGAGTTTGGAGGTACTTCTGTCTGTGAAGCTGGAATTTAGGCAATGATCAATATCAAGTCAACAAATGAAGACTCTCTGACTGACTGACATTTAGAAAATCTAATGAGGGTAGCAGTTACTGAATATCAACCACAAATAACAAAAATGACGAGTACAATTAAAAGCCAAATGTCTCACTAGATAAGTGCTTCAACTTTTGGTGCGCTAAATTATTGCAAAAGCATACCTACATTATTACTTAATACATTTTAATAAAGATAAACATTCGTGAATACTTGCTGAAGTAGTTGGTTTTACGTTTTCATCTGTGGCTCTCTGCTTCAAGAAAAAATGTGCAGTGGCCCATGGTGTCAAAAAGGTTGGGCAACACTGATCCGGAGTCAATTAACGAATACGAGCTAATGAGACAGAACTGCAAGTCGTTCATACAGCAAGTTAAAGAAGCATATACTTTAAGGGATTAGGTCCATGAATGTGTTGTCAGTGATTAATCTAAGATAGTGTTATATTGCAAGAAGAAAGGGAACGAAAATAACAATAATCTGAGTGGTGTTAATGTAGTAAATTCATAAGTAATATCAATAAGTAGAGGCCTTGGCTTTTATGACAGGGAGAAAGCAAATATAAACATAATATTCTTTAAAAAGGAGGCGTAATAAGAAAGTTACCTTGCAACACTTTATAAAGAGACTACATCCACACATTTATAATAGCTTTGTATATAATATATATTAAAGACAGATTTACTGCAAAAATGGCTACAACGGGATAACTGTTTTAAAATATGAAGTGAACATATTAAATGTTTAAACCAAAATGATACAACTTATATTGTAACAAGAGGTAATTCACGCGTAGGAAAGGCAGGTGAGTTAACTTCCTGTGCTGAATGCATTTGGAATGCGGTTGACTACATTTGCTTACACATAAAGTGTTTGTATGCAAGAATTGCTTTTGCAACATTTATTGTTCAATGAGCTACCTAATTAAGCTTTTTACAGAGGATAGACGCTACAAAATAAATGGTCAGTACATGCCTGGAAGGCTAGGCCCCATTGTCCATAACTAATGACGCATATTCAAAACTTTAAAATTAAGAGAAGGCAAATTATCTATATGATATTTTCGCAAAATTATCAAATATATGTCCTCTGACCTACTGATGTGTGTGGTAATTACATTATTTTATTTGTCGATATTCACCAGGTTTAAAACAGACGACATGGACATACTTTTTCATACTAAAAAGCTACGAGAAAAGCATCATTTTAAAATGGTCACCTGAAGATCTAAAATTAAGTTAACTGAACAGGACAATTTGATTGTTTTCAGAGATTGAAAATATGCATATTACTCTTTATATGTATCCCATCATCAAATACAATATAGTAGAAGACTTTCCTACAGTACCCCATGTATTCAATTACCTGTCCTAGCGCCCCTATCAAAACAAATAAAGGACGGTAATGTTGGTTTACGAGATTATGGTTTAACGCAGAGAGATAGTAATATGTTCACAATGTGAAGGTTAATGCTACTCTGATATACCTTGTGGGGTGTATCCATGTACATATGACAATCTATGTTCCAACCCACTGGTTGACATGACTTTCTTGAACTTCCTTTAAAAGTTCTGGCTGGGAGGGGTGGGCAAATATAATGAGATAGGAAAAAAATGATTTAAAAATAAACATCCTCAAAAACATGGAACGGTGTGGTGGTTGGAATTAAATAAAAACACATAAGTAGTTTAAAACATAATGCGTGATTTATAACTTTGTTTGCATTTAGTGCCACACTCGACAATTGATATTGACCTCACGGTGAATAAATCAGTAGCAGTGAAATACACGACAAAGGATGGGATATAAATAGTTCATATAGACATTTAGAACATCCATTTTGAAACATGAATTGTTGTTTCTGGCTTTCTTACATGGCGGACAGCTTTAGGCTCAAGCCTGACTTAATTACTTTATGAGAAACATAGATAACGTGTTATTTGTAAACAAGATCGTGGATACTGAACGTCTTGATCGTTATTATACCATGTCATACATACTCCATTTTGTGTCAACTTTACCTCCGGATACTTCACAGATCTGATAGAATATGTGCTTCGTAGTTAGAGCTTAGGCTACTCTATCCTGTCTCCCAAATTTGTTTAATGTTATTATGTGTTGAATCCTGCATTATTTCCAAAAGAAAGATATACTACTCTTGCCGAAAGATAACATAATTGATGAGGTTGTGAGCCTATATCCTGTAGGCATTCTCTCCGTAGTCGAGGCATATATAGCAAACTTGTACAATCTCGCACTAACGTTAAAGCATCCGTAAATGTTTTTATGCAGTATTAATAGTTTATGTATATGATTACACTTCTGAGATACACTTACGCCTATCAGTTTAATCATGTCTAAACTTATGCGGTGTCATTGTCCCTCATAGAGTTCTTGTCTATGAAGTGTTCGGCATTCAAACCTATCGCTAAACTCCCAGAGAGTACCGTGGATATCACATTGGCGCCCGACCCTTTTTGGATAATTAGTTATGTTGATTAAGTTATGTTGATTACTTTATCTTCTTTTCAATAAGTTAACTTTTTTCTTTTAGCTACAGTTACTTTAACTTTTGTCCTTTAGAGCGTAAACATGGTTAGCTTCTTCTCACCTCATATGTACGGGAACCATACAGTCTGCCCCAAAACTGGTATAAAGCTAAACATTTTATACAGAAGCTATGTTTTCTCTTTCAGATGCATGACATTGGCATATAAAGTAAGATACGGGGATCTATCTATATATTTACCTAACTATATTTATAGATACATGATCCTACCTACCTACGGAACTATCTATCTATCTATATATCTATCTATCTATCTATCTATCTGTCTGTCTGTCTGTATGTATGTCTGTCTGTCTGTCTGCCTGTTTATTTTACTGCATCTCGAGTCGTCATACAAGTCAATAGTATTCGTAGTATTTAACATTCAGTAATGCATATATCATTGGTCAAATTTGCAATGCAATACATATCTTGCAATATAAATATCAGAAATATAATGACTTAATGCATAAAAATGTGGCATATGAACTGCATCTGCGAATGAGAAAAGAATTAATTGTGTAAATGACAGCCTTGTTTATGATTAAAGGCTCTTAATAAACATTAAAAGCTGTATCATGACAATTTTATTTGAGGAACGCGCCTTCCAGATGAGAGGCTGCTGATGTAAACAACCCAATCTGGCATGGTCGGGAAAAGAAACAGCAAACGTTAGATTACAAGTCTGACGCTCTTTGCCTGGTGAGTAAATCCTCCAATTTCTCTTTCGAAATTATATCTATCATTGTTCACCTATGTATTTATGTACATGATCGAAATTGCAATTATATGAGAGAACTAGTTAAACGGAATATACACCAGTAATTATAGGTCGATAAGTAAAACATTTTAATTGCTTAAGCTGGTAATAATTAAATAATTGTTATGCTTGTCTAGTCAGATGTTAAATATTTGCTCACAAAAACTTATATCTTGGCTAATTAAAACGAATTAGGAACATTAAGGCTATCTAAAACTTTTTTAATCGGTAAGATTGGTACTTATTATATTATTTATTCTAAATAATGATAATGTTTAAGTAATAGTTTACCTAGAAATTGGTAAGAAGTATTTTCTTTTATTTTGTTGAATAATTACAATGGTTAACATTTTCTTGTCTTCTACTTCACTTTTATTTACCTTGAAAGTACTTGAAATAACTAACAACTGCTCATTTGGCTGGACAAATGTGCTTATTTAATCGTATTTACTTCGAGTAATGCTTGTTTCAGTAACTGCTAGTTTGCCTAAACTTTTGAGTTTGACTGGTAGCCAATAAAATGGGATGAGTTAATAATAGTATAGTTTCCATTACATACCAAGGGAATCTAAATGACGTAACATTTTATAGAGAAATCACATCAGCGAAGGTAACATATATTCTCTACCCATATATTAAAATATGAGAGGGTTATACAATGGTGGTCAAAATTAAATGAACAGCCATAAATACCGCATTAACCTCGTTTCCGAACGTGCAAATCAACCATAGTTGTTTCATCTTAGACTCGTATGTTTCTATGTTACCAGTATTGTTAGCATCTAAACCTGCCAGTTGGCTTTGTACTCACACAGCCTGTATATCGATATTGGCATAGAATACTATATGTGCAATTAACTTGGCAAAGACGATAATGTATAATGTTTAATGTATATTTACATGATGGTCCTAACAAATAACGCATCGACCCTCAATCAAGCCCGGTAATTTAAAATCTTACCCTCTAAATACAAACGGAATATGCATGATTTTAAGTAATTATCAAAGAGAAATAATGGATAAACAAAGATAGATATATTAGGAGTGAATACAATATAACTGAACAACAGTGACACTTAACACTATCTAGATATACACATCTGCATCAGTACAAAAACAACATGAATTTATAAGAAATCCCAAAGTTAACATCATACCGCCATTTGTACAAAAGTGACCTACATGCTTTTAATACCGATATATTATCTGAGAAAGAATCAAGAGAAAACATGACAGTAATGGATACAGCATTTTGTACAGAGACCGCTCCGGTGGCTAGGTGGTTAGAGCGTCCGTCCCGAACAAGGGAGGATGCGGGTTCGGACCCCGGCCGAGTAATACAAAAGACTTATACAAATGGTACTGGCATCTACATCGCTTCGCGCTCAGTATTAAATTTTTAGTTCAGAATTTATCGGTCTGGTGTCAGATTAATGTGGTCGGGTGGGAACATGTATGCCGATGGTGTTCCAGTGCTATACATTACCATAAATTGACACACTGCAGACTTCGTAGCGTTATAATTGAAAAAGTGCTAAAACTATTTCGAAAATCCTAAACACACAAACACAACCAAAACACGTTTTTACAAGTACATAACACATCTACATAAAATATTACAACAATTGATAAATCCTTAAAACCCATAAATGCACATTCTAGAGAAACCATGACAGTAATAGATAAAGTCTTTTCAACACATTCATGAACATTGTAGAGGAACCATTACGGTAATGGAAGCAGTCTTTTCAACACATTTATGAACATTCTAGAGGAACCAAGACAGTAATGGATAAAGCCTATTCAATACATACATGAACATTCTAGAGGACCCATGACGGTAATGGATTCAGTCTTTTCAACGCATACATGGACATTCTAGAGGAAACATGATATTAATGGATAAAGCCTTTTTAACACATACATGAACATTCTAGAGGAACCATGACAGTAATGGATCAATCCTTTTCAACACATACATTAACATTCTAGAGGAACCATGACATTAATGTACAGAGCCTTGTCAACACATACATGAACATTCTAGAGGAACCATGACAGTAATGGATAAAACCGTTTCATAACATACATGACCATTCTAGTGGAACCATGGCAGTAATGGATAAAGTCTTTTTAACACATACATCAACATTGTAGAGGAATCATGACAGTAAAATATAAAGCCTTGTCAACACATGCATGAACATTCTATATGAACCATGACTGTAATGGATAAATCATTTTCAACACATTCTAGAAGAACCCTGACAGTAATGGATAAAGCCTTCTCAACACAGACATGAACATTCTAGAGGAACCATGACAGCAATGGATAAAGCTTTTCAACCCATACATGAACATTCTAGAGGAAACATGACAGTAATGGATAAAGCCTTTTATACACATAAATGAAAACTCTAGAGGAGCCATCACAGCAATGGATACGGCCTTTGCAACACATACATGAACATTCTAGAGGAAACATGACAGTAATGGATAAAGCCTTTTCAACACATACAGGGACATTCTAGAAGAACCGTGACAATAATGGAAAAAAGCCTTTTCAACACACAGATATATTATGCATTATACACGGATATAATACCTTATTTAATCTCATATTGCCTGTGCCATCTTACTGCATTACTTAGGGTTAAATTTCCCAAAAACAGGAACGTTAACGTCATGTTTCCCTCTAAAACACGTCAACAAACTGTGAATATTATTCAGGATATATAGCTAATATACCTGTGAGGAAGCTAAATTAAAAGTAAACCGACTGTTTCTGAATTTCGAGACCTGACTATTAAAATTTATGGGAAATACAGCATTATAACTTATGTCTCATTTAACGTGAAGAACGGGCGACAACTTGAACGTTACTTTTGTAAATCGTAGAAAACCCGAAATGTTGAATGCAGTGTCTGCTATCGTTTCCTATCTGTAATAGTCGACTAAGTATTCCTTGATCTGTAGCAAATATATACATGTATAATTTGAGTCAGAGTCAAGATTACCGCATCGTGAAGCCCCAAAACCCGCTGAGATTACCGAAATAGACTTCAAACGACGTTAATGACCTATGATCCTAAATAATATATAAAGTAGACGAGGCGTGAAGAGATAAGAGTAAGACTAGTGGTACAATAAAATATAAATTCCAATTATGTTTTATGTAATACACGTTCATATCATAGAAAAATACTAAAAGGCTTATGCAATGCATAATTTATAATTAATCACTCAGATCAGAATATTCCTTTCAGATATATAAGTACTTACCATTTCCTTGATCGATTCGTCCTGCAAAGAATATATGAAACTTGACATTAGAAACGGTGACATAACATTGTTTTATGTTTTATTTCGTTTCAAAAGATATCTCAGACTACGCATATTTGACAATATAAATTTTAATACGTGCTGTTTTTTCAATCTAGTTATTTTCCTTTATTATAGTTTAAGTTTTCCTTTTTTTCATCGGCATATCACATAATTCACCCTGTGCTATGTATTTATTCTTCCACCCTGGAGAGTGCCCTCTGTAAAGCCATTAAATATTAGCACCATAGCAAAAACATGCAACGTTGCCAACCGTTTTAATAATCACCATTTCTCTAGAATTTTGTATTTAAAAATATACATTTTAAACATGCAAAATAATCTGTATTAACTTAATGATAGTTATATAGTCTCTCTGTTACCAATATAATATAATTACTATGCTATCGTCACATGCAGTTAATACCAATATGGTCTCTCTCGCAAAGAAAGAATGCACAAGAATATATATATATATATATATATATATATATATATATATATATATATATATATATATATATATATATATATATACACAATCAATGTATGAACGTAAATATCTATGGTTGTACGATATCCCATCATGGTCCCACATCACCAAGTGGTCTATCATGCTTTACATGCGTTTACTATATACATGTTTATGAATACATTCATGAATGTCGACAAATAAGATTGCGTATTAACGTTTTGCGAGTTATAGCTATGCGTGTATGAATCTATGCAACGTTGCATTTTTGTATATATCGTGGAGTTTCTGAGTATACGAGATAACTTTTAAAGATGATAGATGAAATAGGTAATTACCTAATGTACTGAATGTACAAGAAAGTATAAGCTTATATAGCGGAAAGTCGGCAGGTCTACAAATCATGTGAATCTATATGCTATTGGCTAACGTGGATGACGTAGTCAACTACCATGGAAAAAAAAAACTATGGCGTATAGGAATGAAGATTACCAACTCTTTTGATGGAAGGGAAAGTTTACAACTGGCGTGACTAGGGAGATGAAGGTTTTCCGATATATTGGATATTGTAAGCAGCTGTTAATTCAACACTATATGGAATGAGAGGACAAGGATATTACTTAGCTATTTTATTTCGAATCAAAAGAGTTGATCCTCGCCTACTCAGCCTTGACAATACAGACTTTAATATCGGCTGTTTTTACAATCAATTTAGTTTTCATTATTCTTATTCATCGCCATATCACGTAATTCACCAAGTGCTATACCATTATTTATCCACCGTGGTAAATGCCCTCTGCAAAGCCATGCATTATTAGCAAAATAGATAAAACATGCAACGTTGCCAAAAGTGTTGATATTGGCCATTTATCTAGAATGTAGTTTTAAAATACACGTTTAAAAACGCAAAATAATTAAGGATAGGTCTACAGTCTGTATATTACCTATATATTAGCAGTGATATGCAATCATCACATGCAGTTAATACCACCATGGTCTCGCAACAAAAAGACTGCACAAGCATAAGTCAGATGAAATATATAATGACCTAATGTACTAAATCTACCAGAAAGTACTAGATTATATATCGGATACCTGTACGCAAAAGTCGGTAGATCTACAAATCATGCGAATCTATATTATATTGGCTTACTTGGATGAGATAGTCCACTAACATAGGGGAAAAAAAAGACTATTATTTAGCTGATTCATCTCAAATCAGGTGCAGGACGCTTTCAACTTATGTACCCTTTAATTCCTGGACTAAATATAGTTTATAATGTTAAATCTTATTTTGCGCATATATACAAAATCCATGTCTTATTCTTGGCATATTTCCATATTTATTATTTGTTTATTAAGGTACATATGTAGCTAAAATATATTCAAACATTATCTTCTTAACTGTGTGATCTAAATATATCTTTTAGATAATGTAATGGAGAAAGGTATTTTGAATCCTTAGTTGGAAAAGACTGAGCGGGATCATTGTTTGACTTTGCATTGATATGTTTGTTGATCTTACTATTATCTTGTTTGTCAGTTTCAGCTGTCGAATATTCACCATAAGTACGTAATGTAAACAATGAGTAAGAGTCCTCCAGAACTATTGAACTTGTATGCTGATTGTGCTCTTTTGTGTGATTGTTTACCTTTATAGTATTGGACAAATGATACTGAAACTGTATTGTCTTATTAAAACCTTTGACAAGTGAAAATGTATTTCAGAACTATACTCGAGAATGTAACTATTTGCTGAAATATTATCAGTGACCCTATGTAAAACAGTAAAAAATTCACCACTTTCATCTTTGCAATGTATATGAATAATTAAACATTTTTTTCTGATTGTTAGTCCGTCTCTCTGGAAAACCGCATTTACGCCCAAACCTTTATATGCGTAATCAATATTAGTTTACATATCATACACATGTGATAACCATCTGTTAATGGGACATGGCTATTGAGGATGTAACTGAATTTCTGATAAAGGATATAGCGTTCACATATAAAATATTACTGTTACCCGTTTAGTTTATTTGATCCTTTGACCTAATCCCAATCGTACAGACATAACACAAGGACACATCCTGAATGTACTGGTCTTGTCGTTTTCACCTCTAAGTGAAACGCAGCGTGATGGAGTCAGGAAGTATAGACTGTTTGATGATGTGTCACAAGACGTAGTATATATATATATATATATATATATATATATATATATATATATATATATATATATATATATATATATATATATATATATATATAAGAGGAGTGGAGCGTAATTATGAGTGCGTGTATCTGATGTTAATCTGATGATATCAGACTTCAAGCAATGAAAAAACATGCAAGTGCTATAGTATTAAACTTTGTATATTTCACGTATCATGGAGTTTCGGAATATACGGTATAATTCTGAAAGATGTTAGATGAAATGTATAATGACCTAATCTACTGAATGTTCCAGTATGTACAATATTATATATCGGAAACCTGTAGGCGAAATGCGGTAGGTCTACAAATCATGTGAATCTATACTGTATTGTCTAACGTGGATGACGTAGTCCACTAACATGGAAACAAAAAACCTAGAGCATATAGGAATGAAGATTACTAACTATATTGATGAAAGGGAAGGTTTATAACTGGCGTGGCTAGAAAGATGAAAGTTTTCCGCTACAGTGGATAATGTAAGCAGATGCTGATTCAACACTCTATGGAATGAGAGGACAAGGGTTTTATCTAGCTGACTTATATCAAATTAGGTGCATGGTGATTTCAGCTTATGTTTCATAAGTTTGTGGACTAAATACAGTTTTTGTTCTTACATCGTATTTTGTAAACATATAGAAAATCCATCTTTTGTTCTTGGCATGCTTCCGTAATTTTTGTGTATTAAAGGACAAAATGTAGAGGAAATGTAGTCAAATATTTTCTTCTTAACTTTGTTCGTAAAACTGGTTGAAATATAATTAAATGCCAATATAACTGAGAAAAGTAATATCAATACCTTGTTGGACAAGACTGACTGGGAGCGGATGTAGATGTGTATTTGTTGTACTTGTTGCTGGTTTCGTGTTTGTCAGTTTCAGCTGTAGAATATTCACAATAAACACGTAATGCAAACAATGAGTAAACGTCCACCGAAACCAAATTGAACCTGTATGCTGTTTTGTGCTAGTATGTAGTATTCCTTAACAGTAAAGTAGTAGACCAATGAAACAATCTTGTCTTGTTTTCTTATTAAATAACTTTACAAAATTAATTGTATTTCAAAACAACACTCAGCCCTGCTCAAGAATTTAACAAATAACTGGGAAAATGTCAGTAACTTGTCAAACAGTAACATAAACACTAATTGTATGTTTGCGATGTATGGGGATATTTAAACATTCTTTACGATCGTTCGTCCATCTCTCTGAAAAACCTAATTTCCTCCCAAACATCTTGTGCGTAATAAATATTAGTATACATATCATACACATGTGATAACTATTTGTTAATGTGGCATGGTTTTTGAGGATGTAACTGTGTCTCTGATAATGGACATAAAGTTCAGATATAAAATATTAATGTTATTCTGTTAGCTTATAACATCCTTGGACCAAATCCTAATCGTACAGACATAGCACAAGGACACGTCCTGAATGTATTAGTCTTGGCGTTTAGACCTCTACGTGAAATACAGCGTGATGGAGTCCTAGAAGTATATACATACATACATACATACATACATACATACATACATACATACATACATACATGCATGCATTCATACACAGATATTTGTAAGCATATATTAAATTTTCTCTGCATTGTAAGTAAATAAAATACTTATTGATTTTACTAAAATTGTTAGTTTCATTTTCTTTCTGTCACATAATGTAAATCTAGAGTAACAAATGTATTGCGCAAACAATGAAATGGATGAACGTTTGTGTAAGTTATAACTGTCAAGAAACGTTTGACATTCAATCTAATACCATGCAATTAGTTAATCAAGTCGCATTGGGGTTTTGTTCCACCATTGATAGATGACGGAACGAGAGAGTCGGCAACATTGTATCGTGCCAGGGCTCTGTTTTCTTGTTCCTGAAATCGTTCGATGCTACCATGAAATGGATCCAACAACGGTTTGCCTAGTTCCCGGCTACTCACAGATCTGTGACGGTCGCTTGGAAACCGACCGTGCAGCTCAATGCCCTTCACATGAAATATTCAAATTGTGGTATCAATGCCAGGTGACTTTTGCATATAGAGATGCCCCGTACACATAGCATGCAATCTACAGTTGTAAATTGACCACTGTCGTAAAGTCTGGTCGTGCTTCATCAAGTTGGCTTGTACGATGACCACTTGATAATGTGAGGAGTTGTAATGTCATCGAACGAAACAATAATTGTCATTCCCAACATCAATGAAAACTAAAAGATGATCTCATTAGAGTCTCTTGACAAAATCGGTTGAAAGATGGAGTCACTCGTAGTTTCTCATGGTGACACTCGTTTTGCAGTCTCTAATCCATGTCTCTGTGCTGCATATAAAACTTTCAGCTTGTTCACTTGCAAAACAATTATTTTTATGAGTACATGACTGAATGGAAACAATGTTTATGAAACAAAATAGACACAAATTGACCAATTCCATTGATCGCTGTCATGCGAAGTCATTTCCGCATAAACCTTTGAGCAAGCCAACACTATTTGGTCCACGTTTATTGGTCAGAATATGGCTAACTTCCACGACTTGTATATGCGCACACATGTGTTGCTGCTCGTGAAAGTCCTTGCTATATTTCGCAATAGTGTCATGCAACTATTGTGCGTGTTTACAATTTCGATCCCGCGCATTACTTCTCGTTGCCCGGAATGGTATAAAATGCGTTGCTGCCAAATACCAAGGTCGATCTGGAGATACACACGAACATTGAGCGGAATATATCTGTCGAGCATGAAATATGTTGTGGGATGTCAGTGGCTAGCCAAAGTCAATCTCCCGCGAGCAGCCTTCTCGTGTCCTGATATAACCTATGCAGTTACAGCACGTACCTGGACATAAATTGCATGTTTGGATAGGCGAGTTCGTAGGGTGCTACGGTTGTTGTCAGTGCGCGAGGATACCTCCATACATGCTGGTCAATAGAGTAACACCGCCATTTACGAGTCTGATAAAGATTCTGTGAAAATATTGCAGTGGTTAATCGTTCCTCTGTGTCAAGATAAAATAGAGCTATGGTGAGACGTTCCATATATTGGGCACGGAAAAGGATCGGTTCACATTCATACCTATGACGTCTAACAGGATATGGGTGATGCATTACTTGCATGCGAAATTGACATCAAAGATTAATCTAACGACATTCGTTCTTCAATGTCATGAAAGATGCGATGCCTAACAGGCAAGACAATCCATCTAGAATGCTTTCATGAGGCCGCATCCAAAATACAAATAACATGTATGTGTCAAATGATAATCGCACGTGAGCAAATGGTTCACATCAACTGGTAACATGTTGATATTTCTGGAGGTTCAAGTGTATGCGCTCTAAAAGATTTAGTGGACATGGGTCGCTGTTGACCCCTGGTTGGAGGGGTTTCGAATTATTTTGTCCGAGTCACCTGGGACCTGTATAGGTTCATCTCGACTGGCTAGACTGGAGCCTCCAGTTCCATAGAGAAAAATATCTCACACGTTAGGACACCAACGTGACTAATGCGAATGCGTCTCTCACGAACATTTCTCATGCGAACGTGTCTCACTGAATTGAACCGAGGCAGAAATATAGACAATGTATGCAATATATGAAACAATACATTAATTACACAACACACGTCGTTAACCTATGCTGCTCTCGCATCCATGAACAACTGAACATTTTCTGAGCGCAAAAAGTTCTAGGCAAACATTTACAAGATATCTTGCGGTTCCCACGGAAAGTACGGAAAGACATAACGGGTTTCAAGGACAATGCCGCCTTTTCTACGTAACTTAAGATAAACCGTGTACGATTGTCAGGAGAGTCAGAGACATAGAATAATTCACCGGTGTCATAGAGACAATGGAGCATCTTTTCTTAAATCATCCAGCCGCAAAGTCGACCGACATAGTCAAACATTTTCTTTCTATTTTTGTATCATACTTTATTGCAAAAACTATTTCAAAATGATAGAAATGTGATCTCTCACAACGAGCGAAGTATATAGGACATATTAACAGTTTGTAATTATGAGTATTGTGACAAACACATATGACGTGACACTAATCGAAATTAACAGAGTCTTTGTAATCTAAGAAAAACGTTCACGTAGGCTACTCTCTTGCATTCGAGGTAGATCATAAAGAAGTATAATATAGTAGGGCTAATGCAAAATGCTTACAAGGGACAAATAAAAAGATGGCTACGACAAGAACATCATTAACAATAAAATGACCACAGTATTTAAAACATGTCTTCGCGTATTCGTCACATTGACTTAAATATATATATTATTGATAGTTATTGAAGATAGGGTGCACATGCGTGTTTATGTGCTTAAGTGAAGCCACGTTTATATGATTTTTGCTCCCCCCGGCTCAATAAGAGTTCTAGTACCCAACCCATGCTATAATAAAGCCTTAACATCAGACGCTTTAAAGTCCTTTACGCCTTTAAATATTATAACAAAATTTACTCGAGGTTTATATATGTTAAAGAAATTCGCTTTTAAACAAATCAATATTTTCATACTTTGAAATCTGCCGCTGTCTGACTTTTTCCCGCGAAAGGCAGGCAACTGCCTTGTCCGTCAAATTGGAAAACTGTAATTATGTACGTGCGCACGCGCATATGCGTGTGTTTGTGTGTGTGTGTGTGTGTGTGTGTGTGTGAGAGAGAGAGAGAGAGAGAGAGAGAGAGAGAGAGAGAGAGAGAGAGAGAGAAAACGAGAGAGAGCGGGAGAGAGAGACTGTCGAGTAAGAAGTCGAACTGAGTTGGGTTTTTATTTCAATTTTTTGATTCAATTATTTGTACTGTTAGACAAAAATCGTCGACAAATTCACCATTCATTCGTGTTTACAGGCTCGTCAAACGTTATAATAAAATTACATTGATTACACTTTGACGTGATGTAGATCCATTAGTTTGGTTGAGGTATCGTCTAAAAATAATATATATTTATCTCTCTCTCCTTACATAATTATGTTAGGCTGATGACCAAAGACAATTAATATTGCAAAAATGTAACAAAAATAGATTTAAAATACTTTATTTATTTAATGATACACTAATACGAAATCGGCAAATGCTATAAACAATTAGGTCAATGTCTCCCGTTATTTTGTATTGTAAAAAATGCATAGTGTAGTTTTCCTAACTATTATTTCCACTAATGACTTCAAATTCTGAATAAAGTGTATGATATGGCATATAAATTAGAAACTATGTATGTTTGAAATAAACATTCTCTACACTGATGAATGTTATCAGCATAAATAAATGTCAACGAAGTCTGATCGAAACATATAATAAGTATATAAACAATTCAAACGAACTTCAGATGCCTTCTGTAGATCTGTCACTTTCTCTCGAAAACAATTGTAGCAGCAGTAAACAAGAACGATTCGACGCGTGATGGATCCACTCGCTAACGATGTTGCAGATTTATTGACGGACCATTATATCAACTGGTAAAGCATGATACTGTCGAAAGTAATTTTGTGCCCCATGTCGATGAATAATTCCTTGAAAAGGGCATTGATCAACCCTCGGATACACTAAACTATAATATATTCGTTGGTCAGATAGAAACCGATATTTCTGATTGCTCGTTTGTGATAATAAAAACTCGATGCCAGCTTGGAATCTTTGCACTGAAATGCAAACCATGCCTGGTCGCTGACTATATCCACGACGGACGTAACATTTCCTAGGGATTGCTTCTACAGCAATTAAGTGGAATACACTGCAACATCTGCCTCGATAAATGTCTCCGTCAAGTATATTGAACTTCCAACATTAACACGACCAGTAAAAGAAAGACGAGAGAGTGTTAGTCATCACGGATGCACTGTAACAGGTCATGTGTGAAAGCAACCAGCCACTGTACCAATGACAGACATAATGCCATTTTAGGTAAACGTAATAACATGTTCAGGGAATGGATATAAACACGAAACATACATATCTTCCGGGAAGAAAAAAAAACAACTTTATTTGATTGCATGGCGGCTGTGCGTGTGAAAAAGATGCTTGGTTTGCAATGACATGTTTGATGCACATAAGCAATGCTAACTTGTATATAAATTATACTACACAATACTGCTATCTATAGAACAAGGGTGATGGACCATCATATTTGTGAACAGCGGAATAGAAGTTGCAAGAGGTAATCAACACAACATGCAGTAGTCCCGAAATACATACATGTATGTGTGACGTCGAATATGCCGTTTACTTTCGGTTTGTGGGAATCGCAAACAAGCCTAATTTCTCGTCGCATCAATCAGATTTACCAACGGATCTATATCGACAGGAAGCAGTATCAGCAAAGTATTTTCGTTACTAGCGCATCAGCTAATACGTGATTATTCCGGAATTGTCGGGGAGGCACATAGCAGAAAAATATACAAAAAGTAAACTATACCGTATGATCATTACAGATAAAACTATTAACAGGGCCGAATGAACGATATTTTTGGCGGAAATGGGAAGCTTCCGACAAATCTGGGCGCAGATAGAGATCCTCGTGGCACAGGTGAACCATGTTATTGAGTTGCGGAAGTTGGATATTTATACTCGATGGGCATGTGCGTTTCACCATATGAATTTGAATTTGATACCTTACGATCTTAACTCATATCGTTACCCAGCGAGGATGCGTAGTTCAATTGATTAGTTCTGTCCCGCATACCTCCTGCTGCTACTGCTTAATTACAAATCTGAAATATTCTTGACTTTAGAAGATAATGGAAACTTGTCGAAATGATTATAGTTGAATATTATGGAAACTATGGCTATCTCCAGTTCATGCTTCTCACCAAGTCATTAACTAGCTTTCATATTAAACGCGTGTTCTGTTAATTACAGTTGGATCAGCGCAATGATATGATACCATATATGTGCATCAAAAACACTGAACATTGTCAATGCATTAAAATTATGCACGCTTTATGCTTATCTGATTATCTCTGTCTTTCTGTATCTGTCTCTCTCTGTTTCTGTCCATATATATATATATATATATATATATATATATATATATATATATATATATCGCTTAAACGCAATCAAAGGGCATAAATCCTGTTATCTTAAACCTTGGATCATACTGGGATGACGTACTGACATTGCACGACCGTTTTCACTTTACACGTAGACTGTTTAAATCCTATCTTAGAAAACATGCGCATGACCTGGAGAATCAGTGACTCTAATATCAGCTACAGCAGTCTCTTTCTCTCTTTAAATATTTCGTCGTTCGTGATATCTTATTGTCATTTATCTTGGGGCATTGCATCAGATATTTGCTGGTAAGTGGCTAGGACTTTGGCTTGTGGACTTTGGCCTACATACTACAAGTGAGCAAGTCTCTAAGCAAATGTATTTCTCCTTCTCCCTGCTCAAAGTGTAATTGATATTAGTCCAAATCAAGTTTATGCTCTACCTGAACAATGACATTTATTTTTTTAAACAACATAATACATAACAACTATTGATATATGATTAAAGATTAAACATTCGGACCATTATACATATTGGTAAATCTGTTTATTTATATTTGAATACAGGATATTAGTTACCGACTTGGAAATTCCAAATTGTGTTGACAACTTTAAATGTTCTGGGATGAGACTGACTTACCTCCTGGCTCTTTAAATATATTCCTGCATTTTAAATAAATGCATTACTAGACTGTAGCTTCTAAAAGGAACATTTCTCCAGAACTTACATGCATTAAGCAAGCATTCTAAATGAATCGGAACAATAATAGTACCTTGAAACATGGAGAAATTTGACTGGTCTAACATATATAACAGATAATATATACAATGTTGCCTATATAAAAGGACTGATAATGACTATAACGGTGATGAGAACAATTTGGAAACTGGACTGACATGCGAAACAAGTGATCTTGTGCAGCTAAAGAGGAATAATGTATTTAAAGAGGTGGATAGAAAGGTAGTCAGTAAGGGTAATATTAGAGAAATTATAATTATATATAGTTACATATAATAAATTATTCCTTGACTTTGGTAGAAAAAAATTCATGATTGAGCAACTCCCAAATGTGAAATATCTGAAATATCTGATGGGATAACAAAGGTCCTAGTATTAGAAGATCCTAATCTCCGCTGTGTAGAAGGTGATATTATCCAGTGTGATAAAACTTTGAAACACCGGAATGAAGACATTCAGGGCACATAACTACGTATAAGCTCTAAGATTAATATTACTCAGTTACAGAAAAAAAAAAATACTTTAAAAGAAAAAAGAAAAATCTTGTATGTGGTCTTGCACAGTAACGTGATACCATTATTTGGATAGTTTCGTACTGGAAGCAAACACACTGAAGTATAAGCAATACTGTCCCATTGAAACCCCAAGACGTACAAGAGATGACGTAGTTCACGTGAAATTTTAATTGTATTTTTCAAGAATAGTCAGCTTCATAAATCGTATCGTTCTATATATATATATATATATATATATATATATATATATATATATATATATATATATATATATAATTTGTTTTCTTTAACTATATGTTTTCTAACAGTATGCATCTTTGTACTAAAATTTCTTCGAATAAAAAACTATTCGGATTCCACTTCCAGTTATTTTAGTATCAGGTGCTAACTCTCTGTTAATGTCAACAGACCATATATAAGGCATTACTGAGTCAACCCCACAAACTATATTTTTTTGTACGAGAGGTGAGATTTTCATTGTAAGGTGATTTAGTGTAAATTACTAAATATTATCTGATACAAAAGGGTTTTTATAGCCAAAAGTAAAACAGCAATCGAGAGACAGACGGATATACATAGAGGCCAACTACAAGTAAATATAAAACTGAAGAACTACTTTAGTACTGGAATTAGACGAATGAAATTACATTGGGGATCAATACGCAATTTGAACCGACCTTTGACACGTTTTGTCGGTTAAGGCAACAAAGCATCCCTCAAAGCTGGACATATAGATATTAGACCTTGTAATGACTTCCATAGCTGATGTTCTCGAGTATACGTACATTCTGCCTTCATTAAGATATACTTCCTTTTATCATTTATCAATCAATACATTGTGTCCATATCTAAAAATTATTTACCTAATGGTGGGAATATTTTCAAATATAGCAATGCTGATTATTTGTTGTTTTGATTTAGTGGATATGAATAGGAATGTTGCCACGCTGAGCGAAAACATATAATTAAAATAGTAGTTAAAAGACCAATAAGAACTTCTACAAGATACCTAATGGGTATATCAATTTACGAAACATACTGAGAATATGGAAGCCAAGTTATGGCGAAAATAAAACTTTCTTAACTTTGAATCGAGAAGGCTTCTGGTGAATGTAGAGATATAGATGAACACGTAATTCTTTAAAAATATATAAAAACAAGCTAGAGGCAGCAGAGGCAGAGCAAATGGACATTGAGCGAACATGCAAAATGTAAGCTGTGACGAAGAAAAATAGACCGATAATATTCAAGTTTACATAGTTCAAAGACATTACTTCACGTGCTTGTGTTGCCCGGAATAAAATTAATCCAGTTTCAATTACTAACAGATGCTAGGAATGTTAATAAGATAGCTACGGTAAACTATGACAAATTTATTATTGACGGTAGTGGATATGTATTTGATTTACATTTGAATGGTTTAATGTGTGACTATAAAGAACTTGCCTTGTATAAATCAGTAGTTGAATGATGAAGCGAAGATGACATACCAAGATCATATCGACAAATAGGTTTGTTGTTCATTAGCAAAAATTTAGTCAGAATAAACATTGGTTATCGTTTGTCTTTAAATCAAGATATCAAAATTATAGTTATATTATGGCACAGACCCACCTTTATTATTACAAAAAAGTATATCTTGTACAAATTTCAAAACAATTTCAAAATGCTATATACATGAAGTATGTTTGTATGTGTGTGGTAAGCGAATACAGGTTTAACTAAAATAAATTAATGTATTAGTTCTTTTCCTGTGTCTGATTAGATGTATGCATGGGCATTCTAATATTACTGTGTTACAGCTATTAGGATGCATTATAATGGCGTCACTATATATATTATCACGCAGCCTCTGTATGTGTATATACTCGCTCTACATTATTGAGCTTATCTCACCACAATTGTATTTTTATACGAATACTGTCTTGAGTGTTTAAAGAATTTTAGATGTTAATATAACTAGTGTATAACTTGTACTGCTCGTTTAAATTTCATTTTATCTCGCCAAATACACTGTAAAACGTTATTCCAATCATCATTATTTGTTATGTTTGCATGGATTAGAATACAATGCATTGTTACAGAGTTAGGTAAAACTATAGAGAATGATTACAATTCACCCATACAGCAACACGATTTTCCAGACAAAATCGCCTGATACTTCACAACAAACTTCATAATTTTTTTCTAATGTAAGCAGATCCCATGAAATTTTCTGCTATGTCTACTTTTGTAACATTATGGTGCATGTTCATCGTCAATGTAAACACGTACCCTAAACTGAAAGGAATAACACATACACCGTATTGTTCGACGGTTTGTAGTAGGTAAGACTATTATGATGTTTTTTGTGTTGTCACTTAGGACAAATCATCAGTATACTCTTTACTGACACGTATTGTTCTTTGCACTCCCAACTACCAAGCGATTATTCTTACCAGCACTAAGTTGATACTAATGATAGCTACATTTTTGTTCAAATTTTCAAGGTCTTAAATATGTTATTGTAGCTTTCAGTATGGAGAGATCTTACCCTCGTAATGTACACATATCAACTAAGTCCCCTTATGTCTACTAATTTCTGTACAACTTTCTTTCCTTAAACTACTTATATAATTATGCAAATAATCTCTTACAAGAAATTAGGAAGATACAATTTAGCAAAGATAAACATATATTTTGAGTAACATTCTTGGCAGACATCCAAGTATGTCAACTCATACTTTTGACATGTTACTAAGTTACTGGTTTCGACTAGCGACAAGTCTATTGATCTGTGTCACTGCTTATTATATCCACCAATCCAGTTTATAAATATATCTACACATGTCCGGGAGTTAATTTCATTCAAATATATGACCATTGTGCTTGAAAAGAGTCCGAATAATGTCTCTCGCTAGTGTAAACACAGTTATTCGAATGAAGAAGCTATAATAATCAATGATAACGGAGAAGGTGGTTACCACAGTGATTATCAATTGTCAACATGCAAACACAGGATAAGCAACGGCAAGAAATACCATATGCAACATCAACTCGGATGACAAAGACAGGGATTAGGCGTCATAAAAAATTAAGTTAACACAACTAACATACAATAAGGGCCTCGGAAAGGTTAACAATTTATATTAACGGCTAGTTCTTATTTCAAGGATACAAGTAGACAGTTGTTGGGAAGAAATGATAAAGTGTATCAGAAAAAAGCATTGGAATAAAATATGTATAGGTGAGAAACCAAACATATTAAAACATTTTATTGTAAGCGGTGTCTGATTTTTAAAAGGTTTCAGAGAATGGTTATATTGGACAAGAATTATATAAGCAATATAATAGTATGAGAATTATATTGATAAGAATAATGTTCGTTATTAGCGAACATAGATTATGTTTCAGCAGTTAATAATCTATCCCACACTTTAATGAAAATTGCCTCTTTACGTCGCCGAGTCTCTGAGTATACCTTTCGTTAAATGACTTGGAACATAAAGAAGTACTTTTAGATTCCTGTTATATTTTCTCTTCAATAAAAGGAGTAAACATTACAGTAACTCAATGAGTAGCAGATTATTCCCGATTATCTTAATATCCTGGACACTATATGTCACGTGTTTAAATATTTCTCAAGTTTGGACAGTAGGCTAACGGTGAAATTTGAATAAGACTGAAGGGCACGTATTTCGGGATATCGCATATAGAAGGTTCATCAATAACTGGTAAAATATAATATTTGATGTAGGGCTAAAATGTCTAGATAAATATCAATATATGTATATGGAGCCCTTTTGCCATCAATGCTAATTATTTTAGCATGATGCTTGAAAACAATGTCAGAATTGGAGAAGAAAATAATATTGGAAACATTTTGCCATGAAAGCATCTAAATTTCTGACAGACCATATACTATTACAAAAAGTAAGTTTAGTGATTATGTCCAATATCTCTATGAATATATGATGTTATGATGTAATTGTGCAGTTGGTCATGACATGTGTTCAAAACACGACGAGGAATGAGAGCATAATCAAATAAGTAACCTGCAAGATAGCATGGAAAGAACAGATGAGTATGTATCAGAAAGGAATAAGCACTGAACTTTTAACGCAACAACATGGGGAGAAGGAGCAAATATTGTGTATATTGGAGTTATTGAAGTTATTGTAAACATATAGTATATGACGAGGCGTCAAATTTTCTGCCGTTAAAGTGACGTTGTGCGTATACTAATCCGTTTTCGGAACCATTAAACATACAAAACATATTCACGCGAAAATGGGGCAGAAACGTAGAGAATGGAACTAGTCTGATGGTCACAATGCTGCGAATATATGTCATAAGCGAATGAAAAAGGGGAAACTGTTTTGTCTGAAAATTATTTTGGCACACAGCTTATATTTCGGACGTTTCTTCATTATAATCACAACTAACACTTTGTAGACTTTATTCAAAACTAAATATTTCCCGTATACCGTTGCATAATCACTATGACTATACCCTTTATTTAACTCTATCTCTCTCTTCCTTTCTCCTCCCCTAGAGCTACATTTGAAGCTTTATTGTTCAAATGTTTGTAAGCTTATTCAATATACCATGGCACATTCACTCTAATTACTTGCGTCATATAACTATCTATATATCTCGTCTTCTTTAATTTTCGAATATGTGCACGTTAAGCACATTTTGTATACTGCATGAAATACCATCAATGATAATTTAAAGTCCAACGACGATTCTAAGAAAAATATGTGGTCATTGTTCCCTTGTTCGGTTTATTTGTTTCTGTTTTGCTTATATCTCTCTCAGTGTGTGCATACTTTGAATAGTTGTATCGGTTAATGTATAAAATCTTCACCAGTAGGATAATGTAAATATATACAGAAGTCTTATAGGTGAAGCCACACTTTCTAAATATCCATTTATATAAATTTGTTTTAAATTAAACATAGTTACTGGTTCAAAACTAATGTCATATCAAGTTTGTCTCTTCTTTTCTTATCAAATTTATATTATTTATGTGGCATAATAATGGTCCAGTCAGAATGTTTTCAATCGTGTTCACAACGTTCACTGGAAATACAAGCAATCTCCTTACGAGTTGTTTAAAATAATGCCGCCCTGTTGAGATTGAATTATGTATATTTCACATCTCCTTGACGAGTTGTTTAAAATAATGCCGCCCTGTTGAGACTGAATTATGTATATTTCACATTGTATGATATGGACAGGTCATGACATGTACTCTCTAACCTTGTTTGAGCAAACTGGCCGAAAGAGGGAAGCTTGGAAACGACAAATTTACACTGTTGACGTATTTAATAAAAATAAAGCTCGATTTGATGGGAAAATCATAAATATGTCATCATTCCTTCTTTTAGATCTATGCAGGGTTCAGGTGGAAAGAACGTTGGTTGTTTGTTGATGATGGTGTTAAATGGTCAACACAATGGAAACTTGCATCAAATTGAGTTAGCTTTTCGAAAGGAAAAATCAACCACATATGTGATATCCATTTTGAATGCTGATAAAACAGAAGTTGTAAATTCGGAAATTCATTTCCGTTGGGCATCCATAGATTATGCAACATATTTAATGTTCGCTTTTTTGAATAGTTTAATATGGTCTGAAGACATGATATAGACAAGGTCATGTAATCTGTAACGTTTATTGATCCAGAAAACAAATCCATACTCAGAAGTTCACTCAAAGTTTTTTTTTTTAGTAGAATCAAACCATGCAATGGGAATCGTTGTAATAGATAAATGGCGTGTATGACAATAAGTAATATGAATTTATTTACTGTGCTAATGACGTCTATGGATGAGAGTTATGAAACAGACATCGCATGTCTGCTTTCCACTTGGTTCGAATATGTGTCGATTCCGTCTATGCTATGAGCCAAGTATTTAAAGACACGAGGAATAGTAATTTGTATGATGTAATAAGAGTGTGCATTCGACATGTAAGATATGGTAAGTCAATGAAAATGTCATTGTTCCTAGTACAGCACAAATTGAAACCCGTTATTGCCTTGAATAGTTTGTTAATGGAAATGTCAAACAGTTTTCACATAATATCTGACTATAAAACCAAAGGGCTGTAATTGTATATTTCAAAGGCACTGATCAATGGGTTTATCTTCGGATATGGTTTTACCATAATGGTGTAAAACTAAAACTTCGAAAATGACTTTTGATTTTGGCATGAATCAATCTGGATACACATTTGTTAATAAACACATATTATTCAGTTATATCCGCCAAAATTGTCGTGCTTTCCTCTGTCTTGAAATGATTATCATGGCGTTTACTTGTGGCATATACAATTTGTATATTCACAAATCTATGAGTATGGCGATAACAACGGAAACATCGGATTTTAGTTTATCTCAGAGAAAAATGTCCCACTGACATCAAACTAAACACAAATTTATAATGAATTATTATGCCTTAAAAATAATTGTCTAAAATATATGTTGAATGTGAATCAATATTCTTCTGGTCAAACTCATTTAATTGTACGTCAGGTTGGTAGCTGATGTCGACACTTAGAGTAGTCTACCACGACAAGGTTGTTACGGCCCAATAAACATAGAGTCGCAAAAATGAATAGACTGAAGTGTAACATAACGAACTGAATTAGAATCAGAATTATACGAGTCATTTTGATGTGATCTATGTAATAAACATGGCTTGGCAATTCGCACATTATTTCACGCAGAAACAAAGAAATAAATCGAAATCAAGCATTAATATCTTAGAGTATATGCATTTTGTGGCCTACGTGTACATGCATTTATTTACATGCCACGACACCAAATCTTCGCATATTAAGCAACGTCACTATCCTTAGTTTAGCATTGTCAGCCTTTTCACAATACTAAGTAAACATTTCCAAAGAATTGTTAGGACTTAATAATGTTTGTCTAAGATGTTATATAGAAAGAAAACCATGATTTTTCGCATCCAAATAATTGAATTATACGTGAGTTAGGTAGTTGATATGGACAGTAGGCGTATTCTCCATAATCAAGGATATAATGGTCCGACAAAAATAAAGTCAGGCAAATAGAATAAAACTAATTAGAACATCACAATCGGCACAGAATCGAAAATATAAGATTTATGTTTACATTGATGACGCCTGCCACATATAAAGTTTCCTTCTCTATGTTTCTGTTTCTCTCTAACTCCATTGCGAATTTCATCTTACTGTGAATTATTTAAAAGAGGTATTGTATAATGCCATTCTGATAAATCACGACTGTTGGCACTTTAGCATGTTTCAGGATATTGGTGGTATATTAGCACAATCGGGACCTGGAATTCGTTCATACGACATACATATGTAGGACTGTTTTGGAATTAGTTCACAATACTGTAGGTTTCTCTTCAATTCTAGTTTTTCTAATTTACGTAATTAAATTATTCCTTCCGTTTTACAAAACTTGTTTATTGTGCTGCCTTATATTGCCCTGTCTAAGACCAGAGAGTAACAACCTTGTATAAAATTTATTATGTACTTTTCCATGACGAAGACCAAAAGCAGACCCGAGTACACTAGATTACGACATGGGGTGAAAAGTGGTATATTGGATCAGTACGTGTGTATAGTTTTCTGAATATCAGTTTTAACAAAGCAGGGAGATTTTAAATAGATCTTCAGGACTTCAAAACATGAATCGAAATTAAGTACCTAAGAGTCAAAGAAAATTTACAGAATGTGGAATACCGTATAATGAACGGGAGACACTCAGAGAGGAAGTCAGTAATATGCAGGACCTAGTCGCAATTATACACACAAATTCTTCGAATTCACCGCAACCTTATGGTGTTAATGAATGTGTGTGTGTGTGTGTGTGTGTGTGTGTGTGTGTGTGTGTGTGTGTGTGTGTGCTACGATATATCTGCATTATGCAGTTTGTGGCGATGTCCAGCACTGGGGGACCAGGCCACATACCTGAAGCATCATATTCTAACGTGCCATAATATCCTGACACCAGACCGACCAGTCCTAACACTAACCTCTCAATGCTCAACAACAAGCGAGGTATGCAGCTGGTATCATTTTTTACACGTTTTTCGTATGAACCCAAGAACTACGCATCTGAATCGTACGCTCAGACCACTTAAGCAACCAGATTGGTGTGGTGTTAGTGAAAATATGGAAAGCTGGATAAAAAATGTGATGTACATAGTTTGTAAAAAAAAATTGTTTTTGATGTCACACCGGAGCAATAAGTATATGGAATGTTTTCAAAATTGGCAACGCACCACTATTCCAAATTTGGATCTCGCTAAAGAATATTGCAGGTGCCCATCGCAGATAAGGCCACAAATAACCGTCAATCTCAAAACTTAGTTACGTTGACGATCTACTGGTTTACAAATCTTCCCAGGAATATGATTGTACAGCTTTAATAAACTTTTTCGACAAATTCAACAAAGTCTATAGCAGAGCGAGCAAATCCACGTGCAATATAGTATGGAAAATATTGTCAGTCTATTAAGGCTGTCATGGTAATTGAAATTCAACAGTCAGTGACAACATTAAAGAAATCAGAGACGAGTCTAGATCAGAAACAAAGAAGCTGTTTCTATCTCGCCTTTGGTTAGTCGGGTTGTACATGAAGTTTGTACCAACTTTAGCCGCTATGTCAAGCTCCTTAAATAAATTGACTATAGCAGGGCGAGCCAATAAACTTAGATTCACGCCCGTAGTGACGTTATAACGCTCTTAACAGATAGTTGATCAGTGCACCAACCCTAAATTTGACAGAGTCTCCGACACGACACAGTTTCTTATACGACAACTAAAGGCTAAACGTGTCTGATACTAATGCAAGTACGCAGTTGCAGTCTTGGGAGCAAAAGCGGTTATAACATCTAAACTACTCGATGATGAAGAGTGAGACTACGCAACAATTGGATCAGACCAGTGATCTACATCGTTTTGTTAACGGATTAGGAACAAGAATATCCACATATGAGACTAACCATGATATCAACAAAGATCCATACTACGATGATGCGAACGAGAACACAAGACGTCAAAATTAAGAACCAGTGGAATCATGTACAGATTTTGATTTGTGATTGAACCCGATGTGATAGGTGGCTAATTAAAATGTCATGAGACACTCATGGCCACAGCCAGATAAACTTCCAGACAACCATGCCACAATCGCTATTTATAAATAATACCTGTTAGCAAACTAGAAGGTGTTAGGTGGAATCACACGCTGTATGGGAATCACAATATATATAATCATCTGTAAAAAAATCATCTGGTGATGCAATTATCGAGCATCTGCACATAATTTTTCATTTTTATTTTGTCCCAGTTCAATTCAGACCATCAATATTGAAACGTCAGAGCCTCCCTAGCGAAATATATTTATCTCGGACTTTTCAACACGTGATCGTATGAGATTGACAAATAAAATATTATCCACTTTCTTCTACGAATGGTTCGTGCGATAAGAAATCGACGTGTGACCACAGTGACACACATAGACGCCATCAGAAACCAATTTATGTATTAAACACATGCAGAGGATATGCTTCCATCCCATTCCCGTATAACTGATGCTGAAAAAGTTGAAACTCCATAAAAACGATATCGATTTCAGACTTCTCCGCAAAGAGATAATATTAATATGAGATAGTTGAATCATAAATATCCACATTCCTATGAATCTGCACATCATCATGTTATTATTCCTTTCAAATTCAAATCATGGTTGTCAAAAAGTCAGTAAAAACTTAACGAAACATTTTTATTTTGGACTTTTCAACACTTGATGAGATTATATGGTGAACAACAAATGTCCACATTTTTCTGCGCACAAATCACCGACAAACGGAAACGGAAAATCACGTCGACACAAGGGGACCCTATAAGAAAACATATTTCTGACGTGGAAAATGAGGACCTTATGAGGCCAAAGAGTGAGTCCCATTTTTCTTTGGTAATGCATATGATACGATGACTGAGGGTGGGAGCCAATTTTATTGGGAAAATGTTGATGGTATGATGACCACAGGTGGGGGCAAATTGCCATGGGAGTTGGGGCCAGTATTTGTGTGGAAATGATCTTAATCACTGAAATAATTCACTAATTTGTTATTCTGCTATTCCACTAGATAGGTATATAGATATAGACGGATAGATAGATACATAGATCGGAAACCACTGAAATTATGTTCTAATTGGTTATTCTGCTATTCCTCTGGACAGAGAGGTATATATATTTATTTTATTTTATTTGATGATATATTGATGACGTAACGTGTTTGTTGAACTTGACAATGTCCAAAATTATGTTAATGTTCTACTTTACCTAAATCATTGATTTTTCTAAATACTGTCAACAACTAATGCATAGGTAAAAACATATTTGTATGTATGGGTTTAATTTTAGGATGATTATTAATATAATTAAGCATATTTATTTGGGTTTGGGTCTAGGTTATTGAATGTTCATATAAATATGCTTGGCCTACCTGATGTATTCTACATTCTACATGATACATTTCCTAAGAACTATTATATTAATAACTTAATTTCTATCTTGAAAACATTATGAACCATTTTGGAGGTCTTTTTTCATTGCGTAATAGTTTTTTTTTTTATAAAATGCTAACTGTGACGAGCGGTCAAGTAGAGAACATGTATAATATTGTTTTCTAGAAAGAATTAATTCGTGCTGTAAGATCTTTGCTGTGTAGATTAATTAGATTTGAAAGAAATTTATATATTCAAAATATGTATTCAGTTGAAACACGAAGTGCTCTTCAAAAATAACGTTGTTTATAGAATAACTTAAATTTGTAGTGTGAAGTTTCAAATATGGGTATATTCTTGGATTGTATTATTGTGGTTCAACAAAAAAATTATTTGCACATCATCACTGCACGGGCCACCACAGTCATATCAACAATTCTAGCATTATATTAAATTCGGATTTCAACTAACATTAATTCAAATCTTTAATGAATTGGACTTAAGTCCGTTATTCCATGATTTTATGGGGTTATTTAGAGTGCACATTATGTATGGCTGCTACAAATTCAAAAATAAACAATAATCCTGACGTAGGTGGAGATAAGATTGTGGTTAATCTACATGTAATTGACAAACTTTGTTTGGATCATAAAATCGATCCTATTGAAAACGAAATCCCTAATTTATATCAAGCTTGTGCAGTTAATAGAGCTATGACGAAGAACATTCTTGAGAAAGATGCTGATGGGAAAAGTATTCCTTTAGCTGACACGTGTTTTGGACAGGCTTTTGATGAGATCACTTCTCCTCCTCGTATTGATCAATAAACAGACATGGATCACAGTAAACATTTTTAACATAATATAGCTTCCTATTCTATCCATTCTGATTAAGGGTCAAATTGTATGTGCGGACTTTTTCAGCAATTTATGCATGAGTGACTCATCCAGCTATTCAGTCCAATATACGGAGAACTCTAATATGAAAACTTGAAACAAGTAATGTAACTAGAGATCAACGTGTATCCTTGTACCAACACCAGATAATACTTTCAGCATGTGCACTTACTATATAAAAGTTAATAGTGTGATTAAATCAGATTTGTTTCAATTGCCATGAAGCGATGATAGCAGTTATACTATTGGATATGCAAACTATTTTACAAACGTTGACCTTTTGAAAGGAATCTGGAAAATTCAACTGAAGAAAAGGAAATGTCAGAATGTATAACTCCATATCAACTTCATCAATACAAGTTTATTATGTTCTGCATGAAAGGCTCTCCTTGTACTTTCCAACGTTTGGTGAACATGATTACATTCAGTCTACATAATTGTCATGCTTACTTATTCCATGCCATCATCTACAACGACACCTGGAAAGATCACATAGAGACAATATTTTTCACAAACTTATCGATACAAATATGGCAATTAATCTATCCACAAGCGGGTTTCGTTGTGCTTTTTTTTACATTCCTAGAGGATATTATGGGACATGGACAGGTTAAACCTGTAGATAGTAATGGCACGGCTATCTTTGAATAGCATGTGCCAATTAGTGAAAAGCAAGAGATGCGATGACTGGATACTATCGGAATTTGTGCTCGAATTTTACTATCATTGCTGAACCCCTGACAAATTTGTTGAGTAAGACAAGCAAGCGTTATTGGTTTGAACAATGCTTGCTAGTTGATATAAACATTAGTTCAAACATATACCAGATGCAAAATATACCAAACGTTTTTGATAAGTTGAACAAAAATCAAACGCGATAAATGTTTAGGAAAACACAAATATCGCTATAAAGTGTATGGAAATTCAACCTGAAGAATGCGGTATTGTTCCTAAATCAGAAGAGAATGTAACTAGAAGAAAGAAATCATATCAACGTCGAATCAAAATTGTAAAGCTACAAATGATTGTCCTTATATTTCACATGGTTAGTATTGCAAATGTTTCCAGTGGAATTTGTGTTGTAGTTGCCAGACTTAGTTCTTGAGTTCCGGGGACAGTTGCACGATGTGGTATGCCGCGAAATTGTATAGGGTTTGTTGAAACCTTCCTTGGTTTGGGAGTAAATGTTGAAAACGACAAGGTACCAGAAAGTACAGTTTTAACTCACGATGAGATTTTAACATCTGCTTAAAGAAAGTTGGAGAGTGCTAATGCAATGGTAAGTAAAATGATAAGCGATACTGTAATAACGCAAGCAGAGGCCAATGCAATAGAATAGAACACACGGTTAAATATGCAGTAATATGAAAAGGGGCTTTTATAACCAAAACCAAACTACAGCTCTGGGAATGTGCCTTCATTACCGCAAGCCTTTTCCCTGCAACATACATTAGTAAATCAGAGACAAGATCGTACGGGTGAGTTGAATTCGTTCTGGGCCATTGTATATTAGCTCCTCGTGCGGCAAAAGCCCCATGACCCTGTGCTTTCAGAGTGATTACATGATTGTTTTCCATATATACATTATTCGCGAATGCAGAATGTAAACACTATATTTTACCAGAGCAGAAAGCCAAACGACGTACTAATCTTGTAACCCAAGAATCAAATGCGACTAACATGCCCAAAACAGTTACTATTGTAATAATTATAACATATTCTGTGCCATAAATGGTCGTTGTAGCAAGTAAACCAGTAACAACTACAACGTTAAACCTGCGCTTATATTCTGCGAATATAACGGTTCCCTTTGAGTTGTTGTTCCTCTTCGATTGTCTATTTCGCGATCAGTCAGTCATTTTATATTAATATTCTTCAAGATTTGCTTAGACCCACATAAATAGGGCCCTTGCGTGGTGTTGTTAGTGATTGTTCTCGCTTTTGTCCAAGAACGTTTGAACGGTCATATGCGTCTTTGATAAATAGGTGTCTGCATTTTTCGTTCGCCAGTCACGTTGATATTGTTAATTCGATATAGCTGACTTTGAATGTTAACACAGTGTCTTTCTCGGAATATAAACAATTTTCTACTAAATGTTCTGTTTGCTTACTTTGTCGGGGGTGTTTTACAAATCATTTGATACATATAAAATACGATTCAATGTCTCAAGAAATAAAGTAGCTCTTTAAGGATGCTTCCGTGTGCACACGCTAAAATAAAGGCCATGTAGCCCCAGGGGTCCATATTATATGGAAAGGCAACACACAGAAGTCTCAATTAAGTCATATCTGCTAATGATATGCATCGTAGATACAACTTCCAGTGAAATAGTTATTTTCTTACGGAAAATAAAATATAAAGTTAGTGACTAGGTTATATAGAAAGGAGAGAATCGGTTGTTTTCTTACGGCCACTTTTTAATCCATTACTGGTCATATCATACCGGGGAAATGAAAGATAAACGTAATTCCAAAGGACATACTAATGCAGCAGACCTGGGTTGCCTAGAGAACTTCTCGAACACGCTAACCTTCGATTGCGAGTCTGAGGTTTTGAAATCTAGCTAGTGTATTCAATAATATGATTTATATATTGTTCTAAATGGCGATAAGCAACGATTTACATTGGAAACAATATGAACTCTAAGTATTCAGGGATATAATACTACCATTTAGATGCAGAAAAAATAATATCGTATGGAAGCGTCATATACCACAAAAATAGACAACATTTAACTTAAGGATTTTTTTCCTTTACCGTCTGTGCGACTTGCAGTAAAGAACAATCAGCTCGAGACATGAATAAAGGTACGAGGTTCACGTTATAAAATATTGAATTTACAATAAAACATGTTGAAAAGGCAAAGACAGACGAGTTTTAAAGAAAGCAATTTAAAAAGTGTGCACTTTTATTTCAATTAAACATCACATATGTACGTATGTACGAGCTCTCTGTCTCTCTGTCTCTCTCTCTCTCTCTCTCTCTGTCGATATATCTATCTCAAATTCTTCCTCTCTCTTTCAACAAGATCAGTTTTAACAAAGCAGGGGGAATTTAATTAGCTATGCAGATTTGTTTACATGCATGATATTTCAGAAATAGTAAAGATTGAAGTAACTTAAGTACATCAGTCAATGGAAATTACAGGATATTAATTACCTATAATGAACTGTAGGCAATCAGAGATGAAATAAGTATACTGCAGGACCTGGCGATACATGAAAAGTTAAACTATCCGGATTCGACCCCACCCCACACTTTGGTGTTGTTGAAAGAGAAGGAAGGAAGAAAATAGTTAAATAACTGCTTTCTATAAGGCACCGATGACAAAAACAGAAAATTTGTTTTGTTTTCACAATTAGCAATGCACCATTATTTCAGAACTTGATCACAATAAGTATTATTGGCAGGTGCGCATCGCAGATGACGCCGCACGTAAATGCCATCGGCAAACTATAGTTTCTTTGATGATATACTCGTGTACAAGCATTGCCGGGAACAGCACTTTACAGATGTAATAACATTTTTCGACAAACTATTAATGGCTAATATCACATGTAGCACCAATAAGTGTACTATACTATAGATGCATTTTGACCATTTATTAAGTCAGTCCGATTAATTGAAACCCGGCCTTGAGAAAATTGAATACAACATACGATTCTAAATTAGAAACATATACGCAGGTCCCATCGCTCTATTGGTTAGTCGTGTTATACAGGAAATTTGCACACAATTATGTCGCTGTTCCAAGTTCATTGACTAACGTGGCTAGATAAAGGTAAATCAATAAATGTGGCTTCACGCCATAATAGACATTATAACACTCAGTGTACCAACCCTACATTTCTAAGAGGTTCGGATCAAGAGAGATTAAAATTACGCACATTAATATATATATATATATATATATATATATATATATATATATATATATATATATATATATATATATATATATATATATATATGTGTGTGTGTGTGTGTGTGTGTGTGTGTGTGTGTGTGTGCGTGTGTGTCTGTGTGTGTCTGTGTGTGTAATTATTATAACTCTAACAATTTCTTGCATTGTATAAACTGATATCGTGAGATAGACGTTGTGTATTTAAGTGCATTCCAGTTTGCAATTACACAAAGACAGATATCGGAATCCTTTATAATTCGCTTGCACCTATATATCAATAGTACTGTGCCACTTTAATTATGTATACAATGAGTTTTCAATTAATGTTTCATATTTCTAGTAGTTCAGTTTCATTAAATCTTAAGCGAATCAAGCCATACACATTAAGAATTTTTTTCCTAAAACGCAAGGGTTCATTTCCTGTATGAGTTCTATTATTCATGTGAGGTTAATAACATATGGATTGATAGCGAGTTCCTTTGATATTTGTGTCATACACCGATAACATTATCTGAGGTGTGGTTAAATTGGTAGAAACCAGCAAAATCAGTAAAACATGTTCAAGAATTTCTCCCTTTTCAGGTACAAGTAAAAAATCATCTAAAAGTTTATTAAACTAGTCTTGCGTTTATTATATACTGATTTTTCCTTTTAATAAATCCAACATACGCATCACTCTCCTAACTCAATTAGCTGATTTTATTACTGTTGCTGTAATACCACTGTGATTTCATTATAATGCTTAGTTTTTGTATCGTATTTATCTTGTATTTCCTTACTCCATCTTACCAAATATTTATTTTAATGACAAACAAACGCGGAATAACTATTGAATATGTATCTTAGAAAATTGTTATAGTATGTCTTTAACACAGATGTTTCTATTGACTTATATTATGACTATTAATCGGCACCTAATATAGAGAAATAACATTTTCTTCGGGCTCGCAACTCTCAAATGACCTATGCAATTCTTTCCGTTTTACCAAAGCAACATTGCTACAAGTATTATTTTTAAGTTTCTAAATTGTCTGTCTTAATGAAGCCATGTTGCTTATCTTATGGAGATAATTCTTCCTAATCAAATATGTATTCACCATTCTTTCCCTTTAGTCAGCCAATCCTTAATCACATGGTCTCCTAAAAGTGCTTGTTTGACTATAAACAAAGTCTCTTCCATGACATCTTTTCGAAACAATAGTCTTATATATTCAGATTCTAACATTTTAACTGCTGTTTTGTTTAGATGTTTCATGCGTAATTATTGGCCGAATGATAGCTATGACATGTTATTAGATTGTTGGATCCAACTGGCGACATGACTATTGACAACTTATAAGACCGATCAATCCTGACACAAAGTGTTATTCTAGTTACATAAATGAATGAATATATAAATAGATGAAATTACAACTACTGCTAGTACTACAGCTTATTCTACTATGATTACTACTATTGCCAATACTACTACAACTACGACTACAGCCACTACTACTAGCAAAGTAATTATTATTATTTTCATCATTATTATCAGTAGTAGTAGTAATAGTAGTAGTAGTAATATTGTTATTATTATTAGTATTATTATTGATATAAGCAGAATTAGTAGTAGTAGTAGTACTGGCATTATAATTATTAATATCGAAGGCACCATCCTTTCCAAATATGTTAAACACTAATCTGTAATATGTTTTATCAACTGGTACCTTTTTCTTTATTTAAAAGTTTACACCTGGCAGCAGAGGTATTACACTGAACAATAATATACTGCATAATTTTGAAACTGCTTTCTGGAAACAAATCAAAAACATTTCAATTTGGGTATTGATTAGGTTTCTTGCATACAATATGTTAGCATGAAACAGAAATTGCATTTACGTGTCTTCATCAAACTACACATTGCAGTTTTTACTGTTTACGACATACTTATTACGGGTAAGATCTGGAGTGACTTAATTATAAAATGAGGCTTGTGATATGGTATGGCTTACATAGATCGAATGCAAGATTGTCATGCCAGGAAAGTATAGTGATTTTTCCAAACAGGATCATTAAGAATTACTATAGCTGAGTTAATTGACTCCATCCAATATAGCTATTTCTTGTATTAGTAGTGTTATGGCAATAAATTTCTTGGAAGAGTTGTATATTATTCATTATACTATGGTGCACTTGAAAGGATTAATAACATACGTTTTAACCTCAATTACATGGTGACCAATAAATTTGTAACAAGCCAAAAGCATTGGCTCTGTATCTGCCAAAAACAACTTTCACCTAATATTGAATATGCTCAATAGTACTGATATACATTGCACCGGATTGATTCAAAATTTGAAAATATATCGAATTAAATAATTAATTATTCTACATTCCCATCAAAGTCTAATGAAATTTTGTACTTTCTGTTAAAGCTGTGTGCACAATAAGGCATAACAATTGTTTTGTTTTCTGTACTAAAATAACCCGTCCAACAGTATGACTATAGATGGGGTAAAGCGGATAAAGCTGTACAAGAGTAATTTGAATGCCATCGATCAGTTTCAAAGAGTTTAATTTGATTTGACTTTGACCATACTGTAGTGCAAGATGTTGAAATACCTTATGATAATAACATGTCATGACCATGCAGAATATCTTGCTTAAAATGGATTTTTTCTTTCGACAAACTATTATTAAATAAATATTTATGTCTGAGGAAACTCGCTTTAACAATGCCACATGCAACATACTCTCACATTTGTTAATGTTTATCTCGTTTAATACCGTTCATGTCTCTAAATTATTACAAAATATCCTAACTAAATTCATCGATTTTAATTAAAGATTCAACGGAAATGTAATAGCAACCTTGAAACACTACACTAAAGACAGTGTCAGAAAAAGTAAAACATTCGTACGGCAAAATAAAAAAAAACATACCATTGTGATGCGGGAATTTCATAAGAGCAATTACACGTGGATAAAATCAGATTATATTTCTCATTTCTGGTTGGATATCACACAATTAGGAGACAGTCCACCTTTGCGTAATTTCCAAAATTCGAATTTTGCAGCAAGAATATGACAGTGATTATCTTTAATGTCATAGCTTTTGCTTTTGTTCGAACCCATTATAGACATTTTATCAAAATCGAATTCTCTCTGATAAGTCTAAGGGATTATCGTTGGTGCTGATAACATATTTTTACTTGAAATGTCTTTTTTAATATCCTCTTGCAACATTTCATTAATACTGATTTGTATTATTTGTCTTTAATCTTGGCTGCGTTTTTTGATCATACTCCTCAAGTGTTTGACATTGTTGGCCTTGTGGTGCTGATGACCGCGGTATAATGATCAGCTGGAATGGTTATTCTCTTATGTCTAAATGATGTGGCCTCCAGCATCCGAGGCTGATACTTTAAAAACTACATGTATGTGTTGAATATTGGGATGATTGTTAATAAAAGTAAATATGTATTTGGGTCACGGCCTAGGCTATTTAATGCCCCGATAAATATACATGGTTATCCTTACATATTCCACATCCGATGTTATAACTTAGTAACAGACCTTTTATTTATAACTGATGTTCTATCTTGAAAATATTAGGAACATTCTAGAAAGATATTTTCCATCAGATAATAGTCATTGTTTAGAAAATGCTAATAACGACCTGAGTTAAAGTAGAAGACTACATACTCTTATTTTTCTAGAAAGTATTAATTCGTGATGTAAGGTCTTTGCATAGTCGGTTGTATTATTGTTCTGTTCGGTGATTTATTGGGGCAGGAATTTATTTTTAAAATGTATTTATTTACTGGATATACAACGTGGCCTTAAGAAATAATATGTTTGGAAATTGAGACTTGCATTTATAGTGAAATTTCAAATAAGGATATATTTGGAATTGTATTATTGTAATTTAACAAAATGGCATGTGCAAAACACCATTACACGACCCACCACAGGCACATCAGCACTTCCAGCATTGGGTTTACTTTGGATTTCCGCTAAAGAAGTTTCTTCAGATAATTGATCATTAGCACTTGCTACGACTATTATCTTTCAGTTGATGGTTTTTATCGGACTTAAGTCGCAATAACGAATTTCTTTCTTTACATTTGTATTCTAAGGATATACATTATTTGCTGAATCGTACAAAACCTGTTCCTTCTCACTCTTGTATATTACTTGAATTGAGATCATCGATTATATATATATATATATATATATATATATATATATATATATATATATAATGCGAATAATTAAGTCGAATCATATATGGTAATGGAATGAAATACTATATAATAATGTAATTCATAACCAGAATCGAGCAATAATGTAATATCACGCGGCAAGTAACGCTTTATACATCATAGAGAAACGAGAAAATGAACACATATAAAGCAGCTTGGCTTCGCTTAATGGCTTCCTCTGTTGATATTCTGAATTTAACACAACTTTCATCAATCTGTACGTTTTGCAATATCTATTTGATTGTGTACATGCTGGTAAGCCTATCTTATCATACCATGACATTGATATGTACATTACTCGATTTTAAATTCATTCATTTTTATTTTTGTATTCAAATGATACTTTTCAAACAATTATTGCCTTTTTTAATAATCAGCACTAAAATGTAGGCAAGACTGAATAAAACGACGACATACTTAAGCATATTAAAAGATACTGTTGCGCACGACTGGTTGCCTACAGTGTTGCTTACAACCGGTTGCCATATAGTGAGTTTATCCTCATTTCACATATTCGGATACAACGATTATTTTACTAATGTTGTCACTCACTCTCCACATTACCAGATCAACACGTGCCGAACATTTTGTCGATTTTGTAATGCTATATAGTTATTTACGACTATAAAGCTGGCTTACACTGATCTGCTACAGACATAATATTTTCCAGACAAACGACGCCTGATGCTTCACAAACAAACTTCACTTTTTTGTTCTAATATACGTATAACCCATGTAATGGTCAGCTACATGTACTTACGTAACATCATGCTCTATGTTCATCGTTAATGTAAACACTTACCCACTGAAAGGAAAGAAAAAATGCAATTAATGTTGTATCATTATTCAAATGTACTATAACAACAGCAAGTTTCATATGTTGTAGCATTCTTCCGACGTAATATAACAAGTGCATGCTCCATATGATGTAAGAACACAAGTTCCTGCATCACACCGACCGAAATCAAAATACAACATCGAAATGCTATTAGACACTATTACTATAATGGTAATGCAACTTTTAATACAACAATGTTGTGTCTCGTGTTCGTTTCCAACATTAAAGCATTCATGCTGATTTTACTCGGGAGCACCTAAATGTTTACTCCGATAACCTCTGCGCTATGTAAATCATTTGCAATAACGTTACACATCATCACTGAACGACCAACCATATGCACATCAACACTTCCAGCGCGGGAATTAATTTCGGTTTCAACTAAGGAAATAACATCTATCAGAAGTTTGATCTTAAGAAGACTTGTTAAGACCTTTATCCCTAATTGTATGATTTTATCGGACTTAATTCGCAATAACGAACGTTCAATCTTTAAATTTGTATTCTAAGGGCATGCCATATTTGTTGAACTGCAGAAAACTCGTTACTGATCATTCTTGTCTATTACTGGAACTGAGTCCACATACTCCTTACATATATATATATATATATATATATATATATATATATATATATATATATATATATGCGAAAAAATAAGTCGAGTTATATATGTCAATGAAATGTTTGACTTCCTAATAATGTAGTGCATAACCAAACTCGTGAAATACTGTAATATCACGCGGAAATTGACGTTTTATACCTCAAAGTGAAACAAGAAATGGAACACATATAAATCAGCTTGGCTTTCTTCAACGGCTTCCTCTGGTGATTTTCTGAAGTGAACATAACTTTATCGATATGTAACATTTGAAATATATTTTTGATTTTTACGTGCTGGTATGCATGTCTTATCATACAGTGACAATGATATATACAATAATCGATTTTAGTTTAATTCATTATTATTTGTGTATTCAAAGTTTGTTTCAAACAGTTATTACCTTTTTTAATAATCAGCACTGAAATGTAGGCTAGATGTTATAAAAGTGACGACATACTAAAGCATAATAAAATATATTGTTGCTTAAGACGGGTTGCCGGGTAATAATTTTCTCCTCATTTTAAATAATATGAAACAACGATTATGGTAATAATGTAGTCATCCATTATCAACATTACTAGACTAACACGTGCGGAACGTTTTGTCGAGTTTGTAATGATATATAGTTAGGTACAACTATAAAGCTGGTTCACATTGAACTCATACAAAATTAATATTTTCCAGACAAACGTCGCCTTATGCTTCACAAACAAACTTCACCGTTTTGTGCCAATGTACGTAGAACCTATGTAATGGTCAGCTACATGTACTTACGTGACATAATGATGTATGTTCATCGTTAATGTAAACACTTATCAGCGGAAAGGAAATTACAAAATGCAAATAAAGTTGTGTCATTATTAACATGTACTATAACGAGAGCACGTTCATATGTTGTATAATTATTCAGACGCACTATAACAGGAGCATGTTCCATAAGATGTAATAACTCAAGCTCCTGCATCACACTGACCGAAATCAAAATACATAACCGAGATGATATTAGACAATATGTCTATTCTGGTAAAACAACTTTGAATATAACATGTTCGTGTCTAGTGTTGGTTTCCAACATTGAAGCGCTCATGCTGATTTTACTGCGGGAACACTTAAATCTTTACACTGAATAAGTCTGCGCTATTTTAGTAATTTGCTACTATGAACAAAGTTCTCACTTATGTATAAGGTTATATTGCATTAGTTCATTCATCAACAAAATATCGTAAAACATAAGCAGTACTTAATATCAGTATATCAGGAGAAATGTGCCCCAACAATCAATGTTTGGACCACATTTACTTGTACCATAGTAAACGATATTATCATTTAAATGCATTTTGATGGAAATTGTCGCAGCCGACACGTCATTATTAATGAATAGCGATTAGACAATCCTAGCAGCTGACGCCTTGAAAGAGGACTTATATAAGCTCAGTAGGTGGTCAGATTAGTGATCAAATCCATATGTTTTCACAAGGAATATCAGCAACCACACTTAGGAATGACGTAATCATATATTTATTAGGAATATCAATTATCATCAATAAATGTATTTACCTATTGACACTATTAAAAGCTAACACTTTTGTATGAAACAAATGTAATGTGGTATGACATTTAGAACACCGTAGGCCTTGATTTCACCATATGCCCCACATGCAAACAGTATAGGACATAGTGAGAGATCGAACGCAACACATATTGTATCAGGAATATATATTTGTTTCAACAGGAGGTTTTTTCTTCATGTATACATTCAAAACAGCTTTCATACACACGTACATTCGTTTACGTTATAATTCAATATTAACCTAGAACAAAATCCTAAATTGTTACTCTCAACGTCAATTAGGACATAGAAGCATCTGATACACTGTAGCTCTTTAAAAAGATTTCTTTAAACCTTAGATTTACATGGAATGATAAAATAAATGCGGTAAACAAGAAAACAGAAAAAACTATATTTCAAATAAATCTGCATTTGAATTTGTAATTAAATTACAATTTTATCCTCTAATTGGAAAGTTTTCCAGGAGGAACTATGACTGGACTAATATAATTTGCAGGTCCTTAATATATTTATAAGGAAACTGTCAGATCCACACACAGCCGACCAGCCTACGTAAGACACACTTTGCAACTAATTAAAATTTCTTACTGCGCGATTGTCTTGTAACTTTCTGAGCTATAACTCCCCAAACTGTGTTGACCACTGTGTACTAATATATATCGTCCAGTAATGGAAGAAGGAGCTTATGCAATATTTAATGTATATTTGAAGATTTAACCACACACTTCCCGTTTTCTAATCTGCATTGGGATAAAACAAAAATATATTCCATGACTGAACAGGGACTAAATGCACTTATCTACAGTATGATTGTAAGGCGTGTATTTCATAATTCTCTTTTTGCATGCATCCATCTATCTTAATAAAATGAGGCATAGGAATAGGATTAAAATGTACCTCTCATTGCAAATATTTCCGATGTTTATCGAAGTATAAAAATGATACTGAGCATAATTACATCACCAATTACGGAATAATTATGTACATCAACCACGTTATTTCATTGTCATGCTTACAGATAAAATGACCAACAGCATTCATATTAATAGAAAAAATATGAACCGTTAATGTTGCAAATGTACATATATTGGCAATAATGCCAATTTTCTATAGTATAACCAACTGAACAGTATAATTAATATCACACACCTATATACATCTATATATCTATATATTTATCTCTCTCTCTCTCTCTCTCTCTCTCTCTCTCTCTCTCTCTCTCTCTATATATATATATATATATATATATATATATATATATATATATATATATATATAAACATATGTATCTGCAGAGAAAAGGAAAGCACTGTGAGCCACCTAATTAGCATTTTATAACACAAACACACACACACTCATAATATTGGTTATATAGTGACATAATATATTTATTAAAGGTTGAATGTTCAATTCTTCTGTATGCTGTATGTGAAATAATTAAACGATTCCAGCGATGTAGTTATGTGTTTCAAAACATGTATATAGGTAGAATTAGAGAAGGAAAGCTTTAACACAATAAGTAGAACGTGTACGTATCCACAACGATGATTTAAATGTGGTAAGGTTAAACAATATTAAAGGGTCAGATAGACTTTATCTCAAAACGCAGTTGTAAAAAACATGCGGTAAAAAGCAGTACCTGTTTCTGAGGAAAATATCCTTCACAAGTATCTCTCACATTGCTGCACAAGAACATTATTTCGCTAACGCTTCGTTTCCAAGGACAATTTAAAGACACGGCACTGACTTGAAACAAGAAAACGTGCTTATGAGGAGAGAGTTTTATAGTTTGGAAGGTTGCTATTCGTATGGACAAGGAATGTTCCTCATGTGTGGAAAAGAGTTTGTCCAAAAGGTAGAATATATATATATATATATATATATATATATATATATATATATATATATATATATATATATATATATATATATATATATATATATATATATATATATAACTCCGTTGGACTTGTGCAAACTCCTTTGGCCATGTTATTCGGTTGATTGGCTATTGTCTTTTCCACAATTTGAAGAGACTGTGAGCTAACAGTACTGCGGTGGTTAGGACGTTGTGGTTTCACTTGACACCGTGTGTATGGACATAGGGGTATCTCGGAGACTTCTTAGAGATAACCAAATGTCTGACTTGAAATCGCACAATTCATCGTGTGTCGTGATGTGAAGCATCGAAGCAATACATATGGACTATCCCATATACAACGTAACAATTCGAAATATTGAGGGCTCTAGACCCCATCTTTGTTACATTTTTAATTTCCCATTAACATAGCGTAATAAACTAGGTCACATGTGGATAATAAGAAACAACTGCTCCATGGACTCTAAGATTCATAAAACTTAACAGATATTTTGCCTGATCAATTTAAGTTATGGCAAAGACAAAAATCGGCATTGTTCTCATCATCGGAGAACAATGTGACCGATACCTTTCTAAAGATTTTAAACCGGTGGTAAGAATCAATGTACAAAAGAATTTACCACGTCGGATGGTAGTGTTTTGTTCACCTTTAGATATGCAATTCGGTATATCATTGTATTGTTCTAGGACAATTCTGCACCAGGTAATATAGCTGATCAGAAAGCGGAAACGTCCTGCCAATACGTTGTCAACGTTTGCCAAGTGTAAATTGTATGTGACCGGTGGCACACGAGGAACTCGCGAAGTCGGGTGGCAAATGTGCGAAATATTGTAACCGTGGAACTCGAAGTAGGTGATAAAGTGTTTATACATCTTCCTTCTAGTAGTGGCACATTGTTGGTCAAAAGTAAAGGGTCATTTTATGTCAAGCAGGTGAAAGGCTAAATGTACAACATATTAGGAATGGACATAGTTTGGAACATATATGGAATAGTTCATGCAAATAAGTTAAAGCGGGAAGTAGTAATGCCTGAGCAAATGATAGGATAAGATATACTGAATATGGTATGTGCTATGGTCATCGAAGAAAAGTAGGGTGGCAAACTAAAAGTATTCCCCAGTAACGAAATTGCTCTTGACTTCCCACGTGGGTTGGAAAAGACGTAGGAGCTAATATTAGCATGTGTTTCTGTAGAGCATCATTCTTTCAAAAAGATTTTCTAATTTGTATAAGGACAGGATAACAAGCATGAAATAGACGTACAAACCTTACAATCAATCAAACTTAAAGGACATACAATACACTAAACACTATACACTATAACAATCGACTTAAATTAGGTAAAATGATAGACCTGAGGGTAATTGAACCATCAAACTACATCTTCCCGTTCCGCGTGGTGATGGTCAGAATGAAAGATGGCAGAAACATTTTTTTTGTACTGACCTTCGCAAAAATATCGTTCTTGATGCGGAGCCGGTGCAAAATATGGAATGTTTTCAACGTGGCAGGGAAACAACATTTATAAATTGGGTCTCATGACCATGGTATATAGCATATGTTCAAAGCCGATTATGCCATACGTTAAAGGCATACCTAACCCCAAAATATTTATATAACTTGAAGCTTGTGTCTTTCGTACTGATCACTTCAGTCGCATCAGCATCCGTCATATGCGCAAATTGTTAAAAGGAGTGGGAAATGTAATTATAATGACGATACTCTTCTGCACACGAATTCCAGCAAGAAGCATATTACGGCTTTAATCAACTTGTTTGACAAAACCTATATCGCCAATCTCACAGAGAGAACCAGCAGATGTAATACGGTATGAAATGCTTTGACCATCTAATAAGTGAATCTTGGTAGATGGCACCGAAACCTGAAACAAATTCATGCAAACAGATTTGCTTCTGGACCAGAAACCAAGAAAAAAATTCAATTGATCCTTTCTTAAATATACTTTACAGGAAATGTGTATTAAAACATTTCTTTAAAATTAACCCGCTGACTCACTTGACTATGAAAGAACAAGCCAATAAAGTGTCTTGGGCTTTGTGCCGGAAAAAAAGATTTAACTCTCTTCTGTTACAGTAGAGAAGTGCATTAACCATAATTTGTCAGAGCAAATTAAACCATTATTTTACAATACGGAGGCAACATGAGTGGCAGTTTTACTATTGACGGAAAAGGGAAAAACGTTACCCCTCACTGATGTAAGTATTAAAGTGCTCACTCTGGAGCAAAACTAATTTCTGATCGAAAATAATCAGCAGTCTGTGGGCAGTTGGCAGTAGGAAAATATCGCGCACGCGTTTTCGGAAAGGAATTTGTTCATGAAATGTGTCATAAGACACTTATTTTTATAAGAAATAGACATTCGCCGTCTCAAGATTAACAGATTTGGCGCTGACTATACATATGCATCGCTTACAGATCGAGGAAATTAATATATTATGTAGTAGCGATAAATCATCAGCGGTAAGATCTTGGTGCAAAAGGATAATCATTAAAGTGTTCGTGCAAATACCTTATAATTTCTTAGGATTCTTTAAATTTGTCAACCATCACTTGATGACATTATGGATTATGTATTTCGTTTAGATATGTTTCTATCCATTTAAGGAAATGAAAAGCATATCGACCATCAACATATATTGTCTACGTTTGGATCCATTGATATATATCTATATTAATTTCGATTATTTCCTGGTTTATCATCATTAGGTTTGTTATAATACACATTGTTTGCTTTAGCGTCGATACTGAGTCAATCAATCATATTATAGTCTCTCAATATTTGTTTGATGTTTAATATTTTGTTTCAAACTGGCACCATGAGCTAGCACAAGTTTACCAAAATAATGCATTGAATGTACTTTGTAATTATCTAAAGAAACTCATGTAAGTTATGTTTGATGCTTTGTACCTATTATAAGGTGGAAATATGCATCCTTATTTCCTTTTACGCTGAGTTTTCTATAAACTTGTTCGAGTTATTGTACTTGAGTTAAATCTTTGAATTGAATCAATGCATACTGATTGCTGGTTTTTTCTGGAGGTTAGCGTTTGATCCACATCCTTGTTGTCTTATTGTATCCTGGTTTGTATTCATTTTTATATTGGGTTCAGTTGTGTTCGGATGCCGTTTAGGAGGAGTTGTTTATTTAAAATTTGCTCATTTGTGAGTAGCAGGGTGATCCTTAACATTTTTATTTCGAATCATTGCGAAATTATTCACGGACACTCTGGACTATACAATTACGATACATCAATACTTTTAGCACATCAGCTCTTCCAAGACTATTAGCACAACAGTACATTGTATACTGGATTTCCTGGACTTGGGATAGCATCTTAATGATTATTTGGGATTTAAATCACAATATTGTAATGTCATTTTAAATGTTCGTTTACCTTGTGTTTTGCCTTGTATCTTAGGAAAATAAATTATTTCTTAAATTCTATTAAACTTGTTAATGTTTTAATTATTTTTCTGATACATAGTATAAAACCATATTGTAGTCCGAATTAAATAAATTAATCAAGCTATACTTCGAATTGCCCTAATTCCCTAGGTTTTATATCTAATTGTACATAAAGCCAATCTAATTATTAAAGTGATGTTCATGTATTTCTACATTTTCAGGTAAAAATCAAAATTCATGTCATAATTTATTAAACGCGTATTGTTGATAGTTTGTAATAATTATTTTCTTAGATTCTGTCGACATGCTTATAATATAAACTTTTAGATAACAAACTGCTAATGATATCAGGCATTACAATTTTGTCCTTTTTGTTATTTTTGCCATATATCAAGCACGTAGCTGCTATTTGGTTTCATATCTTTCTTAAATGTTAACGAACAAAGAATCAGTGAAGCCACTGCTAGCTTCACCTGGAATTTGAATTCATACGCCTAGGAAAGGAATTACATTTGCATGGTACTACTTTCTTTCGGTGAAACTGTAAGTGCAAAGTCTTGGAGAGCTCACTACACGTTTTTATAATAAAAAATCTAGTAGGTTAATTAACTTTCTCGTGTTCACTTGCAAGTTATTGTTTGATTGTATTCACTGATTCTGTTGTTTCTACCTTTTCATTACTACATATATTTCGTTATATTTGAACAGTATTTACATTATTCCTTCATCCATCATATCAAAGACATAATTTGATAACACATTCACCGTCTAATTTGTGCAATGTACACAATAAACAATTGTTATACTAGTACTCTGTTTCTAGTGTTATAACTCTGGACTAACTATCAGCAGCTACTTTAATGAAACAAGGTTTTCTCCCGGATTGCAATTATCAAATGATTAATCTCAATGTTTTTTCCATTATACAAACACACAACTGCTCACCATTAACATTCGTTGTTTTTCAAATCGTCTCAATTATTAATACAACATATATATATCGTTATCTAAAAATAGCTCTTACTCATACAATATTAATTAGCCATTTCTCCGTTTCAGTCTTCAAATTTACGTACCACTTACTCTACTTAAATTACAAGCCTGATGACAAGTCTGATGATATATTATCTAAAGCTTGTATACGCGTCACTATATACAGAAGCCGCATGCGATGCTTTAGGACTTTGGCCAATACATCAAGGGTAGAGAGAGCGAAATATTCACCGTTCAATAAATTGTGCTCGGGGAAGGATAATATATATGGAACAGACATTCACCATATGTTAATGTCAGTATTTGACAAATTTGTTCAAAATAAAGAAAGAGAACGCATGCGCAGAAACAAGAACGTGTTTTTTCTACGAAAAAAATGCAAAATAATAAAGAGTTGGATACCGCGTTTAAAACGAGTTGGATAAACCTGGAAAGTTACCAAAAGATGTTTCTCAAATCATCAATCATTCTGAAAATCATAAAGTGCATTGGTAAGCTGTTAAAATAGTGCACTACCCCATGGCCACTGAATTAAGGGAGGGAAATCCAAGATGGTGCTCTTCGTGCAGAACATGAAAACAGACCACCGGCCATGAAGCCTTCTGTCTTGATTGCTTTCATTTTGCATTCTGTTTTGACTTTGAATAGAAATTAGGATGGAGATCTGTCAAATCGTACGCTATCGTTTATTTTTTTGCAACAAGTAGGAATTTTACTTAAGATCGATGATTCATATTCACACAACAAATTAAAATCAATGCAAACCTCAAACTAAAAGTCATATTTCATGTATAGAAAAACGTGTGATAGTGTAGATTATATTTAGCGACATACTGACTAGGACCCTTAAAAGGCACCAAATTCCCAAGCGGCTATTAGGCCAAACACAACATAATATTTGACCTCTAAAAAGCTGCATTTAGATAATGTAATCACTTGCAATATCCTGATAAGAATAATACAAACACCCAACGATTGAGGTTTGTATTTGTTGCATGGAGATTTACAATATTCTAAATATTGACATTCCAGAAGTAAAACCTTTCAGTCTGTAACTTTCGAGAACAGAGTGACTGAGTGGTCAAATGCGGTCGCCTTACCGATCACTGACATTTCACTTCCGCCAGTGTGTATTGTTGGGCTAGGCCAATATAGATATCTGAGAAAGCTGCCAGTAGCTTCCAGTGAGTGGAAGGTTCTTACTGTGGTTTCTTATAGATTGCTAATATAAATGATGTGTTATGTTAATAATTAGAAAGAATGAGCACAAAAATCGTTTCCTCATCAACTGGACGCAATTAATTTGGAAGCTTTTTGCAATTGACACACTCCACAGTCAAGGTATGTCAAGTGCATCGTCTCATCCTGACAGGAAACAATATAAGACATGTTTGCAAACGTTTGCGCCTTTCTCCGGACGATCAGAGTGAATTCACCTAACGCTATGGAAATGTTCCTTGCAGTTTATAAATGAACTATACAGGGATGAGTTGGTTTATAGTCACTCAAATTATGTTCAGTCCTACTGCCTGTTATTGCGAGTTGTCACAATCTATTTCCATTGGGTTCACAACTTCTTGCAAAACTGTTCATTCTTTTAGTTTTGTTTCTAGGCTTGCTCTTCCTAGATAGTTTCATTTGCAATGTTAGTGACGTTTTAATACATATGGTCTACGTCCTAAGACAGTTCGCCGTATCTGATGGATTTTACACTTAACAGAGTAATGCCCCTGGTACTGCTTACGACACAATTATGCCAAACGCTATATTTGATATATAATGTAAATGTTCTCCTGCTTATATTAAAGTTACTATTAGAATAAGTTATTACTCAAGACTGCAAGAAAAAGTGGACCTTAATGCAAACATTTTCCTAATTCGGACGTGTTTATTAGTAGATGTTTTTTGTGTGCAAGCATCGAATAACTATGCGGACATGGGAGAAACTTCCTCGGAATTTTGAATGATCACAAACTGTTCATACGTTTTGCAGATCATCATAATTGTGCTAATAAAGTAATACGACCCTGTCGTCATAAACTAAGTAACAGAAAGGAGCGAAATCCAACACGTTTTGTAAAATACTAGACAGAATATATTTCCCTTGCCTACAATGCGAATGCTTTAAAAAGAACATTATAGTGTATTAACACACATCAAGTCCGAACAGCTTATCACAAATCCTGAGGTATAGAATATATCAAATTATTACCAGTGGTGTTCCGAACGAAGTCAACTTCTTTTGAATGTAATGATGTACCAGAAACCTCAAATTTGATAATGTGTTAATAATTTTGAGGTTTCACAATGATATAACCCTAAATGTCTTTACTGACCTCAAACTAATTTCAAAATAATTAGCCTTAAAGTGTATGGGTACTTCGTAATTCTAATTAATAACTAAAATAAATTCTCAAATAATAATTCAACACAGCTAAATGTATGACTCCAGTTTGCATGTTTAAGATATAAATAATTATGTTACCTCATCATATAAGAAAACAAATTACAAGTTCAGAAACATTAAGACGCATTTTCAGATCCATCATGATCGTCATACGTTTATTTCCATCATGACATGATAACCATTTTCATACATAACAAATTTTGAGGCATTTACCCTTGATAGTTTTCCGTCACCTAAAGTAAAATTTTAATGACACGTATTTCTTTATTTCTTTATCGTGGAAGTTCTGATTCAGTCTTCTATTTGAGAGGATCAATTTCCATTTTTAAAGCTGATTGTGATTAAAATATACTAAATCAGGCATTATTTCCTAACGGAAAGAAATACTGCTCTTGTCGAAAAATGTCAATTTACGGCAATCACTCGAATTAGTGAAATAGGGAACCTTCATCTTATCAGGGACTCGTAACACTGGCAAAGCATATTAAGTGACATTGTATCCTCTCATTATGGTGAGACTTTACAAAGTTGCACTCTCTGGCATTGTTTTCAGTTATGAATGTCTTTCATTGGCAGAAGTCAATATAGTGCGCTTAAAATATCGGCAAATATTGTTTTACAAGTTCTAATAGAATTAAACCTGAATAGAGTGGAATATTGTGCCTTAAGGTCTCACGGTATTACCGATATGTAAAAAATGAAAAGCTGTTCAAATATGAAATAGCATGATATGGAAAATAAAGGGTCCTGCTGGTAAAGACTGGTTCCTAATGAATGTGAAAGGAATATTGTTGGGGTTCACTTGATTCCTTAACAACAGAGACAATATAGTGGTGGTTGATTCTATACCTCTTTCTAGACTAGAATTTGAAAAATGCATTACTGAAATTGACACTTCACACCTCAATACGCAAAAAAATCCCACGATTGATAAATATTTGAAAAAAATCTTATTTGTCCAAACGTTAGTATTAATATAGGTCTTTTATCGATACTATAGGGCAGGATAGACACTTAACGTTTTCTTTGTATGCAACTTAACACTTCTTTATCTTTTATTATGTATCTATAAGTTTAAACATGACTTAACTTGTTTCGCAGGAAATGCAAACACTTTAGATTTTAAACTTATTATCTATACAATTCAGATGAATCTGTCTCAAAACGTTCATAACATTTTAATTGGAACAAATTAGCCAGATTTCGTTATGAATGAATCTGTATGTATATATGTTTATTAAATACAGATTACGCAGTTTAGTTGCCCCCTCCCTCGCTTTTCTTTATTTTGAAATGATTGTTGTGGTGTTTGCTCATGGAATACACATATATTTACAAATGTATGATTTTGATGATAACATAGCAAACATCCGATTTCAGTCTAATTCAGAGTTAAATGTCTCTGTGATATCAAACGTAGCTCATATTTCTAATACCTTTTTAGAACTCGATAATTTTTGTCTAAAATTGTTATTGAAAGTCAATCAAGATTCTTCTGATCCAATTCGTTTAATTACAAGTCATTTAGGGAGGTGATTTTAACGACGAGAATAGTCTCCGACGACAAGCTGGTTATGGCCCAATAAACATAAAATGAAGACAAAATAATAGACACAAATAATAGACTGCATTACAACATAGGAAACTGCTTTAGAACAGGAATTATACGTTGTTCTTATGTGGTCAATGCAATATGTACGACCCGGCTTTTCCTGGCCCTAGTGCACATGCATTTATTTATGCCTGATATTACTGAGCAAATAAAATGCCCTATTATTGTCAACAAAAATCCACATATTAAGCAACTAGACTTGACTTTAATTTAGCAGTGTTGTCTTTTTTATCGATACTAAATTAACATATGTCAACATATTTCTCAATGTCCTATAATATTGATTTGTTCAAATTGCAGAAATAAGTCATTTTTTTACAATGACAGCAATAATATTTTCCAAAAAATTTGCCCTAGTGTTACACAACACATTTAACTTTTTTCATAATGGAAGCAGAATCCATAGCATGATCAGGTAGAATGTTCGTCGTGAATTAAATACTTACCTAATTATGAAAGGAAAGTAATCATACATTTAGTGATGTATATGTATTCAGACACTATAATAATAACAAGTTGCATATGTCCTAAACAAAATATGGCAAACTCTTTCATTGCACAGACCGAATCCCAGCGCATGAAGACTATGTCTGGAGACAATAATAATAACAAAGAAATAACACTATCAAAATATCAACTCGATGTGCCTTATTAGTTTTCACCATTAAAGCGTGCATGAAGATTTTACTTGCAAAGTCTTAGTCTTTACCGACATAAATTATGTATTATCTACCCATTTGGAAGTATTAACAAAGTGCTTGCTTAGGTGTTTACTGGAGAATATCAATACACTTCCTTTCTAATAGGAATCATTTTGAAGGAATATATTCCATTGCAGTATGAACAAGCTGCACGCTTAGGTGTTTACAGGGAAATAATATTTCATTTTATATTCAATAGGTATTAGTTTGAAAGAACGGATTATATTATAGTATGAACAACGTGCTCGCTTAGTTGTTTACAAGGGTGTAAAAATGTATTTTGTACTTAATTGGAATTATTTTGAGAAAATGCATTATATTCTATTATGGATAAAGTGTTCGCTAATGGCGTAACTTTAAAATAATAATTCATGTTCTATTTAAAACTAATTATTTTAAGAAAAGAGATCATTTGATATTATGTTGTCTTTGTCGTGATAAGATCGTAAGAGAAAAGCAGTACAAATTACCAGCATATCAGGACTGATATGCCCTAACTGTCTATGCTTGGACCACTCTTACGTGCATTTAATATTAATGATATTGACATAGCAAGTAAATTCGGTATACAACTGTATGCTGATGAAACGTCAGTATTAAATGACCGTGAAGGAAACAAAGATAAACGAACAGTGACATAATATATAAAAACCTACGCCGATAGTTTTCATTGTTCTCTGCCCCGTCCCGGCTGCCAAAGAAGAGGTCGCGAGTACGAAATTTGTTGCATTCCATTCTTTTTTTTATACTTTAAAAAAAAAAAAGTTAATCTCGTGCAAAATAGTTTTATATTATTTTTAGTTGTTTTATTTTTATGTTCAATTGTTGTGTTATGGCTCCCGTCCTAAAACGGACATTTAATCTGGCTAGTCATGATCAGATCGTAAGAGAAAAGTAATACAAATTATCAGCCTATCATGACTGAGATACCCTAACTCTCCATGTTTGGACCACTCTTACGTGTATTTAATATTAATGACATTGACATTGAAAGTAAATTCGGTATACAGCTGTATTATGATGACACTTCATCATTAATGACTGTGAAGGAAAGGAGGTTAAACGATCAGTGACATCATATCTATCAACAACGACATTTAATCTAGCTAGAGGATGTATTTCAAAGAAAACAAATCCATAATCAAATCCATGACATTTTAAAAGAATATACACACCACATTTGATGAATAGTACATTTATAAAGAACATCGGTTCTTCGCAACATCTGAGCTTAACCCTTTACAAAATTAAGTTCAAGTATACACAAATATATCGCAATATTTGAAATTCACGCTCACCAGAACATTATTTGGGGCTTCTTTATATGACCATGATAAGAATTATTCTGCAGTATGAATATATTATATCGGATATGTCCATAGAATACGAACATGTACAAAACATAGTGATCCAAGCGTAAATATGAATAATGGAAGAAATCTGAGAGCCTTGGTTTTCCAACATGCCAAGCATGTAAATATTATACTCGTGTGAGCTGGAACCAAGACTCTCATTTCACCTGGCCAAACGTATATCATATTTAGTTTGTTTTAAAAGTATGTTACGGTATAGACTGTTATCAGTTTACATATGGAGACCAACCGCTCCAATATGAACACATTATTTTAAGTTGCAATTCAAACAGAATCCAAGAAGAAAAGATACCACACTGTTACTTTAAAGTGACTGATTCGCCCGAATGTGAAAGAAGAAACCAGGGTATCTACATGATAGATCATTGAAAAATCATTTGTTCAAAACTTAGTTGTCATTAGAAAATAATTTATACGAAGTGCACCACAACCGCAAATATCAGTCTCAGCAATAACTGCGGCTTAATTGTGATTATATAATAAACGTATTCTTAATTTAGAAACCAAAACGAGATTACAAATTCAAACGACATGCCTGCTATAATCCTCTGTGTGTACTTTGTGTGAGCAACGAAAAAGCTAACATATATCAAAAAGCAAATTGAACTAAAGTGTGTGGAACATGATATACATATTACTAAGAGTCTTAATCGGCTCTCAATAATATTGACCAAATATACTGATAATTGGGTCATCATATATGCTCTGAATTAATTTCACTTCATTTTGTTTGAAAGTATATTAATTAAACCAAGCCTTTTACCTAACTCAAGATAAATGTTGAACTTTATTTTCCACTTTAATGTCCTGATAATGTTGGAGTTATCAAGAAGTGGAACACAACATTTGCATTGCTTGCACCTGCCACAGGTAAACTCTCTCTCTCTTTCTCTCTCTCTCTCTCTCTCTCTCTCTCGCGAACTTCTTCGCGAACTTCATCATATTGGAAATTTATATAAAAGGTTTGTTGACAATGTTATTCTGATAGATCAAGGCTGTTGGCACTTCATTTCATGATCATCGATTCGTAACTATATATATATATATATATATATATATATAACACAATATGTGTTCTGCCATGATGAACATGAACAAATAAACTCTCCGGATTTGTCCCCACTCCACACTATGGTGTTGGTGAAAAAGAAAGATGGAAGGTAATATTGATGTCTATACTACTGCTTTCTCTAAGGAACCGATGCCACAAATAGAGAATTTGCTTTATTTTTACAATCAGCAATGTACAAATATTTCAGAACTGGAGTACATCAACTATTATTGGCAGGTGACCAACGCAGAACGCGCCGCATGTAAAGGTCATTCGAGAACTATGGTATATTTGCAGATATCCTTGTGTACGATCATGTCCGGGAATAGCACTTTACAGTTTTAATAAACCTTTTCGACAAACTCTTAATGGATATAATTACACCGAGCACCACCAAATGTAATATGGTATATAATGCATTTTCACAATTTAACAAGTCAGTCCGAGTAATTGAAACCCAACCTTGAGAAATTTGAAGAAGAAAAAAACAGGTAAGAATCTAGATCATAAACAAATAAACAGATCCCATCGCTCTTTTGGTTAGTCGGGTTGAACAGGAAATTCGTACAAAATTGTGTCGCTGTTTCTAGTCAATTCACGGACGTAGCTAGAAAAAGAAAAATCAACAAATATGGCATCACTCCAGAAGAGACATTATAACGCTCATAGAGAAAAGTTTATCAGTGCACCAACTCTACATTAGTCAGAGGCTCCGACACGAGAGGGTTTTGAATTGGGTCAAGAGAGATTAAAATTACCCGACACTAATGCAAAAACGCCCAGCTTACTCTGAAACAAAATTGTTCTGTGATAGAAAATGAGCGGTAAAATGGTGTAAAAAGTAACAGGTACCTTGTCGGAGTTGAATTTGTTATGGATTACGGTGTGTATTGAAAGTGCATTGCAGTTTGCAATTAAACAAAGACTGATATCTGAATCCTTTATAATTCTTTTGCACCTATGACTCAATAGTAATTTGCTTATTTAATTATGGATACAATGAGTTTCTAATACACGTTTCTGATTTCTAGTAGTTTAGTTTCATTAAATCGTGAGCAAATCAAGCGATTCATATTAAGAAATATAATTTAGAACATGTTAGAGTCCTTTTTTTCAATGATATCTTTTGTTCATGTGAAGTTATTAATTTCTGCATTGAGAGCGAGTTCCTCTGATATTTGTGACATACACCAATACCGTTATCTGAAGTATGGTTAAATTGTTTGAAACCAATACAATTAATAAAATGATGTTGATGAATTTCTACATTTTCAAATACCAGTAACAAATCATGCAATATTTATTAAACGAGTCTTTTATATATTATAAAATAATTTCTGTCTTTGCTAAATCCGACATACGTTTCAGTCTCTTCTAGCTGCATTCGCTGATTCTATTGCTTTTCTGTAATACCACTGGGATTTCTTTATAATTGCACGACTTTTATATCGTATATTTCCTTCCTCCATCTTTTACAAATTTACATTAATGATAAACACGGAAAAACTATTGAGTATGTATAATAGAAAATGTGTATAATGTGACTAGAACACAGCTGTTTCTGTTGACATACCTTATGACTATTACTCGGTACATACTTTAGAGAAACAACATTTTCTTCATCTGATGTTCACTCATATGTAATCTTGATCTGGACCTAACTGACCATTGAAGGGTGTACAGAAATTACGTGGATGTATTTTGCAGACATACCGAGTATAGTCCTGCCAGATTCTAAGGAACATTCATTCCATCTTGGAACGATTCATCGATGATGCATGGAATTTTAGGTCAACATGTGATTGGAATCACTTTAGCACGACACACCTACATCATATATGGTACCATAAGATAGCAATTACACGCACGAATGAAAACAGCTTATATCTCCTTTCCGGTTGGATATCTAACATGTAGGAGACTTGAGACAGTTCACCTTTCCGAAATGTCCAAAATTAGAATTTTGCACCATGAATGTGATAGGGATTATCTGTAACGTGATTGCTTTTGCTTTTATTCAAATCCCTGGGAGACAGCTGATCAAAATCTAATTCTCCCTGATGATAAATATATGGATTATCGCTGGTACTGATAACATATGTTTATTCTAAATCTCTTATTTAATATCTTCTTGCAACATTTCATTAATATTTTGTTTTATTATTTGTAATTATCCTATGCTGCGTTTTTTATGTTTATATGCTCGCTTAATCTACATTATTGAGCTTATCTCACCACAATTGTATTTTTGTACGAATTGTGTTTTTATTACTTAACATAGTTTAGATGCTTATAACTAATATAACTTTCATTACCTTTTAAATTTCATTTTATCTCTCCATGTACACTGTAAAATATATACGTGAATCAGTTATATAAAATGATAATTACTTTAGAATGAATCTTGTTCCAGTACAATCGTTTTGTTTCGGGCATTCAGTATTATTTATGTTATAAAATTCAAATCTTTAAGAAATGAACGCCAATTTATTAATCAGCACAGAAATGCTAGCCATAATTTATTACATCAAAGACATTCTTATGATTATTTAAATACAGTGTTGCATATCACGGATTGCCATCTATTGTCTACCCATTTGAAATAATACGATGGAACGAGTGTGATTCTAATGTTGTCAGGCATGTTCCGACTACCATATTACCAAATTTTGAACGTCTTGTCGAATCCGCAGTTCTATAGAATAGGTGAAACTATATAGACAGGTTATAATTCACCCCTACAGCAATAATATTTTCCAGACAAAATCGCCTGATGCTCCACAACACACTTCATATTTTCTCTAATGTAAGTACACCCCATGAAATTTCCAGCTATGTATACTTATGTAACATCATGGAGCACGTTCAACATGTAAAATCATACGCTAAACTGAAAGGAATAACACATACACCGTATTGTTGGATGGTTTGTATAATACACATAAATACATATGGTTATTATGCTGCTCTTTGTATTATCGCTTAGGACAATTAATCAATATACTCTTTACTGACATGTAATATTCTTCGCACTCATAGCTACCGATCGATTCTTCTTACCAACGCTAAATTGCTACCATTGATATTTACATTTCTTGTTCAAACTGTCACAGTCTTAGCTACATTCTATAGCTTTTCGTATGAAGATAGCTCCTCCTCTTGATATACGCATAACAATTACATCCCTTTATGTCTACAAATGTATGCACCCCATTCTTTCTTAAAGTATATATCTGATTATGCAAAGGATCTCCTCCAAGAAATTAGAAAAATACTCTTTATTAAAGATAAACTTGCATTTTGAGTAATTGTCACAAAGATTAGCTTTTTGGTCGCTTCATATGTACCTTTTTGCAGACAGCCAATAATGTCAACTCATACATTTGACATGTGAATGTGTTATTGGTTTAAACTAACGACATATATATTGATCTGTGTCATTACTTATAATATCCACCAATCCAGTTTTGAAATATATCTACCCATATCCTTGAGTTAATTGCAGCTAAACATAAGAGCATTGTACTTGCAACAAGCCCGACTGAGGTGTTTCGCTAGTGTAAATACAGTTCATCGAATGAAACAGTTTTGATAATCAATGATAACGAAGAAAGTGGTTACCACAGTGATCATCAATTATCAACATGCAAACATATGATAAGCAGCGGCAATAACAAAATACCATATGCAATAACATCAGCTCTCACAAGGAAGACAGAGACTAAGCGTAATATAAAATGAAGTTATGACAACTAACATACGAAAAAGAGCCTTGGAAAGGTTAACAATTCCAATTAATGTATAATTTTTATGTCAAGGATACATTTAGACAGATGTTGAGAACAGAACATAAAGTGTATCAGAAAACATATTGGAGTAAAGTAGGTGGAGGTAAGAAGGTAATGAAAAAACAACCAATAGTGTTAGGTAGATGTGCTACAGGAACGTCTTGGATTTTCACCTTTATATTTGCAAAACGGTAGTTCACTGTTTTGTTCTAGGATAATTCTTCACAAGGCAATGACGCTGATCAGAAAGCAGAAACATCCTGCCAAAACGTTGTCAACGAATGCAAAATGTAAATTGTATGTATCAGATGGCACATGAAGAACTCGCGAAGTCGGTTGGCAAATGCGCGAAACATTACAACTGTGAAACTCGAAGTGGTTGATCAAGTGTTTATACTTCTCCCGTCTAGTAGTGGCACATTGTTGGTCATTACCGAAGGTTCGCTTTGTGTCAAGCAAGTGAAAGGCTAAATGTACAACATGTAAATACGATAAAGCGAGAAGTAGTAATGCCTGAGCAAATGATAGGATAAGAGATATTGAATATGGTATTACTACGGTCATCGAAGACGAGTCGGGTGGCCAAATAAAAGTAGACCCCATTAACGAAATTTGTCTTGACTTCCCCATATGGGGAATATCTTGGTCAACAGCTTGTTTCTCAAGTATATATATATATACATATATATATATATATATATATATATATATATATATATATATATATATATATATATATATATATATATATATATATATATATATATATATACATAGATAGATAGATAGATAGATATATATAGATATAGATATATAGTAGTTAATACCAGCATGTGATTCTGCAGATCATCGTTCACAAGTAAGGGGGATTTCAAACATTTGTTAATGTGTATACGGATAGGATAACAAGCATTAAATAGACTTAAGTATGTCAGAATGAGTAAAAATTAAAGGACATACAATATTATATAATGCATGGAAAACAATCGACTTGGAAGTAGATAAAATGCAAGACCTGAAAATAATTCAACCCTCTAAATATACATTTCCGTCCCGTATGGTCTTGATCAGAAAAAAAAAATGGCAAAAAACTGATTTTTTTTTACTGAATTTCGCAAAAGCTATCGTGTTTGACGCAGAGCCGGTGCCAAATATCGAGGTCTCATGACCATAGTATATTGCATATGTTCAAAGTGGATTATACCATACGTTAACGGCATACGCAACCCCTAAATATTTATATAAGTTGAAGTTGGTGTCTTTCGGACTCATCACCTCAGTTGCATCATCATTCGTCTTATGCGCAAATTGATAAAAGAAATGGGAAATGTAATTATAATGAAGATATTCTTCTGCACACTAATTCCCGCAAGAAGCATATTACGGCTTTAATCAACTTGTTCGACAAACCCTATAATGCCAATCTCACAGAGAGGACCACCATTTGTAATACGGCATTGAATGCTTTGACCCTCTAATAAGTGGACCTTGGTAGATGACACAGAAACCTGACACAATTGAAAGAGTCAGATACGCTTCTGGATCAGCAACCATGAAAGAAGCTTGATTGATCCTTTCGTTAATAACATTTAACAGGAAATGTCTATTAAAAAATTCCTTCAAAGCTAACCGGCTGACAGACTTGACTAGTAAAGGACAAACCAATAAGGCGTCTTGGGCTTTGTGCCCGAATAAGATTTGACAACTTTGTGTTAAAGTTTGTAAGTCTAATAACCATAATTTGTCAGAGCTAAATAAACCATTATTTTTAAATACGGACATTGCATGAGGGGCTGTTTTGATATTGGACGAAAAAGGAAACATTAACCGTCACCTATGTAAGTTTTAAATAGCTCTCGCTGGAGCAATACTAATTCCTGATTGAAAATAATCAGCAGTCTGGGGAGTAGGAAAATATCGCGCATGCCTTTTCGGAATGGAATTTGTTCATGAAATGTGTTATAAGCCTCTCATATTTTTAACAAATCGACATTCGCCGACGCAAGATTAACAGACTGGGCGATGACTTTATATGTGCATCGCTCACAGATCGAGAACACTAATAGTGTATGTAGTAGCGATAAATCATCCGCTTTAGGATCCAGGTGAAAAAGGATAGTAAATACAATTTTCGTGCAAATACCATACCATTTATTACGCTTCCTCAATTATTCTTTTGAATTTGACAACTATCACTTGTTGATATTATGAATTATTTATTTCGTTTAAGTATTTTTCTGTCCATTTAATGGAAATAGAAGGCATATGGGCCATCAACATAGATCGTCGATGTTTGGATAAATTGACATGGATGTATATTATTCTCGGTTATTTCCAGGTTTGTCATAATTAGGTTTGTTATAATACACATTTTATGCTTTAGCGTCGATAATGATCTTGGATCTCATTTTCGCCGTGTTGATTTATCGTTATAACTTGTCTGACAGCATTAGTACCCTTTTGCAACACAATACATGCTACATCATTTATATGTCTTAACTGATAAAAACAAACCATAAATACACATTTAAACTAGAAAATATTTGTATGTTCCATTTCTAAATTAATTCATTTGTCGTTATATTCTATAATTTATATTATTGCTATCTGTTCTTCGAATTGAAACCTAAAATTGAAAATAAGAACAAGTCTGTCACTATCTTGTCAAAGTAAATTACAGTATATATTCATTATATGGTTCTAAACAAGCCCTGTATATTGTATCTGTCTCTTGATCTGTATCGTTCTCACTTATTTAGTATTTACTTTTTAATTTTCTTAATAAACCCGACATAAGCAACTTCTATTTTTATATTATATATATTGTATTATTTATTTATTATATTTGCATAACATCAATTTATATATTGTTTTGCTTTTATAAAGAGGTACGTTAGGCTCATTAATTATCTTTGAAATGTTTCCTGATTATAAAAACAACAAGCATTCTGTAGATTTGATTCAACGATATACATATTCCGTATACTGTGTCATAATGACTAAGACTACACAAATTATTAAGCTCTCCTTGTCTCTATGTTTTTCTCTCTCTTTCTTACAGTTATTTTTGAAGCTGTTTCGTTTTAATCTGCGCAAGCTTTTTCCCTTATACAATTGCATAATCGCTATGATGACATGCTTCATTTATCTGTCTCTCTCTCTATATATGATAGCTAAATGTGACCTTTTTATTGTTTAAAAATGTGAAAGCCGAGTTCGTGATACACGAGAAGTGGCAAACATGGAGATGCATTTCAGCTTAGCATATGTAGATTTGAAAGGATATTAAGTTAAGCTTCATATCTATTTAAGAAGGCCTGGAGATTAAATACGAAATTTGTGTGAGGAACTAATTAAAACGTGTATAACGATAAAAAAAAGTTGTAATATGATTCCATTTAGTCACAGATTGGTGTCAAAAAGCATGAACTTTGTCGACGAAAACCACATGAAATACATTTTGTCGAAAACTAATATAAAGTTCTTACATCGTTTAACCATTTCTAAACCGAATTTTTCTTAAATGGTAATATGAATCCATCTCTTAAACGCTTGACAGATCGTACATCATTTTCACCACCGACATGATATTCGTTGATAGATAATGTTAGTGTGAAGTCTGCAATGGTGGCTAGTTATTCGACACTCTCATCTAACGTATTCCAACGTAAACTATTTTGAAGTGAATCTAACTAAAGTCTGCGTAACATTTATCCGGTGTGAGAAAATCTGCAATCTGACTGATCTGCGCTAAATGATATAAACATGATACCTTAATCAGCAAATACTCGTGGGCATTATTTGATAAGGAAAACACTTTTCCATGTGCATTGTATCAATCATCGAACATGACATTGCATGTGACAATTCGTTTGATGGTGAAGCATTATGCTTTTACGATGTGGAATAATTCGCAGGAATTATGTAGGATTCTTCTTTGGCTGAATGCTAACTTGTGAAACACTCCAAAATAATTTCAACGAATTGCATATGACTCAATTGGTACAATTAATAAACGCGACCAGCATGTCATAATATCAAAACAAAGTTATTTGCGGATTCGAAGGTTAAGTGGACGTAACAACGGATAGCCTTTCCATAAAATAAGCAAATATTGTTTTACAAGTTCTAATAGAATTAAACCTAAATGGAGCGGAATATAGTGCCTTAAGATCTCAAGGTATTATCGATATGCAAAAATGAAACGCAGTCCAAATATGAAAGAACATGATATGGAGAATCAATGGGTTTCGCTGGTGAAGATTGGTTCCTAAAGAATGTAAAATTTAGTTGAAAGAATGTTGTTGGGGTTTGTTCGAGTTCTTACTGACACCAATAGAGACACTATTGTAGTGTTTGATTTTATATCCCTTTCAAACCTGAATTTTAAAAAATTCATTACCAAAATTAGCAATGGACACTTTAATGCGTTAGTGAAAAGACACGATTTGTAAATATTTGAAATATTTATCTTACTTATCCTAACGTTAATACTAATATAGGTAATATTTCTATACTAAAAGACAGTGTAGATACTTAATGAAATATAGTTATTATTTCAGACATAATAGATATTATACTTCTTTGTATTGTACTAACATTCATGGAATATCTAAAAGAGTTTTACGATCTGTTGTCTTAAACTAAGTAACTAAATAGCAAATCCAGCAAGTTTAGTACAATTCAACCAATTATTTACTTCCCTAAAATACAAAGTGAAAATATAATGTGATAATATTATTTGATAGGATGATGTGCCAGCAGTCTTGATATTTCTGAATTATATAATCCAGAATATCTTTGAATGAATTCACAATCATCCCAAAGTAGTGTTCAAGTCCATAATGAATAATTTAAATACAAGATGCATCCCCATATTAACTCTGAAGACAATTTAAATTAATTACAGGAATTATGAATGTTGCTTTACTTCGGAATCCTATATATATCTTCAAGTGACCATAAAGTCGCAATAGTATTTTCCGAAAGAACTCTAATGGCAAATTGTCCTTACCTGTAAACAAAGTAAACAAATTCGTTTCCAAAATCTTCGAAGGTAGAAACCAAGGCTTGGTCTTTAAATCCAACCAAATTAAACATATATTTATAACTTACAACAAGAGAAAAACACGACATCAGACAGGTAGGTATCGGTCTCAATGATGGACCAAGGTACGAATACAAAATAAATATACTTACAAATAAGTATAAGTTCCTCCTGCGATGAAATTTCAACAGGCTTTTAATGTTACAAGTACCTGATAATAAGTGTTTATACAGATTAATTTGCACACAGGAATAAGCGAGTAATTAATGTTTGAATATTTGTATATCTTCTATTATATCTTGCAATAATCTAAGTGTTCTTTCATGATACTGACATAATATGATTTCTTCACTGTGATGTTTTCATTAAACAATAGTTCTAAATTAATCATCATTTTAGTTATAGTTAATATGTATCATTATACGTAACATTTCACGCGATAATGTACACAAACATGTCTCAATGATATAATTTCATGCTAATGAAATGTATATATTTTTTCTAGATGGTTCCTGTCATGCGGCTTTTATCATCTACGGATTATACATCAGGTATTGTAACATTTGTATATAGAAGAATAATACACTGATGTTAAGACAAATGATGTAACAGTAGCTTTACATTGTTGCATGAATCAAATAAAAAAAATCTCTAGAAAATTACATTACTGTACAATAAAGGATGATAATATATACAATGTTGCCTATATAAAAGGTCTGATAATGACTATAACGATGGTGTGAATAATTTGGAAACTGGACTGACATGCGAAACAAGTGATCTTGTGCAGCTAAAGAGGAATAATGTATTTAAAGAGGTGGATAGAAAGGTAGTCAGTAAGGGTAATATTAGAGAAATTATAATTATATATAGTTACGTATGATACATTATTCCTTGACTTTGGTAGAAAAAAATTCATGATTGAGCAACTCCCAAATATGAAATATCTGAAATATCTGATGGGATAACAAAGGTCCTAGTATTAGAAGATCCTAATCTCCGCTGTGTAGAAGGTGATATTGTCCAGTGTGATAAAACTTTGAAACACCGGAATGAAGACATTCAGGGTACATAACTACGTATAAGCTCTAAGATTAATATTACTCAGTTACAGAAAAAAATACTTTAAAAGAAAAAAGAAAACTCTTGTATGTGGTCTTGCACAGTAACGTGATACCATTATTTGGATAGTTTCGTACTGGAAGCAAACACATTGAAGTATAAGCAATACTGTCCCATTGAAACCCCCAAGACGTACAAGAGATGACGTAGTTCACGTGAAATTTTAATTGTATTTTTCAAGAATAGTCAGCTTCATAAATCGTATCGTTCTATATATATATATATATATATATATATATATATATATATATATATATAATTTGTTTTCTTTAACTATATGTTTTCTAATAGTATGCATCTTTCTACTACAATTTCTTCGAATAAAAAACTATTCGGATTCCACTTCCAGTTATTTTAGTATCAGGTGCTAACTCTCTGTTAATGTCAACAGACCATATATAAGGCATTACTGAGTCAACCCCACAAACTATATTTTTTTGTACGAGAGGTGAGATTTTCATTGTAAGGTGATTTAGTGTAAATTACTAAATATTATCTGATACAAAAGGGTTTTTATAGCCAAAAGTAAAACAGCAATCGAGAGACAGACAGACGGATATACATAGAGGCCAACTACAAGTAAATATAAAACTGAAGAACTAGTTTAGTACTGGAATTAGACGAATCAAGTTACATTGGGGATCAATACGCAATTTGACCCGACCTTTGACACGTTTTGTCGGTTAAGGCAACAAAGCATCCCTCAAAGCTGGACATATATATATTAGACCTTGTAATGACTTCCATAGCTGATGTTCTCGAGTACACGTACATTCTGCCTTCATTAAGATATACTTCCTTTTATCATTTATCAATCAATACATTGTGTCCATATCTAAAAATTATTTACCTAATGGTGGGGATATTTTCAAATATAGCAATGCTGATTATTTGTTGTTTTGAATTAGTGAATATGAATAGGAATGTTGCCACGCTGAGCGAAAACATATAATTAAAATAGTAGTTAAAAGACCAATAAGAACTTCTACAAGATACCTAATGGGTATATCAATTTACGAAGCATACTGAGAATATGGAAGCAAAGTTAGGGCGAAAACAAAACTTTCTTAACTTTGAATCGAGAAGGCTTCTGGTGAATGTAGAGATATAGATGAACACGTAATTCTTTAAAAATATATAAAATAAGCTAGAAGCAGCAGAGACCGAGCAAATGGACATTGAGCGAACATGCACGATGTAAGCTGTGACGAAGAAAAATAGACCGATAATATTCAAGTTTACATAGTTCAAAGACATTGCTTCACGTGCTTGTGTTGCCCGGAATAAAATTAATCCAGTTTCAGTTACTAACAGATGCTAGGAATGTTAATAAGATAGCTACGGTAAACTATGACAAATTTATTATTGACGATAGTGGATATGTATTTGATTTACATTTGAATGGTTTAATGTGTGACTATAAAGAACTTGCCTTGTATAAATCAGTAGTTGAATGATGAAGCGAAGATGACATACCAAGATCATATCGACAAATAGGTTTGTTGTTCATTAGCAAAAATTTAGTCAGAATAAACATTGGTTATCGTTTGTCTTTAAATCAAGATATCAAAATTATGGTTATATTATGGCACAGACCCAACTTTATTATCACAAAAAAGTATATCTTGTACAAATTTCAAAACAATTTCAAAATGCTATATACATGAAGTATGTTTGTATGTGTGTGGTAAGCGAATACAGGTTTAACTAAAATAAATTAATGTATAAGTTCTTTTCCTGTGTCTGATTAGATGTATGCATGGGCATTCTAATATTACTGTGTTACAGCTATTAGGATGCATTATAATGGCGTCACTATATATATTATCACGCAGCCTCTGTATGTGTATATACTCGCTCTACATTATTGAGCTTATCTCACCACAATTGTATTTTTATACGAATAATGTCTTGAGTGCTTAAAGAATTTTAGATGTTAATATAACTAGTATAACTTGTACTGCTCGTTTAAATTTCATTTTATCTCGCCAAATACACTGTAAAACGTTATTCCAATCATCATTATTTTGTTATGTTTGCATTGATTAGTATACAATGCATTGTTACAGAGTTAGGTAAAACTATAGAGAATGATTACAATTCACCCATACAGCAACACGATTTTCCAGACAAAATCGCCTGATACTTCACAACAAACTTCATATTATTTTTCTAATGTAAGCAGATCCCATGAAATTTTCTGCTATGTCTACTTTTGTAACATTATGGTGCATGTTCATCGTCAATGTAAACACGTACCCTAAACTGAAAGGAATAACACATACACCGTATTGTTCGACGGTTTGTAGTAGATAAGACTATTATGCTGTTTATTGTGTTGTCACTTAGGACAAATCATCAGTATACTCTTTACTGACACGTATTGTTCTTTGCACTCGCAACTACCAAGCGATTATTCTTACCAGCACTAAGTTGATACTATTGATAGCTACATTTTTGTTCAAATTGTCAAGGTCTTAAGTACGTTATTGTAGCTTTCAGTATGGAGAGATCTTACCCTCGTAATGTACACATATCAACTAAGTCCCCTTATGTCTACTAATTTCTGTACAACTTTCTTTCCTTAAACTACTTATATAATTATGCAAATAATCTCTTACAAGAAATTGGGAAGATACAATTTAGCAAAGATAAACATATATTTTGAGTAACATTCTTGGCAGACATCCAAGTATGTCAACTCATACTTTTGACATGTTACTATGTTACTGGTTTCGACTAGCGACAAGTCTATTGATCTGTGTTACTGCTTATTATATCCACCAATCCAGTTTATAAATATATCTACACATGTCCGGGAGTTAATTTCATTCAAATATATGTACCATTGTGCTTGAAAAGAGTCCGAATAATGTCTCTCGCTAGTGTAAACACAGTTATTCGAATGAAGAAGCTATAATAACACTGGACAACAAATTTTTACAAAAGTCATGTTACTGAAATAAAATTAGTCAATTCTTATCAATTTTTATGTGCTGAACACGAATATGACAGTCAAATTGCAAAATTGGCTCTAGTTTTTTTGTAATCTGCAAGAAATTAATGTTTACATAACGAAATGCATTCCAATAGTAAAAGGTCAACTGTAATAGCCTACCTATAAAAAATCAAGTCATTGACTACATCTTAGATTTCTTCGCCTGTCTCTTGTACAGCTGTTCGGGAGCATCTCTGAGGAGTGTCCAGCAGTAGTTAGCCAGCATTGTAGTGGACCATTTTCCCTGGTATCTTTGTTCCATTGTTGCGATATCTTGATGAAAACGTTCGCCGTGTTCATCACTAACAATACCACAGTTGCTAGGAAAGAAATCCAAATGGGAATGAAGGAAGTGAATCTTTAGAGACATATTGCAGCCAAGTTTCTTATACTTCATCAACATGTCTTCTACTAGTTCCTTATAGTTTTCTGCCCTAACATTTCCGAGGAAGTTTGTAGAAACTAGGCGAAAAGCATTCCATGCTTGTTTCGCGTCACCTTCCAGCAAGTTGTTGAACCGGTCATCTTTGAAAAGCTCTCGAATCTGAGGACCCACAAAAACTCCCTCTTTAATCTTTGCTTCGCTGAGTCGAGGGAATTTTTCATGCAGGTATCGGAATGCTGGCAAAGTCCGATCAATGGCTTTCACGAAGTTCTTCATCAAACCTAGTTTGATGTGAAGGGGTGGTAGCAAGATTTTCTGAGCCTCAACCAGAGCTGGGTGTTGGATATTCTTCTCTCCAGTGGCTACATTCTGCCTGTGAGTCCATTCCTTCCTCATGTAGTGCATTTCCCTTGCTCGGCTATCCCACTCGCATAAGAAACACATGTATTTTGTATATCCTTGCTGCAGTCCCATTAAAAGGGCAACTACCTTCAAATCACCACAGATGTGCCAGCTGTACTTGTTATACTCAATGGAATTCAGTAGCTGCCTTAAGTTATCGTATGTCTCTTTCATGTGGACAGCATACGCTACTGGAATAGATGGAAGAATGTTTCCATTGTGCAAAAGCACAGCCTTGAGACTCAGTTTCGAAGAGTCCACAAATAGTCTCCATTCTTGTGGGTCATGAGTGATTTTTAAAGCATTCATGAGGCCCTCAATATCGGAACAGAATATCAGATTACTTTCCTTTCTGAAGAAAGGCTCCAATTGCTGGTGGCGCTTTCGATATGCAGTAATTGTGACATCTTCTTCTAGAAGATTCCATTGTTGGAGTCTTGATCCTAGCAATTCTGCCTTGTTCTTTGATAAGTCCAAATCACGAATCAGGTCATTTACTTCTTCCTGTGTTATTCTGTGTGGGGTTGATGATGCACCACAGTGAAAATCTGGATCACTGCATGCTGATGGACCAGGAGAAGAACAGGTCGACTCACCTTTGTCTTCGTCAGATGAATCAAGAGAATATTCTGTTGGAGGTTCTGGAATAGGAAGTCCCTCACCATGTGGAACTGGTCTCAATGCAGACGGAATGTTTGGGTAGACTATTCTCGACTTCTTTCGCTTCGTTATTCCGCCGGAAAGAGGAGGAACCAAGCAGAAGTAACAGTCATTTAGGTGGTTGCTTGGCTCTCTCCACACCATTGGGACTGCAAACGGCATTGATGACCTTTTGCAATTCAACCACTGTGAAAGCTGTGTTGTACATGTAGCACAGCATATATGCGGAGCCCAAGGCTTGTCTTGGTCACCAACCTTGCATCCGAAGTAAAGATGATATGCCTTCTTCACTTGAGAATTGATACTTTTCTTCTGGTTGGCAAATGTCACTTCCCCACAAATATAGCAAAAATTGTCCGCGGTATTAACACACTTTCGAGGCATTACTGTTCTTTATTGTACGTAAATGGATAAAATAATAAGTTTTATGTAACAGTAGCTTGAACAGTCTCGCACAACGTCTAAAATATTTTAAATGCTGAACCTATCTGATTGGGCTTTATATAGTACACTGCTTACGTCAGCTTCAGCAGCCGCCTGGCATTAGTATAATAGGCCTACACATGTATAGTACACTGCTGACGTCAACTTACTTCAGCAGCCGCATGGCATTAGTATTGCATTGCATCAGAAAATGATGCAATCAACTGTGGATGATGTGAGCATGATGGTGTTATGCAATGTTACATCATTATTCCGGATGTTGCTGCAGTCCTACTGGAGAAATTTACACAGTGAAACATAGAAAATGAGGTATATGAATATCTTCAAAACGAGAGCCAATACAAATTTTTCACGGTTATATTCGTGTTCGGCACACCAAAATACTACAGATTAGGGCCTTTTCAAGTCAGTAATGATTTCACTGTTGACCAGTGTAATCAATGATAACGGAGAAGGTGGTTAACACAGTGATTATCAATTGTCAACATGCAAACACAGGATAAGCAACGGCAAGAAATACCATATGCAACATCAACTCGGATGACAAAGACAGGGATTAGGCGTCATAAAAAATTAAGTTAACACAACTAACATACAATAAGGGCCTCGGAAAGGTTAACAATTCATATTAACGGCTAGTTCTTATTTCAAGGATACAAGTAGACAGTTGTTGGGAAGAAATGATAAAGTGTATCAGAAAAAAGCATTGGAATAAAATATGTATAGGTGAGAAACCAAACATATTAAAACATTTTATTGTAAGCGGTGTCTGATTTTTAAAAGGTTTCAGAGAATGGTTATATTGGACAAGAATTATATAAGCAATATAATAGTATGAGAATTATATTGATAGGAATAATGTTCGTTATTAGCGAATATAGAGAAACGAGCGTAATACACCATACATAGATTATGTTTCAGCAGTTAATAATCTATCCCACACTTTTAAGAAAATTGCCTCTTTACGTCGCCGAGTCTCTGAGTATACCTTTCGTTAAATGACTTGGAACATAAAGAAGTACTTTTAGATTCCTGTTATATTTTCTCTTCAATAAAAGGAGTAAACATTACAGTAACTCAATGAGTAGCAGATTATTCCCGATTATCTTAATATCCTGGACACTATATGTCACGTGTTTAAATATTTCTCAAGTTTGGACAGTAGGCTAACGGTGAAATTTGAATAAGACTGAAGGGCACGTATTTCGGGATATCGCATATAGAAGGTTCATCAATAACTGGTAAAATATAATACTTGATGTAGGGCTAAAATGTCTAGATAAATATCAATATATGTATATGGAGCCCTTTTGCCATCAATGCTAATTATTTTAGCATGTTGCTTGAAAACAATGTCAGAATTGGAGAAGAAAATAATATTGGAAACGTTTTGCCATGAAAGCATCTAAATTTCTGACAGACCATATACTATTACAAAAAGTAAGTTTAGTGATTATGTCCAATATCTCTATGAATATATGATGTTATGATGTAATTGTGCAGTTGGTCACGACATGTGTTCAAAACACGACGAGGAATGAGAGCATAATCAAATAAGTAACCTGCAAGATAGCATGGACAGAACAGATGAGTATGTATCAGAAAGGAATAAGCACTGAACTTTTAACGCAACAACATGGGGAGAAGGAGCAAATATTGTGTATATTGTAGTTATTGAAGTTATTGTAAACATATAGTATATGACGAGGCGTCAAATTTTCTGCCGTTAAAGTGACGTTGTGCGTATACTAATCCGTTTTCGGAACCATTAAACATACAAAACATATTCACGCGAAAATGCGGCAGAAACTTAGAGAATGGAACTAGTCTGATGGTCACAATGCTGCGAATATATGTCATAAGCGAATGAAAAAGGGGAAACTCTTTTGTCTGAAAATTATTTTGGCACACAACTTATATTTGGGACGTTTCTTGATTATAATCACAACTAACACTTTGTAGACTTTATTCGAAACTAAATATTTCCCGTATACCGTTGCATAATCACTATGACTATACCCTTTATTTAACTCTATCTCTCTCTTCCTTTCTCCTCCCCTAGAGCTACATTTGAAGCTTTATTGTTCAAATGTGTGCAAGCTTTATTCATTATACCATGGCACATTCACTCTAATTACTTGCGTCATATAACTATCTATATATCTCGTCTTCTTTAATTTTCGAATATGTGCACGTTAAGCACATTTTGTATACTGCATGAAATACCATCAATGATAATTTAAAGTCCCACGTTGATTCTAAGAAATATATGTGGTCATTGTTCCCTTGTTCGGTTTATTTGTTTCTGTTTTGCTTATATCTCTCTCAGTGTGTGCATACTTTGAATAGTTGTATCGGTTAATGTATAAAATCTTCACCAGTAGGATAACGTAAATATATACAGAAGTCTGATCGGTGAAGCCACACTTTCTAAATATCCATTTATATAAATTTGTTTTAAATTAAACATAGTTACTGGTTCAAAACTAATGTCATATCAAGTTTGTCTCTTCTTTTCTTACCAGATTTATATTCTACCAGGACATATTTTGCATCCCAGTTATCTTAATCACCTTATTACCTTGGGTAATATTTTGAATATAAACAATTAATTTATAGCACTTAATATAATCTGTTTTTATATGTGGCATAATAATGATCCAGTCAGAATGTTTTCAATCGTGTTCACAACGTTCATTGGAAATACAAGCAATCTCCTTGACGAGTTGTTTAAAATAATGCCGCCCTGTTGAGATTGAATTATGTATATTTCACATCTCCTTGACGAGTTGTTTAAAATAATGCCGCCCTGTTGAGATTGAATTATGTATATTTCACATTGTATGATATGGACAGGTCATGACATGTAATCTCTAACCTTGTATGAGCAAACTGGCCGAAAGAGGGAAGCTTGGAAACGACAAATTTACACTGTTGAAATATTTAATACAAAACTCGATCAGATCGGAACATCATTAATATGTCATCATTCCTTCTTTTAGATCTATGCAGTTTTCATGTGGATAGAACTTTCGTTGTTTGTTGATGATGTGTTAAATGGTCAACACAATGGAAACTTGCATCAAATTGAGTTAGCTTTTCGAAAGGAAAAATCAACCACATATGTGATATCCATTTTGAATGCTGGTAAAACAGAAGTTGTAAATTCGGAAATTCAGTTCAGTTGGGCGTCCATAGATTATACAACATATTTAATGTTAACTTTTTTTGAATAGTTTAATATGGTCTGAAGACATGATATATACAAGGTCATGTAATCTCTAACGTTTATTGATCAAGAAAACAATTCCATATTCAGAAGTTCACTCAAAGTCATTTTTAGTAGAATCAAACCATGAAATGGGAATCGTTGTAATAGATCAATAGCGTATATGACAATAAGTAATATGAATTTCTTTACTGTGTTAATGACGTCTATGGATGAGAGCTATGAAACAGACATCGCATGTCTGCTTTCCACTTGGTTCGAATATGTGTCGATTTCGTCTATGCTATGAGCCAAGTATTTAAAGACACGAGGAAGAGTAATTTGTATGATGTAATAAGAGTGTGCATTCGAAATGTAAGATATGGTATGTCAATGAAAATGTCATTGTTCCTAGTACAGCACAAATTGAAACCCGTTAAAGCCTTGAATAGTTTGTTAATGGAAATGTCAAACAGTTTTCATATAATATCTGACTATAAAACCAAAGGGCTGCACTTATATATTTCAAAGGCAATGATCAATGGGTTTATCTTCGGATATGGTTTTGCCATAATGGTGTAAAACTAAACCTTCGAAAATGACTTTTCATTTGGTATGAATCAATCTGTATACACATTTGTTAATAAACATATGTTATTCAGTTATATCCGCCAAAATTGTTGTGCTTTCCTCTGTCTTGAAATGATTGTCATGGCGTTTACTTGTGGCATATACAATTTGTATATTCAAAAATCTATGGGTATGGCGATAACAACGGAAACATCGGATTTTAGTTTATCTCAGAGAAAAATGTCCAACTGACATCAAACTAGGCACGAATTTATAATGAATTATTATACCTTAAAAATAATTGTCTAAAATATATGTTGAATGTGAATCAATATTCTGCTGGTCAAAATCATTTAATTGTACGTCAGGGTGGTAGCTGATGTCGACACTTAGAATATTCTCCCACGACATGGTTGTTACGGCCCAATACACATAAAGTCGCAAAAATGAATAGACTGAAGTGTAACGTAACGAACTGAATTAGAATCACAATTATACGAGTCATTTTGATGTGATCTATGTAATAAACATGGCTTGGCAATTCGCACATTATTTCACGCAGAAACAAAGAAATAAATCGAAATCAAGCATTAATATCTTAGAGTATGCATTTTGTGGCCCACGTGTACATGCATTTATTTACATGCCACGACACCAGATCTTCGCATATTAAGCAACTTCACTATCCTTAGTTTAACATTGTCAGCCTTTTCACAATACTAAGTAAACATTTCCAAAGAATTGTTAGGACTTAATAATGTTTGTCTAAGACGTTATATAGAAAGAAAACCATGATTCTTCGCATCAAAATAATTGAGTTATACGTGAGTTAGGTAGCTGATATGGACAGTAGGCATATTCTCCATAATCAAGGATGTAATAGTCCGACAAAAATAAAGTCACGCAAATAGAATAAAACTAATTAGAACATCGCAATCGGCACAGAACTGAAAATATAAGATTTATGTTTACATTGATGACGCATGCCACATATAGAGTTTCCTTCTCTATGTTTCTGTATCTCTTTAACTCCATTGCGAATTTCATCTTACTGTGAATTATTTAAAAGAGATATTGTATAATGCCATTCTGATAAATCACTACTGTTGGCACTTTAGCATGTTTCAGGATATTGCTGGTATATTAGCACAATCGGGACCTGGAATTCGTTCGTACGACATACATATGTAGGACTGTTTTGGAATTAGTTCACAATACTGTAGGTTTCTCTTCAATTCTAGTTTTTCTAATTTAAGTAATTAAATTTTTCCTTCCGTTTTACAAAACGTGTTTATTGTGCTGCCTTATATTGCCCTGTCTAAGACCAGAGAGTAACAACCTTGTATAAAATTTATTATGTACTTTTCCATGACGAAGACCAAAAGCAGACCCGAGTACACTAGATTACGACATGGGGTGAAAAGTGGTATATTGGATCAGTACGTGTGTATAGTTTTCTGAATATCAGTTTTAACAAAGCAGGGAGATTTTAAATAGATCTTCAGGACTTCAAAACTTGAATCGAAATTAAGTACCTCAGAGTCAAAGAAAATTATAGAATGTGGAATACCGTATAATGAACGGGAGACACTCAGAGAGGAAGTCAGTAATATGCAAGACCTAGTCGCAATTATACATACAATTCTTCGAATTCACCGCAACCTTATGGTGTTAATGAATGTGTGTGTGTGTGTGTGTGTGTGTGTGTGTGTGTGTGTGTTACGATATCTGCATTATGCAGTTTATGGCGATGTCCAGCACTGGGGGACCAGGCCACATACCTGACGCATCATATTCTAACGTGCCACAATATCCTGACACCAGACCGACCAGTCCTAACACTAACCTCTCAATGCTCAACAACAAGCGAGGTATGCAGCTAGTATCATTTTTTATACGTTTTTCGTATGAACCCAAGAACTACGCATCTGAATCGTACGCTCAGACCACTAAGCAACCAGATTGGTATGGTGTTAGTGAAAAAAGGGAAAGCTGGATAAAAAAATGCGATGTACATAGTTTGTAAAAAAAAACTGTTTTTGATGCCACACCGGAGCAATAAATATATGGAATGTTTTCAAAATTGGCAATGCACCACTATTCCAAATTTGGATCTCGCTAAAGAATATTGCAGCAGCCAATCGCAGATAAGGCCACAAATAACCGTCAATCTCAAAATTTAGTTACGTTGACGATCTACTGGTTTACAAATCTTCCCAGGAATATGATTGTACAGCTTTAATAAACTTTTTCAGCAAATTCAACAAAGTCAATGGCAGAGCGAGCAAATCCAAGTGCAATATAGTATGGAAAATATTGTCAGTCTATTACGTCTGTCATGGTAATTGAAATTAAACAGTGACAACATTAAAGCAATCAGAGACGAGTCTAGATTAGAAACAAAGAAACTGTTTCTATCTCGCCTTTGGTTAGTCGGGTTGTACATGAAGTTTGTACCAACTTTAGCCGCTATGTCAAGCTTCTTAAATAAATTCACTATAGCAGGGCGAGCCAATAAACTTAGATTCACGCCCGTAGTGACGTTATAACACTCTTAACAGATAGTTGATCAGTGCACCAACCCTAAATTTGACAGAGTCTCCGACACGACACAGTTTCTTATACGACAACTAAAGGCTAAACGTGTCTGATACTAATGCAAGTACGCAGTTGCAGTCTTGGGAGCAAAAGCGGCTATAACATCTAAAATACTCGATGAGGCCAAAGAGTGAGTCCCATTTTTCTTTGGTAATGTTTATGATATGATGACTGAGGGTGGGAGAAAATTTTCTAGGGAAAATGTTGATGGTATGATGACCATCGGTGGGGGCGAATTGCCATGGGAGTTGGGGCCAGTATTTGTTTGGAAATGATCTAACTCACTGAAATAATTTTCTAATTTGTTAATCTGCTATTCCTCTAGATAGGTATATAGATATAGATGGATAGATAGATGCATAGATCGGAAACCACTGAAATTATGTTCTAATAGGTTATTGTTCTATTCCTCTAGACAGAGAGGTATATATATTTATTTTATTTTATTTCATGATATATTGATGACGTAAGACGTTTGTTGAACTTGACAATGTCCAAAATTATGTTAATGTTCTACTTTACCTAAATCATTGATTTTTCTAAATACTGTCAACAACTAATGCATAGGTAAAAACATATTTGTGTGTATGGGTTTAATTTTAGGATGATTATTAATCTAATTAAGCATATTTATTTGGGTGTGGGTCTAGGTTATTGAATGTTCCTATAAATATGCATGGTCTATCTGCTGTATTCTACATTCTACATGATACATTTCCTAAGAACTATTACATTAATAACTAAATTTCTATCTTGAAAACATTATGAACCATCTTGGAGGATTGTATGCATTACGTAATAATTGTTTTTTTTTTTTTAAATGCTAACTGTGACGAGCGGTCAAGTAGAGACTATGTATAATATTGTTTTCTAGAAAGAATGAATTCGTGCTGTAAGATCTTTGCTGTGTAGATTAATTAGATTTGACAGGAATTTATATATTCAAAATATGTATTCAATTGAAATACGAAGTGCTCTTCAAAAATAACATTGTTTAAAGAATAACTTAAATTTGTAGTGAAGTTTCAAATATGGGTATATTCTTGGATTGTATTATTGTGGTCCAACAAAAAATTATTTCCACATCATCACCGCACGGGCCACCACAGTCATATCAACAATTCTAGCATTATATTAAATTCGGATTTCTACTAACATTAATTCAAAACTTTAATGAATTGGACTTGAGTCCGTTATTCTATGGTTTTATGGGGTTATTTAAAGTGCACATTATGTATGGTTGCTACAAATTGAAAAATAAACAATAATCCTGACGCAGATGGAGATAAGATTGTGGTTAATCTACATGTCACTGACAAACTTTGTTTGGATCATAAAATCGATCCTATTGAAAACGAAATCCCTAATTTATATCAAGCTTGTGCAGTTAATAGAGCTATGACGAAGAACGTTTTTGAGAAAGATGCTGATGGGAAAAATATTCCTTTAGCTGACACGTGTTTTGGACAGGCTTTTGATGAGATCACTTCTCCTCCTCGTATTGATCAATAAACAGACATGGATCACAGTCAACATTTTTAACATAATGTAGCTTCCTAATCTATCCATTCTGATTAAGGGTCAAATTGTATGTGCGGACCTTTTCAGCAATTTATGCATGAGTGACTCGTCCAGCTTTTCAGTCCAATATACGGAGAACTTCAATATGAAAACTTGAAACAAGTAATGTAACTAGAGATCAACGTGTATCCTTGTACCAACACCAGATAATACTTTCAGCATGTGCACTTACTATATAAAAGTTAATAGTGTGATTAAATCAGATTTATTTCAATTGCCATGAAGCGATGACAGCAGTTATACTATTGGATATGCAAACTATTTCACAAACGTTGACCTTTTGAAAGGAATCTGGAAAATTCAACTGAAGAAAAGGAAATGTCAGAATGTATGACTCCATATCAACTTCATCAATATAAGTTTATTATGTTCTGCATGAAAGGCTCTCCTTGTTCTTTCCAACGTTTAGTGAACATGATTACATTTAGTCTACATAATTGTGATGCTTACTTATTCCATGCCATCATCTACAACGACACCTGGAAAGATCACTTAGAGACAATATTTTTGACAAACTTATCGATACAAATATGGCAATTAATCTATCCACAAGCGGGTTTCGTTGTGCTTTTTTTTTACATTCCCAGAGGATATTATGGGACATGGACAGGTTAAACCTGTAGATAGTAATGGCACGGCTATCTTTGAATAGCATGTACCAATTAGTGAAAAGCAAGAGATGCGATGACTGGATACTATCGGAATTTGTGCTCAAATTTCACTATCATTGCTGAACCCCTGACAAATTTGTTGAGTAAGACAACCAAGCGTTATTGGTTTGAACAATGCTTGCTAGTTGATATAAACATTAGTTCAAACATATACCAGATGCAAAATATACCAAACGTTTTTGATAAGTTGAACAAAAATCAAACGCGATAAATGTTTAGGAAAACACAAATATCGCTATAAAATGTATGGAAATTCAAACTGAAGAATGTGGTATTGTTCCTAAATCAGAAGAGAATGTAACTAGAAGAAAGAAATCATATCAACGTCGAATCAAAATTGTAAAGCTACAAATGATTGTCCTTATATTTTACATGGTTAGTATTGCAAATGTTTCCAGTGGAATTTGTGTTGTAGTTGCCAGACTTAGTTCTTGAGTTCCGAGGACAGTTGCACGATGTGGTATGCCGCGAAATTGTATAGGGTTTGTTGAAACCTTCCTTGGTTTGGGAGTAAATGTTGAAAACGACAAGGTACCAGAAAGTACAGTTTTAACTCACGATGAGATTTTAACATCTGCTTAAAGAAAGTTGGAGAGTGCTAATGCAATGGTAAGTAAAATGATAAGCGATACTGTAATAATGCAAGCAGAAGCCAATGCAATAGACACAGAATTGAACACATGGTTAAATATGCAGTAATATGAAAAGGGGCTTTTATAACCAAAACCAAGCTACAGCTCTGGGAATGTGCCTTCATTACCGCAAGCCTTTTCCCTGCAACATACATTAGTAAATCAGAGACAAGATCGTACGGGTGAGTTGAATTCGTTCTGGGCCATTGTATATAAGCTCCTCGTGCGGCAAAAGCCCCATGACCCTGTGCTTTCAGAGTGATTACATGATTGTTTTCCATATATACATTATTCGCGAATGCAGAATGTAAAGACTATATTTTACCAGAGCAGAAAGCCAAACGACGTACTAATCTTGTAACCCAAGAATCAAATGCGACTAACATGCCCAAAATAGTTACTATTGTAATAATTATAACATATTCTGTGCCATAAATGGTCGCTGTAGCAAGTAAACCAGTAACAACTACAACGTTAAACCTGCGCTTATATTCTCCAAATATAACGGTTCCCTTTGAGTTGTTGTTCCTCTTCGATTGTCTATTTCGCGATCAGTCAGTCATTTTATATTAATATTCTTCAAGATTTGCTTAGACCCATATAAATAGGGCCCTTGCGTGGTGTTGTTAGTGATTGTTCTCGCTTTTGTCCAAGAACGTTTGAACGGTCATATGCGTCTTTGATAAATAGGTGTCTGCATTTTTCGTTCGCCAGTCACGTTGATATTGTTAATTCGATGTAGCTGACTTTGAATGTTAACACAGTGTCTTTCTCGGAATATAAACAATTTTCTACTAAATGTTCTGTTTGCTTTCTTTGTCGGGGGTGTTTTAGTTCTACAAATCATTTGATACATATAAAATACGATTCAATGTCTCAAGAAATTAAGTAGCTCTTTAAGGATGCTTCCGTGTACACACGTTAAAATAAAGGCCATTTAGCCCTAGGGGTCATTATTCTATGGAAAGGCAACACACAGAAGTCTCAATTAAGTCATATCTGCTAATGATATGCACCGTAGATACAACTTCCAGTGAAATAGTTATTTTCTTACGGAAAATAAAACATAAAGTTAGTGACTAAGTTATATAGAAAGGAGAGAATCGGTTGTTTTCTTACGGCCACTTTTTAATCCATTACTCGTCATATCATACCGGGGAAATGAAAGATAAACGTAATTCCAAAGGACATACTAATGCAGCAGACCTGGGTTGCCTAGAGAACTTCTCGAACACGCCAACCTTCGATTGCGAGTCTGAGGTTTTGAAATCTAGCTAGTGTATTCAATAATATGATCTATATATTGTTCTAAATGGCGATAAACAACGATTTACATTGGAAACAATATGAACTCTAAGTATTCAGGGATATAATACTACCATTTAGATGCAGAAAAAATAAGATCGTATGGAAGCGTCATATACCACAAAAATAGACAACATTTAACTTAAGGAGTTTTTTCGTTTAGCGTCTGTGCGACTTGCAGTAAAGAACAATCAGCTGGAGACATGAATAAAGGTACGAGGTTCACGTTATAAAATATTGAATTTACAATGAAACATGTTGAAAAGGCAAAGACAGACGAGTTTGAAAGAAAGCAATTTAAAAAGTGTGCACTTTTATATCAATTAAATATCACATATGTACGTATGTACGAGCTGTCTGTCTCTCTGTCTCTCTCTCTCTATCTATCTGTCGATATATCTATCTCTCTTTCAACAAGATCAGTTTTAACAAAGCAGGGGGAATTTAATTAGCTATGCAGATTTGTTTACATGCATGATATTTCAGAAATAGTAAAGATTGAAGTAACTTAAGTACATCAGTCAATGGAAATTACAGGATATTAATTACCTATAATGAACTGTAGGCAATCAGAGATGAAATAAGTATACTGCAGGACCTGGCGATACATGAAAAGTTAAACTGTCCGGATTCGTCCCCACCCCACACTTTGGTGTTGTTGAAAGAGAAGGAAGGAAGAAAATAGTTAAATAACTGCTTTCTATAAGGCATCGATGACAAAAACAGAGAATTGGTTTTGTTTTCACAATTAGCAACGCACCATTATTTCAGAACTTGATCACAATAAGTATTATTGGCAGGTGCGCATCGCAGATGACGCCGCACGTAAATGCCATCGGCAAACTATAGTTTCTTTGATGATATACTCGTGTACAAGCATTGCCGGGAACAGCACTTTACAGATGTAATAACATTTTTCGACAAACTATTAATGGCTAATATCACATGTAGCAGCAATAAGTGTACTATACTATAGATGCATTTTGACCATTTATTAAGTCAGTCCGATTAATTGAAACCCGGCCTTGAGAAAATTGAATACAACATACGATTCTAGATTAGAAACATATACGCAGGTCCCATCGCTCTATTGGTTAGTCGTGTTATACAGGAAATTCGCACACAATTATGTCGCTGTTCCAAGTTCATTGACTAACGTGGCTAGATAAAGGTAAATCAATAAATGTGGCTTCAGGCCATAATAGACATTATAACACTCAGTGTACCAACCCTACATTTGTAAGAGGTTTGGATCAAGAGAGATTAAAATTACGCACATTAATACATATACATATATATATATATATATATATATATATATATATATATATATATATATATATATATATATATATATATATGTGTGTGTGTGTGTGTGTGTCTGTGTGTGTCTGTGTGTGTCTGTGCGTGTAATTGTTATAACTCTAACAATTTCTTGCATTGTATAAACTGATATCGTGAGATAGACGTTGTCTATTTAAGTGCATTCCAGTTTGCAATTACACAAAGACAGATATCGGAATCCTTTATAATTCGCTTGCACCTATATATCAATAGTACTGTGCCACTTTAATTATGTATACAATGAGTTTTCAATTAATGTTTCATATTTCTAGTAGTTCAGTTTCATTAAATCTTAAGCGAATCAAGCGATACACATTAAGAATTTTTTTCCTAAAACACAAGGGTTCATTTCCTCTATGAGTTCTATTATTCATGTGAGGTTAATAATATATGGATTGATAGCGAGTTCCTTTGATATTTGTGTCATACACCGATAACATTATCTGAGGTATGGTTAAATTGGTAGAAACCAGCAAAATCAGTAGAACATGTTCAAGAATTTCTCCCTTTTCAGGTACAAGTAAAAAATCATCTAAAAGTTTATTAAACTAGTCTTGCGTTTATTATATACTAATTTTTCCTTTTGATAAATCCGACAAACGCATCAGTGTCTCCTAACTCAATTAGCTGATTTTATTACTTTTGCTGTAATACCACTGTGATTTCATTATAATACTTAGTTTTTGTATCGTATTTATCTTGTATTTCCTTACTCCATCTTACCAAATATTTATTTTAATGACAAACAAACGCGGAATAACTATTGAATATGTATCGTAGAAAATTGTTATAGTATGTCTTTAACACAGATGTTTCTATTGACTTATATTATGACTATTAATCGGTACCTAATATAGAGAAATAACATTTTCTTCGGGCTCGCAACTCTCAAATGACCTATGCAATTCTTTCCGTTTTACCAACGCAAAATTGCTACCAGTATTATTTTTAAGTCTCTAAGTTGTCTGTCTTAATTCATGGATTTGAATTAATGAAATCATGTTGCTTGTCTTATGGAGATGATTCTTCCTAATCAAATATGTATTCACCATTCATTCCCTTTATGTCTTCCAATCCGTACACCACATGGTCTCCTAAAAGTCCTTTTTTGACTATAAACAAAGTCTCTTCCATGACAACTTTTCGAAACAATAGTCGCATATATTCAGATTCTAACATTTTAACTGCTGTTTTATTTAGATGTTTCATGCATAATTATTGGCCGAATAATAGCTATGACATGTTGCTAGGTTGTTGGATCCAACTGGCGACGTGTTTATTGACAATTTATAAGACCGGTTAATCCTGACAAAAGGTGTTATTCTAGTGATATAAATTAATGAATAGATAAACAGATGAAATTACAACTACTGCTAGTACTACAGTTTCTTCTACTACGATTACTACTACTGCCAATACTACTACAACTACGACTACAGCCACTACTAATACCAAAGTAATTATTATTATTTTCATTATTATTATTATTAGTAGTAGTAGTAGTAGTAATAGCAGTAGTAGTAATATTGTTATTATTATTATTAGCAGTAGTATTAGTAGCAGTAGTAGTAGTAGTGCTGGCATTATTATTATTAATATCGAAGGCACCATCCTTTCCACATATGTTAAACACTAATCTGTAATATGTTTTATCTACTGGTACTTTTTTACACCTGGCAGCAGAGGTATTACACTGAACCATAATATACTGCATACTTATGAAATTGCTTTCTGGAAACAAGTCAAAAACATTTCAGTTTGGGTATTGATTAGGTTTCTTGCATACAATATGTTAGCATGAAACAGAAATTGCATTTACTTGTCATCATCAAACTACACATTGCAGTTTTTACTGTTTACGACATACTTATTACGGGTAAGATCTGGAGTGACTTAATTATAAAATGCGGCTTGCGATATGGTATGGCTTACATAGATCGAATGCAAGCTTGTCATGCCAAGAAAGTATAGTGATTTTTCCAAACAGCATCATTACGAGTTACTATAGCTGAGTTAATTGACTCTATCCTATATAGTTATTTCTTGTATTAGTAGTGTTCTGTCAAGAAATTTCTTTAAGAGTTGTGTATTATTCATTATACTATAGTGCACTTGAACCAGTTAATAACATATGTTTTAACTTCAATTACATCCTGGTGACCAATACATTTTTAACAAGCCAAAACACTGGCTCTGTATCTGCGAAAAAAAGCCTTCAACTAATATTGAATATGCTTGATTTTACTGATATGTTTAAACTTCAAAACTGCAATGAAAACGTTGGACCGGATTGAAACAAAACTTGAAAATATATCGAATTACAAAAATTATATATTCTACATTCCCATCAAAGTCTAATGAAATTTTGTAGTTTCTGTTAAAGCTGCGTACATAATAAGGCATAACAATTGTTTTGTTTTCTGTACTAAAATAACCCATCCAAAAGTATGACTATAGATGGGGTAAAGCGGATAAAGCTGTACAAGAGTAATTTGAATGCCATCGATTAGTTTCAAAGAGTTTAACTTGATTTGACTTTGATCATACTGTAGTGCAAAATGTTGAAATACCTTATGATGGTGACATGTTATGACCATGCAGGCTATATTGCTTAAAATGGATCTTTTCTTTCGATAAACTATTAGTAAATAACTATTTATGTCTGATGAAACTCGATTAAACAATGCCACATGCAACATACTCTCACATTTGTGAATGTTTAACTCGTTTAATACCGTTCTAGTCTCTAAATTATTACAAAATATCCTAACTAAATTCGTCGATTTGAATTAAAGATTCAACGGAAATGTAATAGCAATGTTGAAACACTACACTAAAGACAGAGTCAGAAAAAGTAAAACATTCGTACTGCAGCGGCAAAATAAAAAAACATACCATTGTGATGCGGGAATTCCGGATACCATTACCTCATAATGACAACACGGTTTAATCTGGTTTTGTATAAATTTCTCATACATGAAAATTCTTATGGTATTAAAATGTTGGACGCTTATGGTGTGAATAACTTGGGTAAATTATGTATAATGGTCATTTGAATTAACTATGAATTAGCAATATTCCATTTAATTTGATAGGATTGCACGAAAATGTCAAACATATTCTAACTTGCTATGAATCAATGAATGTAACATACACATCATATTACAAATACGAACTTATTTGTTGATTTCAGGTTTGCACAGGCATACTAATGGATAGCCATTCCACACACACACACACACACACACACACACACACACAGAGATATATATATATATATATATATATATATATATATATATATATATATATATATATATATATATATATATATGAAATTTGCACGTGTCATATACAGTTAGCAGCTGAATGAAACGCGAAGATGATGTACCAAGATCGCATCAATCAAAAGGTCTGTTGCTCTTTACTCGAAATATTTTTCGGAAAATAATTTGTTCTTTGTACTACTGAAATCAAGATATCACAATCCTGTTTATTTTATGTCGCTGCTCTACATTACGAAATATTGTGAAAGTTATATCTCGAAAACAATTCCGAAATCCCCCGTCCCAAATTGTTGTTATATGCCTGAATGAGGGTGATACAAGAAGAATGTTTTTTTTTTAATGAATTAATCTCTTGGTTTCTCCTCTTGTGTCAGGTAACATTTTGACATGGATATTATATTTTTAATGTGTTACAGATATTATGATACATTTGAATAGAGGCATTATTTTTATTCCAACGCAGCCCTTGTGTACTTGTATGCTCGCTAAATCAACATTATTGAACGTTTTCTACCAAAATTTTATCTTTGTGCGGATACTTTCATTACTGGGAATAGTTTAGATGTTAGTATAATGTGCATGTGGCTTAATACACAGACACTGACAAACACACATATATATGCACAACAAAAAATCGAGAGGATGATAGTATTGGAATTAAATGCACAAATGTAATGTACTAGATATAATGAATCGTGTAATCATGTGATAACAAACGGCAATTGACAATTTGTATCTCAGACAGAAACGATAAAAGGAGCACACATAAAGCAATGCTACTTTGTTCAGTGGTTTCCTTCATCGATTTCCTCACCAACACGACTCTTTTACATTTTTAAATTTTGTGATATCTAATAGATTTTACGTGCTGGTAGAGGTATATTATCCTACAATGACATTGATATCTATATTAATGGACGTAAATGTTATGTAACCTCGCCAACTACACTATTTATTTTATTATTGCATGGATTAGTATGCATTAATTATTGTCTTCCTGTTGTAAATAATATTACTTAATTTAGAATGGTTGTTGCTGGAATGAAAAGTTGAATTTAGAACATTCTGTATTAATATCAGTGTCTTCAAAATTTAAGTTTCAAACAAACGTTGCCTTTTTAAATGATCATCGCAAGATGTACAGAAATTATGGGGATGTATTTCACAGACATACCAATTAAAATCCTGCCAGATTATCAAGAACAGTCATTCCATCTTGGAACGATGCCTCGATGACTTCTGGAATTTCAGCTCAACCTTTGACTGGAAACACTTTAACACAATACACGTACTTATTATCTGGTTTCATATGATAGCAGTTACACGTGGATGAAATCAGATTATATATCTCATTTCTGGTTGAATATCTCACAATTAGGAGACAATCCACCTTTGCGTAATGTCCAAAATGCGAATTTTGCAGCAAGAATTTGACAGTAATTATCTTTAATGTCATAGCTTTTGCTTTTGTTCAAACCCATTATAGACAGTTGATCAAAATCGAATTCTCTCTGATAAGTCTAAGGGTTTATCGTTGGTGCTGATAACATATTTTTATTTTAAATCTCTTTTTTTAATATCCTCTTGCAACATTTCATTAATACTGAGTTGTATTATTTGTAGTTAATCTTGGCTGCGTTTTTTGATCATACTCCTCAAGTCTTTGACATTGTTGACCTTGTGGCGCTGATAACCGCGGTATAATGATCTGCTGGAATGGTTATTCACTTATGTCTGAATGATGTGGCCTCCAGCATCCGAGGCTGATGCTCTAAAAACTACATGTATGTGTTGAATATTGGGATGATTATTAATAAAAGTAAATATGTATTTGGGTCAGGGACTAGGTTATGGAATGCCCCCTATAAATATACATGGTTATCCTTATATATTCAACATTCAATGTTATAACTTAGTACCAGACCTTCTATTTATAACTGATGTTCTATCTTGAAAACATTAGGATCAATCTAGAAAGATAATTTCCATCAGATAAGAGTCATTGTTTAGAAAATGCTAATAGTGACCTGATTAGAGTAGAAGACTACATACTCTTCTTTTTCTAGAAATTATTAATTCGTGATTTAAGGTCTCTGCATAATCTGTTGTATAATTGTTCTGTTCAGTGCTTTATTGAGGCAGGAATTTATTTTTTAAATTTATTTCTTTACTGGATATACAACATGGCCTTAAGAAATAATATGTTTGGAAATTGAGACTTGCATTTATAGTGAAATTTCAAATAAGGATATATTTGGAATTGTATTACTGTGATTTAACAAAATGGCGTCTGCACAACAACATTACACGGCCCACAACAGGCACATCAGCACTTCCAGCATTGGGTTTACTTTGGATTTCCGCTAAAGAAGTTTCTTCAGATCATTGATCATTAGCACTTCCTACGACTATTATCTCTCAGTTTATGATTTTTTCGGACTTAAGTCGCAATAACGAATGTTCTTTCTTTACATTTGTATTCTAAGGATATACATTATTTGTTGAATCGTACACAACTTGTTCCTCCTCACTCTACATATTACTTGTATTGAGATCATCGACTATATATATATATATATATATATATATATATATATATATATATATATATATATATATATATATATATAATGCGAATAATGAAGTCGAATCATATATGGTAATGGAATGAAATACTATCTAATAATGTAATTCAGAACCAGAATCGAGCAATAATGTAATATCGCGCGGCAAGTAACGCTTTATACATCATAGAGAAACGAGAAAAGGAACACATATAAAGCAGCTTGGCTTCGTTTAATGGCTTCCTCTGTTGATATGCTGAATTGAACACAACTTTATCAATCTGTACATTTTGCAATATCTATTTGATTTTTACATGCTGGTAAGCCTATCTTATCATACCATGACATTGATATGTACACTACTCGATTTTAAATTCATTCATTATTATTTTTGTATTAAAATATTAATTTTCAAACACTTATTTTCCTTTTTTAATAATCAGCACTGAAATGTAGGCAGGACTGAAACAAGCGACGTCATACATAAGCATATTAAAACATATTGTTGCATACGACTGGTTACCTACAGTGTTGCTTACGACTGGTTGCCATATAGTGAGTTTATCCTCATTTCACATATTCGGATACAACGATTGTGGTACTAATGTTGTCACTCACTCTCCACATTACCAGATTATCACGTGCCGTACATTTTGTCGATTTTGTAATGCTATAGAGTTATTTACGACTATAAAGCTGGCTTACACTGATCTGCTAGACATAATATTTTCCAGACAAACGACACCTGATGCTTCACAATCAAAGTTCACCTTTGTGTTCCAATATAAGTATAACCCATGCAATGGTCAGCTACATGTACTTACGTAACATCATGATGTATGTTCGTCGTTAATGTAAACACTTACCGACTGAAATGAAAGAAAAAATGCAATTAATGTTGTATCATTAATCAAATGTACTATAACAACAGCAAGTTTCATATGTTGTAGCATTCTTCAGACGCACTATAACAAGTGCATGCTCCATATGATGTAAGAACACAAGCTCCTGCACCACACCGACCAAAATCAAAATACATCATCGAAATGCTATTAGACAATATTACTGTAATGGTAATACAACTTTGAATGCAATAACGTTGTGTCTTGTGTTAGTTTCCAACATTAAAGCGTTCATACTGATTTTACTCAGGAGCACCTAAATGTTTACTCCGATAAACTCTGCGCTATGTTAATCATTTGCAATAACGTTACACATCACTGCAAAAACAACGATATGGACATCAACACTAACACCGCTGGAATTATTTTGGATTTCAACTAAGGAACTTACATCTAACACAAGTTTGATCTTAAGAAGACTTGTTAAGAATTTTATCCCTAATTGTATGATTTTTTCGGAATTAAATCGCAATAGCGACAGTTCATTCTTTAAATTTGTATTCTAAGAGCATGCAACTTTGTTGAATTGCAGAAAACTCGTTACTTATCACTCTTGTCTATTACTTGGACTGAGTCCCCATACTCCTTAAATATATATATATATATATGCGAAAAAAGAAGTCGACTTATATATGATGATGAAATGATTGACTCACTAATAATGTAATGCATAACCAGAATCGTGAAATAATGTAATATCAAGCGGAAATTGACGTTTTATACCTTAAAGTGAAACAAGAAATGGAACACATATAAATCAGCTTCGCTTTTTTTCAACGGCTTCCTCTGGTGATTTTCTGAAGTGAACATAACTGTATCAATATATCAATTTTGAAATATATTTTTGATTTTTACGTACTGGTATGCATGTCTTATCATACAGTGGCAATGCTATATACCATAATCGATTTTAGTTGTATTCATTATTATTTGTGTAGTTAAGGTTTGTTTCAAACAGGTAGTACCTTTTTTAATAATCAGCACTGAAACGTAGGCTAGACTTTATAAAAGTGCCGACATACTTCAGCATAATAAAATATATTGTTGCTTAAGACGGGTTGCCAAGTAATAATTTTCGACTCATTTTAAATAATCTGATATAACGATTATGGTAATAATGTAGTTAACATTACCAGATTAACACGTGCGGAACGTTTTGTCGAATTTCTAATGATATATAATTAGGTACAACTATAGAGCTGGTTCACATTGAACTCCTACAAAATTAATATTTTCCAGACAAACGTCGCCTTATGCTTCACAAACACACTTCACCGTTTTGTGCCAATGTGCGTAGAACCAATGTAGTGGTCAGCTACATGTACTTACGTAACAGAATGATGTATGTTCATCGTTCATGTAAACACTTATCACCGGAAAGGAAATTACAAAATGTAACTAATGTTGTATCATTATTAACATGTATTATAACGACAGCAAGTTTCATATGTAGTATCATTATTCAGACGCACTATTACAGGAGCATGTGCCATAAGATGTAATAATTCAAGCTCGTGTATCACACTGACCGAAATCAAAATACATAATCGAGATGATATTGGACAATATGTCTATTCTGGTAAGACAACTTTGAATATAACACATTCGTGTCTTGTGTTGGTTTCCAACATGAAAGGGAACACCTAAATATTTAGACTGAATAAGTCTGAGCTATCTTAATAATTTGCTAGTATGAACAAAGTTCTCACTTATGTATAAGGTTATATTGCATTAGTTCAGTCATCAACAAAATATCGTAAGACATAAGCAGTACTTAATATCAGTATATCAAGATAAATATGCCCCAACAATCGATGTTTGGACCACGTTTATTTGTACCATATTAAACGATATTGTCATTTAAATGCATTTTAATCGAAATTGTTGCAGCCAACACGTCATTATTAATGAATAGCGATTACACAATCCTAGCAGCTGACGCCTTGAAAGAGGACTTACATAAACTCAGTAGGTGGTCAGATCAGTGATTAGATCCATATGTTTACACAAGGAATATAACCAACCACACTTAGGAATGACATAATCATATATTTATTAGGAATATCAATTATCATCAATAACTGGGTTTACCTATTGACGATATTAAAATCTAACACTTTTGTATAAAACAAATGTACTATGGTATGACAATTAGAACATCGTAGGCCTTGATTTCACCATATGCCCCACATGCAAACAGTATAGGACATAGTGAGAGATCGAACGCAACATGTATTGTACCAGGAACATATATTTGTTTCAACGGGAGGTTTCTCGTCATGTATACATTCAAAACAGCTTTCATACACACGTACATTCGTTTACGTTATACTTCAATATCAACCTAGAACAAAATCATAAATTTTTAATATCAAGGTCAATTAGGAAATAGAAGCATCTGATAGACTGTAGCTCTTTAAAAAGATTTCTTTAAACCTTAGATTTACATGGAAAGATAAAATAAATGAGGTAAACAAGAAAACAGAAAAAAAACTATATTTCAAATAAATCTGCATTTGAATTTGTCATTAAATTGCAATTTTAGCCTCTAATTGGAAAGTTTTCCAGGAGGAACTCTGACTAGACTAAGAGGTTTTGCAGCTCCTTAATATATTTATAAGGAAACTGTCAGATCTACACACAGCCGACCAGCCTACGTAAGACTTTGCAACTAAATAAAATGTTTTTCTACGCGATTGTCTTGTAACGTTCTGAACTATGACTCCCCAAACTTTGTTGACCACTGTGTACTAATATATATCGTCCAGTAATGGAATAAGGAATAATGTATATTTGAAGATTTAACCACACACTTCCCGTTCTCTAATCTGTATTGGGATAAAACAAAGATATATTCCATGACTGAATTGGATTAAATGCACTGATCTACAGTATGACTGTAAGGCGTGTATTTCATAATTCTCTTTTTGCATGCATCGATCTATCTTAATCCAATGAGGCACATGTAACACCGACTTCAGGCCTAATGTTACACTGTGGTCTAGAAGTGTCAAACACGTGACATTCTTGGAACCGGTAATGACATGTGAAGGTATAATAGAGGAAATTGGCCTGATATCAGCTTCTCGTCCTTGAATATTGTGTGGTGGACCGGACAAAGCTGTGGGCAGCGCGCTCACACGCTCGTTTAAATGGGATCCTCTCCATAATATAACCAGTTACAGTACTCTCAAAGTTGTTGACCAAGGTATAAAACTGATTTATCGTCTGCAGCTGTGACAATTGGTTTATATATAACTACAAGAATATACTAAATTAGCACGTGTAAACGGAATATCTAATGAAATATAAACAATTGGAAGGTTGGTTCAGAGTTTATATCAAATGAAAAAAGCGTTTAGTACTCATGCACTAAATTAATATGCAGCTGGGTTTTTTATCCAGGAATAAATGTAACCAGCATCGATTAGATTGCCTTTGCATAACAAATATCTATTTTGAAGGTAGGAAATATGTTGTTCAATTGAAGATAACTGTGGATGTAGGAAACAAATATAAAGAGGTACATGTGTTCAGCCACTTATATTGATCGTGTACGTCCAGAAAACCCCTTTCAATAGGATTAAAATGTACCTCTCATTGCAAATATTTCCGATGTTTATCGAAGTATACAATTGACACTGATCATAATCACGTCACCAATTACGGAATAATTATGTACATAAACCACGTTATTCCAGTGTCATGCTTACAGGTAAAATGACTAACAGCATTCATATTAACAGAAAAAAATATGAACAGTTAATTTTTCAATTGTACACATCTTGGCAATGATGCCAATTTTATATAGTCTAACCGACTGAATAGTATCATTAAAATCACACACCTATATCTATCTTTCTCTCTATCTATACATATATATATATATATATATATATATATATATATATATATATATATATATATCTTTCTATATATCTATCTATCTGTCTATCTATCTTTGTCTCTCTCTTTCTCTCTCTCTCTCTCTCTCTCTCTCTCTCTCTCTCTCTCTCTCTATATATATATATATATATATATATATATATATATATATATATATATATATATATATATATATACATATACATACATAAACATTGTTATCTGCAGAGAAAAGGAAAGCACTGTGAGCCACCTAATCAGCATTTTATAACACAAACACACACACACACACACACACACTCATAATGTTGGTTATATAGTGACATAATATATTTATTCAAGGTTGAATGTTCAGTTGTTCTGTATGCTCTATGTGAAATAATTAAATGATTACAGCGATGCAGTCATGTGTTTCAAAACATGTATATAGGTAGAATTAGAGAAGGAAAGTTTCAACACAGTAAGTAGAACGTGTATATACCCACAACGATGATTTACATGTAGTAAGGTCAAACAGAATTAAAGGGTCAGATAGACTTTATCTCAAAACTCAGTTGTAAAACACATGCTGTAAAGAGCAGTACCTGTTTCTGAGGTAAATATCCTTCACAAGTATCTCTCACATTGCTGCACAAGAACGTTATTTCGCTAACGCTTCGTTTCCAAAGACAATTTAAAGACACGGCCCTGACATGAAACAAGAAAACGTGATTAAAAGGACAGAGTTTTATAGTTTGGAAGGTTGCTATTCGTATGGACAAGGAATGTTCCGCATGTGTGGAAAAGGGTTTGTCCCAAAGGTAGAATGATGTATATATATAACTCCGTTTTACGTGTGCAGATTCCTTTAGTCATGTTATTCGGTTGATTGGATATTGTCTTTTGCACAGTTTGAAGAGACTGTGAGCTAACAGTACTGCGGTGGTTAGGACGTTATGGTTTCACTCGACACCGTGGGTATGGTCGTAGGGGTATCTCGGAGACTTCTTAGGGATAACCCAATGTTTGGTTTGAAATCGCACAAATCATCGTGTGTCGTGATGTGAAACATCGAAGCAATCTGTATGGACAATCCCATATACAACGTAACAATTCAAAATATTGAGGGCCCATCTTTGTCACATTTTCAATTTCCCACTAGTATAGCAGAATAAACTAGGTTACAGGTGGATAATAAGAAACAACTGCTCCAAGGACTCTAAGGTTCAGAAACCTTAACAGATATTTCACCTGAGCAATTTAAGCTATTGCAAAGACAAAAATCGGCATTGTTCTCATCATCGGAGAACAATGTGACCGGTACCTTTCTAAAGATTTTAAACCGGTGGTAAGAATCAATGTAGAAAAGAATTTACCACGTCGGATGGTAGTAATCTTTTCCACCTTTAGATATGCAATACGGTATTTCATTTTATTGGTCATAGATAATTCTGCAACAGGTAATATAGCTGATCAGAAAGCGGAAACGTCCTGCCAGTACGTTGTCAACGTTTGCCAAGTGTAAATTGTATGTGACAGGTGGCACACGAGGAACTCGCGAAGTCGAGTGGCAAATGTGCGAAAAATTGTAACCGTGGAGCTCGAAGTAGATGATAAAGTGTTTATTCTTCTCCCTTGTAGCAGTGGCACATTGTTGGTTAAACGTAAAGGGTCATTTTATGTCAAGCAGGTGAAAGGCTAAATGTACAACATATTAGGCAGGGACATAGTTTGGAATATTTCATGCAAATAAGTTAAAGCGGGAAGTAGTAATGCCTGAGCAAATGATAGGATAAAATATACTGAATATGGTATGTACTATGGTCATCGAAGACGAGTCGGGTGGCAAACTAAAAGTATTCCCCAGTAACGAAATTGCTGTTGACTTCCCCATGTGGGAGGGAAAAGACGTAGTAGCTAATATTAGCATGTGTTTCTGTAGAGCATCATTCATTCAAATAGATTTTCTAATTTGTATACGGAGAGGATAACAAACATGAAATAGACGTAGGCACCTCATAATCAATCAAACTTAAAGGACATAAAATACACTATAACAATCGACTTAAAATTAGGTAAAATGCCAGACCTTAGGGTAATTGAACCATCAAACTACACCTTGCCGTTCCGCGTGGTGTTGGTCAGAATGAAAGATGGCAGAAACTTTGTTTGTACTGACCTTCGCAAAACTATCGTGTTTGATGCGGAGAGGGTGCAAACTATGGATTTTTTAAACGTGGCCTGGGAAACAACGTTTAGAAATTGGGTCTCCTGACCATGGTATCTAGCATATGTTCAAAGCCGATTATGCCATACGTTAAAGGCATACCTAACCCCAAAATATTTATATAACTTGAAGTTCGTGTCTTTCGTCCTAATCACTTCAGTCGCATCAGCATCCGTCATATGCGGAAATTGTTAAAAGAAATGGGAAATGTGATTATAATGACGATATTCTTCTGCACACGAATTCCAGCAAGAAGCATATTACGGCTTTAATCAACTTGTTCGACAAAACCTATAATCCCAATCTCACAGAGAGAACCACCAGCTGTAATACGGTATGGAATGCTTTGACCATCTAATAAGTGGGTCTTGGTAGATGGTACAGAAACATGAAAAAAAAAATTAAGCAAACTGATTTGCTTCTGGACCAGAAACAAAGAAATAAATTCAATTGATCCTTTCTTAAATAGACCTTTACAGGAAATGTGTATTAAAACATTCCTTTAAAGCTAACCCGCTGACTGAATTGACTAGTAAAGGACAAGCCAATAACGTATATTGGGCATTGTGCCCGAGAAAAGATTTAACTCTCTTCTGTTAAAGTAGAGACGTACGTACATTAACCATAATTTTTCAAAGCTAAATAACCCATTATTTTGAAAACGGAGGCAAAATCAGTGGCAGTTTTACTATTGGCGGAAAAGGGGAAAACGTTACCCTTCACTGGTGTAAATATTAAATTGCTCACTCTGGAGCTAAACGAATTCCTGATCGAAAATAATCAGCAGTCTGTGGGGAGTAGGAAAATGTCGTGCACGCGTTTCCGGAAAGGAATTTATTCATGACGTATGTCATACGCCCCTTATTTGTTTTAATAAATAGACATTCGCCGTCTCAAGATTAACAGATTGGGCGCTGACTATACATAGTCATCGCTTACAGATCGAGGAAATTAATATATTATGTAGTAGAGATAAATCATCAGCAGTAAGATATAGGTGCAAAATGATAATCATTAAAATGTTCGTGCAAAAACCTTATCATTTCTTTGGATTCTTTAAATTTGTCAACCATCACTTGTTGACATTATGGATTATTTATTTCGTTTAGGCATGTTTCTATCCCTTTAAGGAAATGAAAAGCATATGGATCATCAAAATAGATTGTCGACGTTTGGATCCATTGACATGTATGCATATTAATTTCGATTATTTCCTGGTTTATCATCATTAGCTTTGGTATAGTACACATTGTTTGCTTTAGCGTCGATATCGAGTCAATGAATCATATTATAGTCTCTCAATATTTGTTTGATATTTAATATTTTGTTTCAGACTGGCATCATGAGATAGCACATGTATACCAACATAATGCATTGAGTGTACTTTGTAATTATCTAAAGAAACCAATATAAGTTCTGTTTGATGTTTTGTACCTATTATAAGGTAGAAATATGCATCCTTATTTCCTTTTTACGCTGAGTTTTCTATAAACTTGTTCGAGTTATCGTACTTCAGTTTAATTAAATCTTTGAATTGAATCAATGCCTGCTGATTGCTGAGATTCAGCTTTTTTTTTCTGGAGGTAAGCGTTTGATCCACATCCTTGTTGTTTTCTTGTATCCTGGTTGTATTCATTTTTATATTGGGTTCAGTTGTGTTCTGATGCAGTTTAGGAGGCGTTATTTAAAATTTGCTCATTTGTGAGTAGCGGGGTGATCATTGACATTTTAGACTATATCATTTACTTCGAATCATTGCGAATTTATTCAAGGCACTCTGGATTATACAATTATGATACATGAATACTTTGAGCACATCAGCTCTTCCAAGACTATTAGCACAACAGCACATTATATACTGGATTTCCGGGACTTGGGATAGCATCTTAATGATTATTTGGGACTTAAATCACAATAATGTAATGTCATTTCAAATGTCCGTTTACCTTGTGTTTTACCTTGTATCCTAGGAAAATAAATTATTTTTTGAGTTCTATTAAACTTCTTAATGTTTTAATTATTTTTCTGATACATGGTGTAAAACCATATTGTAGTCCGAATTAAATAGATTAATCAAGCTATACTTTGAATTGCCCTAATTCCCTAGGTTTTCTAACTGTATTCAAAGCCAATCAAATTAGTAAAGTGTTGTTATTGTATTTCTACGCTTTCAGGTAAAAATCAAAATTCATGTCATAATTTATTAAACGCGTATTGTTGATAGTTTGTAATAATTATTTTCTTAGATTATGTCGACATGCGTATAATATAAGCTTTTAGATAACAAACTGCTAATGATATCAAGCATTACAATTTCCTCCTTTTTGTTATTTTTGCCATATATCAAGCAAGTAGCTGTTATTTGGTTTTATAGCTTTCTTAAATGTTAACGAACAAAGAATCAATGGAGCCACTGCTAGCTTCACCTGGAATTTGAATTTCTACACCTAGGAAAGTTATTACATTTGCATAGTACTACTTTCGTTCGGTGAAACTGTTAGCGCATAATCTTGGAGAGCTAACTAACATTCATGAAAAAAGCGTGAATACACCTTTTTCTAAAAAAAAATCGAGTAGGTTTAGTAACGTTCTCGTGTTCACTTGCAAGTTATTGTTTCATTGTATTCACTGATTCTTTTGTTTCTACCTCTCCATTACTACATATATTTCGTTATATTTGAACAGTATTTACATTATTTCCTTCATCCATCATATCAAAAGCATCATTTGGTAACACATTCTCCGTTAATTGATTCAATGCACACAACAAACAATTGTTTTATATGACTAGTACTCTGCTTCTAGTGTTATAACTCTGGACTGACTATCAACAGCTACTTTAATGAAACAAGGTTTTCTCCCGGATTGCAATTATCAAATGATTAATCTCAATGTTTTATCCATTATACAAGCACACAACTGCTCACCATTAACCTCGTAGTTTTCCAAATCGTCTCAATTATTAAAACAACATATATATCGTTATCTGAAAATAGCTCTTCCTCGTGCAATATTAATTACCCATTTCTCCGTTTCAGTCTTCAAATTCATGTACTACTTACTCTACTTAAATTACAAATCTGATGACAAGTCTGATGATATATTATCTAAAGCTTGCATACGCGTTACTATATACAGAAGCCGCTTGCGATGCTTTAGGACTTTGGCCAATGAATCAAGGGTGGAGAGAGCGAAATATTCACAGTTCAATAAATTGTGCTCGGGGAAGGGTAATATATATGGAACAGACATTCACCATATATTAATGTCAGTATTTGACAAATTCTTTCAAAATCAAGAAAGAGAACGCACGCGCAGAAAGTAGAACGTGTTTTTTCTACGAGAAAATGCAAAATAATAAAGAGTTGGATATCGCGTTTAAAACGAGTTGGATAAACCTGGAAAGTTATCAAAAGATGTTTCTCAAATCATTGATCATTCTGAAAATATTAAAGTGCATTGGTAAACTGTTAAAATAGTGCGCTACCCCATGGCCACTGAATTAAGGGAGGGAAATCCAAGATGGTGCTCTTCGTGCAGAACATGAAAACAAACCACCGGCCATGAAGCCTTCTGTCTTTATTGCTTTTATTTAGCATTCTGTTTTGACTTTGAAAAGAAATTAGGATGGAGATCTGTCAAATCGTACACTATCGTTTATTTGTTTGCAACAAGTAGGAATGTTACTAAAGATCGATGATTCATATTCACACAACAAATTTAAACCAATGCGAACCTCAAACTTTAATTCATATTTCAGCTATAGAAAAACGTGTGCATAGTTTTACTGCTGTAGGTTCTGTTTGGCGACATGTTGCCTATGACCCATTAAAGGCACTAAATTTCCAAGCGGCTATTGGGAAGAAACACAATGTAATATTTGACCTCTAAATAACTGCATTTAGATAATGTAATCGCTTGCAATATCCTGATAAGAATAACGCAAACAACCAACGATTGGGGTTTGTATTTGTTGCATGGAGATTTACAATATTCTAAAATAATGACATTCCAGAAGTAAAACCTTTCAGTTTGTAACTTTCGAGAACAGGGTGACTGAGTGGGCGAATGCGGTCGCCTTACCGATCACTGACATCTCACTTCCGCCAGTGTGGGTTCTTGGGCTAGGCCAGTGTAGATATGTGAGAAAGCTGCCAGTATCTTCCAACGAGTTTAAGGTTCTTACTGTGGTTTCTTATAAGTTGCTAATATAAATTATGTGTTATGTTAATAATTAGAAAGAATGAGCACACCAATCACTTCCTCATCAACTGGACGCAATGAATTTGGAAGCTTTTTGCAATTGACACACTCCACAGTCAAGGTATGTCACGTGTATCGTCTCATCCGGACAGGAAACAATATAAGACATGTTTGCAAACTTGTGCCCCTTTCTCTGGACGATCAGAGTGAATTCACCTAATGCAATGGATATGTTCCTTGCAGTTTGTAAATGAACTATACAGGGATGAGTTGGAATATAGTCACTTAAATTATGTTCAGTCCTACTGTATGTTATTGCGAGTTGTCACAATCTATTTTCACTGGGTTCACAACTTCTTGCAAAATTGTTCATGCAGTTAGTTTTGTTTCTAGGCTCGCTCTTCCTAGATATTTTCATTTGCACAATTAGTAATGTTTTAATACATATGGTGTATGTCTTAAGACCGTTCGTCGTATCTGATGGATTTTACACTTAATAGAGTAATGCCTCTGGTACTGCTTACGACACAATTATGCCAAACGCTATATTTGATATATAATGTAAATGTTTCTCCTGCTTATATTAAAGTTACTTTCAGAATAAGTGATTACTCAAGACTGCAAGATAAAATGGACCTTAATGCAAACGTTTTCCTAAATAGGACATTTTTGTTAGTAGATGTTTTTGTGTGCAAGCATCGAACAACTATGCGGACATGGGATAAACTTCCTCGGAATTTTGAATGATCACAAACTGTTCATACGTTTTGCAGATCATCATAATTGTGCTTATAAAGTAATACGACCGTGTCGTCATAAACTAAGTAACAGAAAGGAGCGAAAACCAACACTTTTTATAAAATACTAGACAGAATGTATTTCCCTTACCTACAATGCGAATACTTTAAAAGAACATTATAGTGTGTTAATACACATCAAGTCCGAACAGCTTATCACAGATCCTGAGGTATAGAATATATCAAATTATTACCAGTGGTGTTCCGAAAGAAGTCAGCTTCTTTTGAATGTAAAGATTTACCAGAAACCTCAAATGTGATAATGTGGTAATAGTTTTGATGTTTCACAATGACATAATCCAGATTGGCTTTACTGACCTCAAACTAATTTCAACTCAATTTGCCTTAAAATGTACGGGTACTTCGTAATTCCAATTAAAAACCGAAATAAATTCTTAACTAATAATTCAACATAGCTAAATGTATGACTCCTGTTTGGATGTTTAAGATATAAATAATTATGTTACCTCATCATATAAGAAAACAATATACAAGTTCAGAAACATAAAGACGCATTTACAGATCCATCATGATCGTCATACGTTTATTTCCATCATGACATAATAAACATTTTCATACATAACAAATTTTGAGGCATTTACCCTTGATATTTTTCCGTCACCTAAAGTAAAATTTTAATTTTATCATGGGAGTTGTAATTCAATCTTCTATTTGAGAGGATCAATTTCCATTTGCAAAAGCTGATTGTGATTATTATATACTACATCAGGCATTATTTCCAAGCGGAAGGAACTACTGCTCTTTCCGCAACATGTTGTAAGATATACTTCCTTTCATCATTTATCAATCAATAAATTGTGTCCATATCTATAAAGTATCTACTTAATGGTGTGAATATTTTCGAGTAGTGCAATGTTGATTATTTGTTGTTTTGAATTAGTGGATATTAATAGGAATGTTGCCACACTGAGCAAAAACATAGAGCAAATATAGCAGTTAAAAGTCCAATAAGAAATTTTACAAGATACCTATCGGGTATATCAATTTGCGAAGCATATTGACAATACGGAAGCCAAGTTAGGGTGAAAACAAAACTTCCTCAACTTTGAATCGAGAAGACTTCCGGTGAATTTAGGGATATAGATGAACACATAATTCTTTAAAAATATATAAAATAAGCTAGAGGTAGCAGAGGCCGAGCAAAGGGACATTGAGCGAACATGCACGATGTAAGCTGTGACGAAGAAAAATAGACCGATAATATTCAAGTTTACTAAGTTCAAAGACATTACTTCACGTTTTTCTGTTGACCGGAATAAAATTAAGTTTCAGTTCATAACTGATGCGAGGAATATTAATACGATAGTTACGGTAAACTATGACAAATGTACTACTGACGGTAGTTGACATGTATTTGATTAACATTTGAATGGTCTAATGTGTGACTATAAAGAACGTGCCATGCATACATTAGTAGTTGAATGAAGAAGCGAGGATGACATACCGAGATCACATCGACAAATAGGTTTGTTGTTCATTAATACAAATTTAATCAGAATAAACATTGGTTCTCGTTTGTCTTTAATTCAAGATATCACACTTCTGGTTATAGTATGCCACATACCCACATGTATTATTACAAAAAGTATATATTGTACCGATTTCAAAACAATTTGAAAATGCTATAGATACTATTTTCGAATGAGTGTGGTAAGAGAATAAAGCTTTAACTAAAATGCATTAATGTATTGGTTCTCTTCCTGTGTCTGATTAAAGGTATGGATGGGCATTCTAATATTACAGTGTTACAGTTACAAATATTAGGATGCATTATAAAGGCGTCACTATATATATATATATATATATATATATATATATATATATATATATATATATATATATATATATATATATATATATATATTTTATCACGCAGCCTCTGTATGTGTATATACTCGCTCTATCTACATTATGAGCTTATCTCACCACAATTGTATTTTTGTACGAAGAATATCTTGATTACTTAAAGAATTTTAGATGTTAATATAACTAGTTTAACTTGTATTACTCGTTTAAATTTCATTTTATCTCGCCAAGTACACTGTCAAACGTTATTCCAATCATCATTATTTGTTATGTTTGCATGGATTAGAATACAGTGCAGTGTAATATAGTTAGGTAAAACTATAGAGAATGATTACAATTCACCCCTTCATCAACACTATTTTCCAGACAAAATCGCCTGATGCTCCAGAACAAACTTATATTGTTTTTAATGTAAGCAGATCCTATGAAATTTTCTGCTATGTCTACTTATGTAACATCATGGTGTATCTTTATCGTCAATGTAAACACGTACCCTAAACTGAAAGGAATAGCACCTACACCGTATTGTTGGACGGTTTGTATAATAGTAAAACATATGACTATTATGCTGTTTCTTGTGCTATCACTTAGACCAAATCATCAGAATACTCTTTACTGACACTACTGTTCTTTGCCCTCGCAACTACCAAGCGATTATGCTTACCTACGCTAAATTGATTCCATTGATAGTTACATTTTTTTTTTCAAATTTTCAGTCTTAAATACGTTATTGTATCTTTTCGTAAGGAGAGCTCTCACCCTTGTAATATACACATATCAACTAATTCCCTTTATGTCTACCAATTTCTGTAAAACTTTCTTTCGTTAAAGTACTTATCTAATTATGCAAAAGATCTCTGCTAAGAAATAAGGGAGATATACTTTAGCAAAGATAAACTTATATGTTGAGTAATTACCTTGGCATACAGCCAAGTATGTCAACTCATAATTTTGACATAATAATATGCTACTGGTTTTGATTAGCGACAAGACTATTGATTTGTGTAATTGTTTGTTATATCCACCAATCCAGTTTTTAAATATATATATACACATATCCGCGAGTTAATTTCAGTCAAACGTATGACCATTGTGCTTGAAAATAGTCCGAATGAGGTGTCTCGCTAGTGTAAACACAGTTATTTGAATGAAGAAGCTATGATAATCAATGATAACGGAGAAGGTGGTTACCACAGTGATTATCAATTGTCAACATGCAAACACAGGATAAACAACGGCAAGAACAAAAATACCGTATGCAACATCAGCTCGCACGGCAATGACAGGTATTAGGCGTCATAAAATATTAAGTTAACACAATTAACATACAGTAAGGGCCTCGGAAAGGTTAACAATTCCAATTAACATCTAATTTATATTTCACGGATACAAGTAGACAGTTGTTGGGGAGAAATGATTAAGTGTATCAGAAAAAAACATTGGAATAAAATAGGTAGAGGTGAGAAACAAAAACATTAAAACATTTTATTGTAAGAGGGGTCTGATTTTGAAAAGGTTTCAGAGAATGGTTATTGGACGAGCGTTATCTAAGCAAGATACTAGTATGAGAATTGTACTGATAAGAATAATGTTAGTTATTAGCGAATATAGAGAAACGAGCATAATATACCATACATATATTATGTTTCATCAATTAATAATCTTTACCACACATTTATGAAAATTGACTCTTTACGTCGCCGAATCTCTGACCATATGTTTTGTTAAATGACTTGGAACGTAAATGAGTACTGTTAGATTCCTGTTATATTTTCTCTTTATTAAAAGCGGTAGACATTACAGTAACTCAATGAGTAGCAGATTATTCCCGAGTATATTAATATCCTGGACACTATATATCACGTGTGTAGATATTTCTTAAGTTTGGACAGTAGGCTAACAGTGAAATGTGAATAAGACTGAACGGCACGTATTTCGGGGTATCGTATATAGAAAATCCATCTGCATTACTAATTCGTCAATAACTGGTAACAATATAATGTTAGGTGTAGGGGTAAAATGTAAAGATGAATGTCAATATAAGTATATGGAGCCCTTTTGCCATCAACTCCTAATTATTTTAGCATGTTACCTGAAAACAATGTCAGAAGTGGAGAAGAAAAGAATATTGGATACGGTTTGCCATCAAAACATCTAAATTTATGACAGACCATATCCTATTACAAAACATACATTTATTGATTATGTCAAATATCTCTATGAATATTTGAAGTTATGATATAATAGTTTAGTTGGTCACGACATCTGTACAAAACACGACGAGGAATGAGAGCATATAATCAAATAAGTAACCTGGAAGATAGCATGGACAGAACAGATGAGTATGTATCAGAAAGGAATAATTACTGAACTTGTAACGCACCAATATAGGGGAGAAGGAGCAAATATTGTGGATACTGGAGTTATTGAAGATATTGTAAACATATTATATGACTAGGCGTCAAGTTTTCTGCTGTTAAAGTGACTTTGTGCGTATGCTAATCCGTTTTCGGAACAATTAAACGTACAAAACATATTCACGCGGAAATGCGGCAGAAACGCAGAGAATGGAACTAGTCTGATGGTCACAATGCTGCGAATATCTGTCATAAGCTAATTATAGAAAGGAAAACAATTGTTTCAGAAAAAATATTGAAAACTCAATGACTTTACACTATAGAATACAACAGAGTTTTAAAAGACACAATGAGACTTTAACATCTGCTTAAACACAGATGGAGAGTGTAATGCAGTGTTGAGTAAATATATAAGCGACAGTCTAATAACTCTGGAAGAAGCTGATGCAACATATACGGAATACAAACAATGGTTGTATGTGCAATAGATCTTCTATACCACACCCCCTTTTACCCCGCAACATACACTAGTGAATCACTCGACGACCGCAAGCGTGTGCATATTTCGTTCTCTGCTTCTGCATTTGAACTACTTGTGCGGGAAATGCCCTGTTGCGCCTGTTTTTTCAAACTGTTTAGTTGATGGTACTCCCATCTGCAGCACATCCCTTCTTGGTTCTGCTCAGCTAGCAAATATTCGTTTTTGCCCACAGAAGAGTCGGTTATTTTATATTTCCGCTAAATGCATCTCAAACTCTGTTCTCTTACACTTTTTATCTTCTTCAATCATTGAGTAGAATTTCTTAATCCTGATGAGACTATTTTGTGATATACCCATATGTGTTCCGAAAATACATTATTTGTAAATGCAGCATGTAATTCATTGTCTCTTGCCAGAGCTGCCAGCCAAACAGGTTGCTATTTATATATCACCCAAAAGTAATTGCGACTAGCATGCCTACAACAGATACTGAAATTATAGCAATGTCTGTCATCGGTGGTCGCTGTAGCAAGTACACAAGTAACATCTACAACATTACGGATGCGATTATCTATAGCGAGTAAAACAATTCCCTTGGTCATTTCATCTCGTAGTTGTTGTTCCTCTTCGACTATTTCTTGCGCGATTAATGCCTTGAGGGTCAGCCATAACTTTTATATCAATAACGTTATCGAGAGGCATATGTGTTTGACTGGCTGGTGTTATGTATATTTGATTTAATTATATCTTATTTAATATATATATATATATATATATATATATATATATATATATATATATATATATATATATATATATTTCAATTTAAGTTTTGAACATTTCAAAATGGATCTCTTTCTTTAGAGGTTTCAACATTCATCGTCTAAGATGGACATGGACAAAAAGAAATGATTATGTAGGATGATCCTTAATTTCATTACCAGGTGATTAATTCACAAATAATTATCATCATAGTGATTCCCATGTAGTTTGTTAAATCAATTATATCTTCAAGTGTGTTATCAGGTGTTGTTCAAAAATAGCGGTTGTCACATAATTGTCTTGCAGGTGCTCTCTGGCTGGGGACATGAGGGTCCATCTCAATATGTATATAATTCCAATGGTTCTGAATTTCTCTGTTCTCGTTTGCAGCATCGTAGAATGGATCACTAGTTGGCATGAAGTGTTGTCTCAACTATGGGTATTCATGTTCTTCATCTGTGAATAAAATGATGGAAATCACTTTTCTGCTCCTTGATTTGGCATCGTCTTACTCATATGCGTCGAGTATTTTCAGATAAAGCGATCGCTTCGAGATTATCTATGTTATTATCAGCATGTTATGTTGGTGTTATGGATCACTAAATCTTGTCGTATTCTACAATAATGATATCCATACATAACACGAGATATTGTCATCGTTTTTCTTCAGCCATTGCAAGATACATTTACTCTCGCCTATCCGCCATGATTAGAATTAAGATTAGCAAATCCTTAGTCTTCAAGTGTCTAACTTCTCCATATTGATCACTTTCATAATTGTTGTAGACATATCTTCCATTAAGATATGTTAATATTATATACTGTCACAATGTATTCTCTAATTGATTACTTTCATTTCATCACTTATATCTCTATAAGATATCTTCTAGATTTCACGTGTCCTTATCAGCATGAGTGTATAGACCAAGAACGCTATGATACATTTGCCATCCTGATACTACTCGATGACATCGAATGTGTCGAACGTAATCCTTCAGCATGATGTAGCCTGTCGACGTGGCCTTATCGATGAGCTCTATTATGTACTCTTCGTCGGTTAATCTAATATCGATCATGTTTTCCTTATCTTCAGCAACGGCTTTCAAATCTTTGCTTCTTCTTCTTCAGATTTGTCATTTTTATATACAATTCCATTCTTTAATTGCAAGTACTTTAGATTATTCTTTCAATGGAGGTAGCGAACACAACCATCTTTGATCAGCCACACTGAAGACTAATCGAGATGATGTTCATCATTTATTTCTCGTTTTATTTTACAAGAAATGTAATCTTTCCAGACATGTAAATATTTAATATAGTTCCAAATCTGAATTTGATCACGACGTTGGTGGTATTTGTAGGATGAACCACATAAGAAACTTCTACACTCAGACTTACATAGCTGATAATCGCAGCCACCTTTATCATCTGATGTTTACTCATATGTATGTTTTATCTGTAACTAATCATCAAAGGATGTACATGAATTACGTTGATGTATTTCGCAGACACACCGATTAGAATCCTGCCAGTTTTCAAAAATAGTCATTACATCTTGGAACTATGCCTCGATGAATTCAAGAATTTTATCTCAACCTGTGATTGGAAACAATTTAACACGACACACCTACACCTTAACTGGTCTCATAAGATATAAATTACACGCACACATGAAAACAGATTATATATCTCTTTTCCGGTTGGATATCTCACATTGGGATTTTTTTATATAATGTTATGGCCTTTTCTTTTGTTCAAATCCCTTATATACAGCTGATCAAAATATAATTCTCCCTGATATGTCTAAGGGATTTTCATTGGTGCTGATAACATATGTTTTATTATAAATCTCTTATTTAATATATTCTTGCAACATTTCATTAATATTGTGTTGTAGTATTTGTAGTTATTCTGGGCTGCGATCTCTTTGACTTTGTTAGCCTTGTGGTGCTGATGACCGCGGTATAATAATATGCTGGAATGGTTCTTCTCTTATGTCTGAACAATATTGCCTCCCGCATCCGAGGCGGATGCTCTAACCACTAGGTCAATGGAGTGGTCCCCCGTTATAAATAATGATAAAATCACAGCGAGTCAGCAGAACACGATAAGAAACAGATGTAAAATTCTTGAGAATGCAGATGGTAAGAAGACATAGGGTGAGGCATATATGTGTGTGTGTGTGTATATACATATATATTGATGTATATAAAATATGCGGTATCATCGTTATTTTATTATATGCTATTGATACTGTAATATTGTTTGCTGCATATAGCTAAAACATGTTCTAGATGTATGGTTTGAATATTGTGATGATTATTAATAAATGTAAACATTTATTTGGGTCAGGGTATATAATATTATATGTCCCCTATAAATATACATGATTATCCGGATATATTCCACATTATGTATTATAACTTAGTACCAGACCTAATATTTATAACTGACGTTCTATCGTGTAAACATTAGGAGCATTCTAGAAAGATATTTTCCATTAGGTAATAGTCTTTATTTACAAAATGCTAATTGTGACAAATTAATTCGTGCCGTAAGGTCTTTGCATAATCAGTTGTATTATTGTTGTGTCCAGTAATTTATATGGGCTAGAATTTGTTCACTAAAATTATTTATTTACTGGAAATACAACGTGGCCTTAAAAAAATAACATGTTTGGAAATTGAAACTTGCATTTATAGTGAAATTTCAAATACGAATATATTTTGAATTGTATTATTGTGATTTAACACAATAACGTTGGCACATCACCACTACACGGCCAACAACAGGCACATCAGCACTTCCATCACTGGGTTTTATTTGGATTTCCACTAAAGACGTTTCTTCAGAACTTTGATTATTAGGACGTTTTAAGACTTGTATACCTAATTGTATGATTATTTCGGACTTAATTCGCAATAACGAAAGTTCTTTCTTTACAGTTTGTATTCTAAGAATATACATTATTTGCTGAACTGTACAAAACATGTTCCTTATCACTCTTGTATATTACTTGAATTGAGTCCAATGATTCGATATATATATATATATATATATATATATATATATATATATATATATATATATATATATATATATATACATATATATATATAGATATATATATATAGATATATATATATATATATACGAAAGAAGTCGAGTTATATATGTTAATGGAATGAAATACTACATAATAATGTAATGCATAACCAGAAATAATGTAATATCATGCGGAAATGGACGTTTTATACCTCAGAGAGAAACAAGAAAAGGAACACATATAAAGCAGCTTGGCGTTGTTTAAAGGCTTCCGCTGATGATATTCTGAATATCTATTTAATTTTTACATGCTGGTAAGCCTATCTTATCATACAATGACATTGATATATAGATTACTCGATTTTAATTTCATTCATTATTTTTTTGTATATTCAAAGTTTAAGTTTCAAACAATTATTGCCCTTTTTAATAATCAGCACTGGCATCTAGACAAGACTTTAGAAAAGTGAGACATAATTAAGCTTATGTAAATATATTGTCGCATACGATGGGTTGCCATGTAGTGAGTTTATCTTCAACTGAAATAATCTGATATGAAGATTATGGTACAAATGTTGTCACTCATTCTCCACATTACCAGGTTAACACGTGCGGGATGTTTTGCAGAATTTGTAAAGCTATACAGTTAGGTACAACTATAAAGCTGGTTCACATTGAACTCCCTACACAAATAAAATTTCCGAGACAAACGTCACCTGATACTTCACAAACAAACTTCACCTTCTTTGTTCCAATATACGTAGAACCCATGTAATGGTCAGCTACATGTACTTACGTAACATCATGATGTATGTTCATCGTTGATGTAAGCACTTACCGACTGAAAGAAAAGAAACAATGGAATGAATGCTGTATTATTATTGAAATGTACTATAACGACGGCAACTTTCATATGTTGTATCATTATTCAGACGCACTATAACAAGTGCATGTTCCATATGATGTAAGAACTCAAGCTCCTGCATCACACCGACCGAAATCAAAAATACATCATCGAGATGCTATTAGACAATATTACTATAATGGCAATACACCTTTGAAAATAACAACTTCGTGTCTCGTGTTGGTTTTCAACATTAAAGCGTTCATGCTGATTTTACTCGGGAGCACCTGAATCTTTACTCAGATAAAGTCTGCGCTATGTTAATCATTTGCTAGTATGAACAAAGTGCCCACTTACGTGTTTATTTAGATGCAATATATGTATTATGCTTTTATAGGAATTAATTTATGATGTCATATAACATTATTTCAGTCATCATCAAAATATCGTAAGGCATAACCAAAACTGAATATCAGTATATCACGGGTATGTTCCACAACAGTCTATGTTTGGACCACGTCTACTTGTACCATATTGAACGATATTGGCATTGAAATGCGTTTTGATAGAAATTGCCTGCTGCTGACACGTCATTATTAATGAATATAATATAATTTACACATTCCTAGCAGCTGGCTCCATGAAAGAGGACCAACATAAAATCAGTAGGTGGTCCAATAAGTGATTAGATCCATATATGTTCACAAGGAATATCACCAACCACACTTAGGAATGACAGAATGATATATCTATTAGGCATATCAGTTATCATCAACAACTGGGTTTACCTATTGACGATATTATATTTTCGATAAAAATATAAATGAGATAACTATAGGAGTAGTTTGAACATGAATAAAACGCGATGTGTTGCATTCAAACTCACTAGAAAATTCGTATGGCTCCAATATATTACCTTTATAATATACAAGCGCTAGGTATTAATAAGAGTAATCACACAGAATGCAAGCAGACCAGAAATGATCATGGCTTGGGTAACTGTGGCCGTTTCATATAAGGAAATTATGGATGAAAGAAAATATCAAATAAGTTAAATAAGAAGCTACAAACATTAAAATCTAATACTTTTGTATAAAATGAAATGTACTGATATGACATTTAGAACGTCGTGAGCCTTAGTTTCACCACATGACCCACATGCAAACTGTATAAAACATAGTGTGAAATCCAACGCAACACGCATTTTATAAGGAACATATACTTTTGTTCAACATTTTGTTTATTTGTTTTCCTTTTATACATTCATAAGATTTTTCATAGACAAGAACATTCGCTTACGTTACACTTCAATATTAACCTAGAACCAAATCCTAAATTGTTACTCTCAAGGTGAAACGAAGCATCTGGTCGATTGTAACTCTCTAAAAATATATCGTCCAGTAATGAAGTAACTTATGCAATATGTAAAGTATTTTTGAGGATTTAACCATACACTTGCCTTTCTTTAATCTGCATTGGGGGTCAAATGCACTAATCTACAGTATGACTGTGAAGCTATTTCATAATTCTCTTTTTGCATGCGTGGATCTATCTTAATCCGATGAGGCATCTGTCACACCGACTTCAGGTCTGATATTACAATGTCGTCTAGAGGTACCAAACAAGTTACTTTCTTGGAATTGAGAATGCCATGGGAAGGTATAATTGAGGATGCCTATTAGACAAAAATGGCCAAATATTTGCTTCTCGTCCTTGAGAGACACAAGAATGTGTGGTTGACCCGGAATCTTCCAGTGTAAATAAGGTGTCGTGCCTGTGCCGCTAAGACTACATAGCATGCCATGGAAGCTATCCGGTTAACTGGACATAGCCGCATGAATTTAGTCATCACGTTTGGTAAAGAGGTCATGCAATCATAACACTGGATCTTGCACAAGATGAGTTTCATCAGTTCAGTCGGCACACTCTGGAACAACGCTGACACGCTCGTGGAAATGGGATCCTCTCTTCATAATAGAACCGGCTGCAGTGCAAGACGGTCTCTCTCTCTCTCTCTCATTATATATATATATATATATATATATATATATATATATATATATATATATATATATACATATAATATGTATAGTATGTACGCTGTATCAATGATATACCACGAGATGTATACATTTTACATCAAAAGGAAACGAGGCTTGCCCTAGTTTCCTTTTAATGAAAAATTTATACAACGTGTGATATATCATTTATACAGCGTACTTACTATGCAGATATTTTATTTATACCACATGCAAGTTTTTTTTATATGGGAGATAAAACTGACGGCCATAAACAGAGCACTTTAGAGGAGTGAACTCTTCACAACCCCTCGTATCTATGTACGCTCAAAGAAGAAGTTTTGTAGTGATTCATAATTTCATGTACACTTCATTGATATTAATTCCTATATGTTACCTTTAGCAATATTAAATGAAATGAAAACACAAGCCGATAGTTCACATTCAATTTTTGTTTCAATAATTTGCATGCAAACACTGCAAACAATTTGCAGCGTTTGTTGTCATGAACAGTATAATAACAGGGCGGCAATTTGCATTTATAGCAACAGTACGATTCGAGCCAGAAACATCAAATAATAAAGGAACAAGAGGTAATTAGGCAATTTAACCTTAACCATATTTCACTGATATCGTTGATGTCCATATTTCGCTATTCCTACTGACTGTCAGTGTCACTTTCAATAATTATCCTATGTTTCCGCTGAGTGGGCCCTGTTTGAGAATGCGCCTGTTGAAAGAAATTGACCCAGTTAGGGATCTCGTTCACATTTTGCGGGAGGTTGATTACAAAGTACGGTGATGTTTGATCCGTAGAATGGGTTGCTGATGATTTGATTCTTTTGAACATTACACATTTGGGACCTTGATATACTACAGTCTGTTGCTGTGCAGTTGGATATTTCTTTGTTGTTGGGGGTGGAGGTTGACAGCATCGTTACTTGGGTGGCCGATGTTGCACAGGTAATTGGAGTACGTCTGTTGTTGTTTGTCACTAATGACTGAGTAGCTGTTTATAGACTGTACATTGTTGTGCCTGAAATGTGTATGATATCAGTTGGGGAAATGTTTTTGTCTCTTAACTTCTGAATTAGGTACCTTCGGCTACTAGTGTTTGTTAATTTCTTTCTTTCTGTAATATTTGCCTTTTCGTTCATTTTTTTATGATGCATGCATGTTTGTTAATTCCAATGACGTGTTTCCTAAACCATTTTGGGTTTGTTGCTGAGATTGACATAGTGTTGGGCGCAATATAGAAAGGGTCTTCACGTTGACAAAGGTCTGCTGGTCTTAGCTCAGCATACCGTTTGTAGATAGCAACTGGATCTCTCTCTTTGTTGTTTTGGTTTTCATACATCTTAGGATTGATATCCCTGATGTCCTCGACATTGTCTCCTGTTCTTGTTTTTGTCTGCCTTTCATTGAATTTAATATACTCGAGGCCATTCACATCATTCCTTAGTGTAACATCGCCCCATTTCAGATTGTAATATTCAGTCACTCCCCTCAAACCAAAATGCACATTGTTGTTAAACCACAATGTGTTAACAATGGCTTCAGGTGTTTCCATCTCCATTAGTTTTTGCTATAAAAGGAATTTATTTCTTCGTATGTTATCACTTGACTCTGATTGGGTATATTTCCTTTTCCTTTAGATTTTAAATATTTTTGCTTAGCCCGAAGAGCTTCCCCTGTTAATGCAAAATTTGTGTCTGCTCCTCTCTTGATTGTACTTGCATATTTCTTATTTTTTAGGTGGCGATCAATGGAGCTGATGATGCTTCTCAAGCTGTTCGGTTCAAACTCAAATCCATCTTTTCTCCTAACACTGAGTATAAAACCAGCCAGGTGTTGATCCGATTCAGATGGGTGTATTTTGTGTAAATTTCTGAATTCATTTTCTGACTGCAAGACTTTTGTCACTAGCCTTACGTCAACAAGTGTCTATTTTAAACTGTTTGCTTTCTGCTTACTTTCTATAAATCTCTGTATATCATCAGGCTCATGGTGTACAAATCTGTCTTCCCTGACACATTGATCATTTTCATTTACAAATGTCTCAGCCATGTCTCTATCAAACTCTCCAATTAACTCACAGTTTAGTAGATTAAATGTTGCTTCATAATCTTGCTCCTTATCTGATGTCATTTTTATTTTGTACACAGAGTTGCAGTGTTTGATTTTTGCCAGAGGGAGAGACTGGAAACGGCATTATTGACAGAGATGGCAGCAGACGACACAGGGTGGAGCTCAATAATATTTATTTCCTGGATTGAGCATGATTGTTTGTTTGTATAAAAATGTTAGTTTCTATAAAAATATTTTACATGAAAATCATTTTTTTGTTAATTTTGATTTTTAAAGGTAATATTCAAAGAAATTCATTTCCATGTTTATAGTGTATAATAGCTATAAAAACATGTTCATTATGCGTATTCATACGTCATGGACAAATCACAATTTGATATACCAATAATACCAGAATGTAATATAAACAACTGGAAAGCTGTTTCATTGCTTACATCAAACGAAACAAGCGTATAGTACTCATGAGCTGAAATAATTTGCAGCTGGGTTTTTTTTATCCAGGAATAAATGTAACCAGCAGCGATTTGATGGCCTTTGCTTAACAAATATCTACTTTTAAGGTCGAATATATGTTGTTCAATTGAAGATAACTGTGGATGTAGGGAACAAATATAAAGAGATATATACGGTCAGCCACTTATCTTGTGGGTGTACTTCCAGAAAACACTTTGAATAGGATTAGCATGTACCTCTCACTGTAAATATGTCCAATGTTTATCGAATTATACAAATGAGAATGATCATACTTACGTCACCAATTACGGAAAAATTATGCACATCAACTACTTTATTTCATTGTCATGCCTAACAGGTAAAATGACTAACATCATTCATATTAATAGAACAAATATGTACAGTTAATGTTGCAATTGTTTACATCTTGGCATTAATGCCAGTCTTCTCTATAGTCTAACCAACTGAATAATATCATATATATAATGAACATTTGTATTGGCAGAGAAAAAGACAGCACTGAGAGCCATGTAATTAGCACGTTATAACACACACACGCACGCACACACTCATAATATTGAGTATAAAGTGACATAATTTATATTTATTCAAGGTTAAATGTTCAATTGATCTGTAGGTCATATGTAAAATAATTAATCGATTCCAGCGATAAGTCATGTGTTTCAAAAAGTGTATATAGGTAGAAGTAGAGAAGGGAAGCTTTCACACAGTTAGTATGTATAATGTGTACATATCCACAACGTCAAAAGTCTTGAAAATGCTTCTCCTAGTGCAGTTATAAAGTGCACATCATGTATGGCTGCTACAAATTGAAACGCAAAGCAATAATCCGTACACAGGTGAAGATAAGATTGATGTTAATCTATTTATATCATAAAATCGATCCTATTGAAAACGAAATCCCTAATTTATATCAATCTTGTGCAGTTACTAGAGCTATGACAAAGAACGTTCTTGAGAAAGATGCTGATTAGACAAATATTCCTTTAGCTGACACGTGTTTTTGACAGGCTTTTGATGAAATCACTTCTGTTCCTCAAATTGATCAATAAACAGATATGGATCACAGTAAAGATTTTTTAACATAATGTAGCTTCCTAATCAACGCATTCTGATTAAGGGTCAAATTGTATGTCTGGACTTTTTCAGCAATTTATGCATGAATGACTCATCCAACAATTCAGTCCAATATAAGGAGAACTTCAATATGAAAACTTGTTTCCATATCTTCCTACAAGAACAACTAAACTCGACCATGACGTTGAACTGGTAGATTCCACGTTTGAAAATCAACACTTGTACATGAACCTTCTCAAGCAGTAATGTTTGAGATTGGAACAACCAATTCTGCATTTGCTATGTGATTATTTCATAGAACCAAGTACATGTAACTATAGTTCAACACGTATCTTTGTACCGAAACCAGATAATGCTTTCAGCATGTGCACATACATGAAAGTTATTAGTGTGATTAAATCAGATCTATTTCAATTGTCATGAATCGATGACAGCATTTTTACTATTGGAAATGCAAAATATTTCACATAAGTTGACCTTTTGAAAGAAATCTGGAAAATTCCACTGAAGAAAACGAAATATCGGAATGTATGACTCCACATCAACTTCATCAATATAGGTTGATGATGTTCTGCATGAAAGGCTCTCCTTGTACTTTCCAACGTTTAGTGAACATGATTACATTTTTAGTCTACATAATTGTCATGCTTACTTAGAACATGCAATCATCTACAATGACACCTGGAAAGATCACTTAGAGACAATGTTTTTGACAGACTTATCGATACAAATATGAAAATTAATCTATCCGCAAGCAGGTTTTGTTGTGCTTTTGTTACATTCCTAGAGGATATTATGGGACATGGACAGGTTAAACCTGTAGATAGTAACGGCATGGCTATCTTTGAATTCAATGTACTGATTAGTGAAAAACAGCAGATGCGATGACTGGATACCATCGGAATTAGTGCTTGAATTTCACTATCATTGCTGAACCCCTGACAAATTTGTTGAGTAAGATAACCAAGCATTATTGGTATGAACAACACTTGTAAGTTGATAAAAACATTAGTTCAAACATATACCAAATGCAACATATAGGAAACGTTTCTGATAAACTGAACAAAAAGCAAACAGGATACATGTTTAGGCAAAAGCAAATATCGCTATTAGATGTATGGGAATTCAAACTGAAGAATGTGGTATTGTTCCTAAAACAGCAGAGAATGTAACGTCAAGAAAGAAATCATATAAACGTTGAGCCAAAATTGTAAAGCTGCAAATGATTGTCCTTATATTTCACAGGGCTAGTATTGCAAGTGTTTTCAGTGGAATTTGTGTTGTAGTTGCCAGACATAGTTTATTGAGTTCCGGGGACAGCTACACGGTGTGGTATGCCGCGAAATTGTATAGGTTTGTTGAAACCTTTCTTGGTTTGGCAGTAAATCTTAAAAACGACAAGGTACCAGAAAGTACAGTTTTAACTCACGATGAGATTGTAACATCTGCTTAAAGAAAGTTGGAGAATGCTAATGCAATGGTGAGTAAAATGATAAGCGATAATCAGAAGCCAATGCAACAGACACAGAATACAACACGCGGTTAAATAAGCAGTAGTATGAAAAGGGGCTTTTAGAACCAAGCTACAGCTCTGCGAATGGACCTTCATTACCGCAAAACTTTTCCCTGCAACATACAGCAGTAAATCAGAGACAAGATCGCACCGGTGAGTTGAACTCGTTCTGGGCCATTGCATATAAGCTCCTCGTGCGGCAAAAGCCCCATGCGCATGTGTTGTCAGAGTGATTATATGATTATTTTCCATATATACATTATTCGCGAATGCAGAATGTAAACAATATATTTTAACAGAGCCGAAAGACAAACGACGTACTAGACTTGTAATCCAAACATCAAATGCCACTAGCATGCGAACAACAGTTACTGTCGTAATAATTATGGCATCTTTTGTGCCATAAGCGGTCGCTGTAGCAAGTAAACAAGTAACAACTACAACGTTAAACATGCTCTTATATTGTGCGGATATATAGCGGTTCCCTTTGAGTTGTTGTTCCTCTTCGATTGTCTATTTCGCGATCATCAATCATTTTATATTAATATTCTTCAAGATTTACTTAGACCCACATAAATAGTGCCCTTGCGTGGTGTTGTTAGTGATTGTTCTCGCTTTTGTCCAAGAACTTTTGAAGGGTCATATGCGTCTTTGTAAACAGGTGTCTGCATTTTTCGTTCGCCAGTCACTTTGATATTGTTAATTTGATATAGCTGACTTTGAATGTTAACAAGGTGTCTTTCACAGAATATAAACAATTTTATACTAAATGTTGTCCTCCTCTTTTTGCCGACGTTGTCGGTATTTTACAAAGCATTTGATAAATACATAATACGATTCAATGTCTCAAGAAATAAAGTAGCTCTTTAAAGACGCTTCCGTTATAAATGTTAAAATAAAGGCCATGTAGCACCAGGGGTCCATATTCTATGGAAAGGCAACACACAGGAGTCTGAATTAAGTCTTATCTGCTAATGATATGCACCGTATATACAATTTCCAGTGAAATAGTCATTTTCTTACGGAAAATAAAACATATAAAGTTAGTGACTAGGGTGTATAAAAAGGAGGGAATCGGTTGTTTTCTTACGGCCACTTTTTAATCCATTATTGGTCATATCATACCGGGAAAATGAAACATAAACGTAATTCCAAAGACATAATAATGCAGCAGACTTGTGTTGCCTTGAGAACTTATCGAACACGCGACCATTGTATTGCAAGTTTGAGGTTTTGCAAGCTAGTTAGTGTATCCTATAATATGATTTATATATTGTTATAAATGGCGATAAACAATGATTTACACTGGAAACAATATCAACTCTAAGTATTCAGGATATAATAATACCATTTAGCTGCAGAAAAAAATGACATCGTATAGAACCGTCATATGCTACAAAAATATACAACATGTAACTTAAGGACATTTTTTTTTTCATTTAACGTCTGTGCGACATGCAATAAAGAACAATCAGCTCAAGACATGAATACAGGTACGAGGTTCACGTTATTAAATATTGAACTTACAATATAAATATTACAAAGGCAAAGACATACGAGTTTGAAGGAAAGCAGTTGAAAATATGTGAACTTTTATATCAATTAAGTATCACATATGTACATACGTACAAGCATGCATTCAAACGTGCGTACGTGCACGGATGCATGCGTACGTACCTACATACTTGCATAAATGAATGCATGCATCGATCCATCCATCCGAACATGCATAAAAACATGCATATAGTCATTGCGTTTTTAATTTTCGCTTAGCCATGGTTGGGATGTCAAAAGATTCCCAGTAACTTGTCTTCGGTCAGTAGTTTTCACTGGAGTTTTCCCGGTTTTTACCTTCAGCAATTACTCTAGCAACAATATGTAACGTATCATATGCAGAAAACTGGCGATAAAAGCACAAACAACGCATACATACATATATAAATACATACATACCTACATACCTTCCTACCTACCTACCTACATACATACATACATACATACATACATACATACATACATACATACATGCATACATACATTCATACAGACATACATACATACATACAAGCATGCATATCACTTGCAAGTGTGGAACGCATGCAAGAACGCACACATACACACGCACATGCACACATATACATACATACATATATGCATACATGCATACATACCTACATACATACATACATACGCACATACATAAATACATACATACATACATACATACATACACACACATACATACATATATACATAAATACATACATACATCCATACATACATACATATATACATACTTGCATACATAAATAGACACGTACGTACGCACATACATACATAAATACGTACATGCATATATACATACGTACGTACATACATACTTACAGACAAGGGGCCCATAGTGGCCGAGTAGTCTAAAGCGCTCACCGTTACGGGTCACTGCCATCTCACATGTGTCTGCGTGGGTTGAAGTCTCGGATTCGGCCAATGTGGGTATGTCAGAAAGCTTGCTAGTAGCTTCTCGAGGGCCGGTGGTTTTTCTGGAATTTCCAAGGTTGTTCTTCCACCATTAATACTGGCCGCCATGTATTGTGTGCTGAAAAATGTCGTTGAACCCTACAACATACATACATACATACATGCATGCATGCATGCATACATACATACATACATACATACATACACACACACACGAAAAGACAGACGGACAGACAGACATATATACATACATACAAAACATACATACATACATGCAATATTATTTCGTTCTTTCTCCGTATAATGTGCATCCTTTGTAGTCAACGTGTTTTCTAAGTTGTAAGAATGTGCAGCCGGATCCAACTGTATCAGTTAGGAAAATAAAATGTTAAAAATAAACTGAGAAATTATCTTGTCCATTTAAGCAAGCAGTTTCATTGGTCACCTTTACGCGAATAGCTATTCATAGTTTTACAATAAACGTTGCAATCAACTATTTTTTATTGTTCAAGGATTAGGTGCCACGAACTAATAAATACATTCGTATAGCATGTATAACTCAGGTAGTATAGTGCATGACTAGTTATCAAGGGGTCACGATTCCTGCCCAAACTAGGAGGAGAGGCACATTTCACTCCCATTCCATCGGTGTCATGGAAACATAACCAATAATTTAATGGAAGCACCGTATAAATCAGACCAGTCATAGAACCAGCAAAAGCGGTTTTGCATTTCAATAGGCCGATTAGTTTAAATACAAATATTTATAATAATAAAATGAAAATATTAAGTCCGAAAGAAGACATTTTTTTTGCACATCATTCCAGCAATATAACGAAGGAATGGAATTTTCAACTTTATGTCTGAATCTCATCTCTGAGTATGGTTTTTACTGTTGTTGGCACTTAATGCATATTCCTTTACAATTTATTGTTCGTTCGAGTTACAAAGAGAGCATTATTGATGGTTATAGTTAATCTATATACATACACAATCACAAGAGTGGGAGGGAGATATTTACTTTATGTTATGTGCCAAATACTCACACCAGTAGGGCTTGTATTCTCAGTAGTTATAGTTTAGAAACGAAAGAACTTGGTTTTTATATGTTAAGCCTAGTTTTCAGTTATAAACGTGCGCTACATATCTTTATTCCGAGATAGCAGATGACATACGCGTTAACATCCGCATCAAGAAATTCCTTGTGATAACAAACTTGTCTTCAAGCTAATTATATCAAAGAAATTAACTAATTGGCGACATTTGCGAAAGACAATATATTCTCTTGATTTGATTAGACAAGAGGGCACATATTTGTAATCTTATCGATGAATTTCCGCTCATAAAAGATAATTGGCAGTTTCCCTGAAGTTATATTATACGATAAAGCGGCACAATCTTAGTAGATAAAACATTCTACAGAAATCGCAACCAAACTTGACATAGTTATGGTTTATCTCAACCTGTAAAAAAGCAAATATTGTGTTCACCCTGGTGAACAATATATTATCACAAACCATAAGCTTTGACTCTGTTCCTGCTACAGCCTTAACCTGATATTGGATATGATAGTATTTACTGATAGGTTCCTGCTACAGCCTTAACCTGATATTGGACATGATAGTATTTACTGATAGGTTCCTGCTACAGCCTTAACCTGATATTGGATATGATAGTATTTACTGATAGGTTCCTGATACAGCCTTAAATTGATATTGGATATGATAGCATTTACTGATAGGTTCCTGCTACAGCCTTAACCTGATATTGGATATGATAGTATTTACTGACAGGTTCCTGTTACAGCCTTAACCTGGTATTGGATATGATAGTATTTACTGATAGGATCCTGCTACAGCCTTAACCTGATATTGGATATGATAATATGTACTGATAGGTTCCTGCTACAGCCTTAACCTGATATTGGATATGATAGTATTTACTGATAGGTTGAGATTACACTGCTTCATGTTAATGGTTCACTAATTAAAATCTTAGCTTGACAATAAGGTGTATTAAAAAATATTTTACATTGTACATTCCCACAAAAGTCTAAGGAAATGTGCATGTATTTTACAAACTGTATCAATTATACAAATATTAGGAATTAAATGGTTTTTCTACCAAAACGTATCCTTAGTTTATAGTCATAGTAGAGGTAAAGAAGGTAAAGCTGTATGACAATAACGAGATTTGATTGCCATCGATTAATATCACAGATACCTAATTGACTTGATTTTGATCGAAACATAGTGCAAATTTTCTTTTGTGAATATGACTGTAGATAAAAGAATCATTATTTTACTTAGAAACGGTAGCCAGTTGAAAATTTATGAAACAAATCGTATGAAAATTATCCAATTGAAGCTGTGCCACATAAGTGAAATATCGAAACGTAGCTACTGATATATCTGCCTTGTTGCATACGTACATGTTTATCTGTTGGGTACAATTGTTAGTTACATCAATGGAGAATCACCTCAGTACACACATTTAAGATCTTCGATGCTTCGATGTTTCTATAAATTTGCTATCGATGATAAATATATTTCTTGACACTGCAGTTAGAGTTGCTACGGATTAATTTTATATCGATACAAAATATTCAGAATTACTGGCTCGTTTCACAAGCAATGATGAATCATGGAATTCGTGGAGAATAAAAAAAGAAATGTTACATTGTTATTGTAAATCCGCTGATGTTGCGGTTAAAGATAGTTATTGTAAATCAGAATTATCAGAAATGTCGAATGCACCATATCTGTATGATCCAGTATCCAGACACAAAACAGTTTATTTGAACGGATTGGGTGGCTCTGGTAAGACAACTCGAGTAATCGAGTTATTTCGACATAATTCAGATATGATTGCGCTAACACCAATACACAGACTTGCCAGGGAGATGAAACAACGTGGAGTCAATTCTTGTACTTATCACAGCTTTTTCAAACACAGCGGTGGTGTGTGGACTCCAGATCGAATGGGGGAGAAATATATTCCAAAAGTTATAATTTGGGATGAAATATGCACGGTACCATTAGAAACATTACAAACATTTATCGATTGGTTATTAACCAAAAATACAGCTGTGATAATGTGCGGCGATCACGGTCAGCCACCTCCTTTTGTTGGACCATCCTAGCACGATTGGTTGAATAATTTTGTTGATTATTACGAAGTAGTGACTGATGATCACAGATCTCTTGATGCAGAATTAAAGGAATTTAAAACATTAATCAGACTACAACCGAATAAAATTCAGTGTGAAATAATGCGTAAGGTGATTTCAGAAACTTCCTTGAACGACTTTTGGAAAACGTGGAGACCAAACGATTTGATAGTGGCAAGTAGAAAGATAGTCAGAGACACACTTCAACAGCAGTTATTTCAATTACACAAGAACAAATTTCCAACACTGCCAGTGCCATTGTGTTATAGACCAGCTGATTCGCGGTTACAGAATATTGACGTTGATATACCAGGACAGTCAGGGAGGAAGCAGAATCTCGTATTAAATGAAGTTGTTGCAGTTGATGTCAATGTTGTTGAAAATGCACTGCGGGCCTTTAAATCCCCTTGGACGCTAGGATACGCAATGACGATACATTCATCTCAAGGACTGACTATCTCTGATACAGTTGTTTGGATCACTGATGATCGTATCGAGTGGTCAAACTTAGTTTACTTGGCTGTGTCCAGAGTCAGAACAATATCTCAACTGCGGAGAATTGTCTTGGATGAGTAAATAGCTGATGAAATTAATAATGAAAACAACAGTGTTATAATAAGAAAAAAATTAACTGGTTACAAACAGAGTGACAAAAATAAATAATCGAGAATTTGACCTTGATGTTGAATTTATCACGACACTGAAACAACAGCAGAATAATCATTGTGCGAGTTGTAATTGTATAATGTTGTGGCAGTATTCGGATAAACATTCAAGAGAATTCACCGTAGATAGAAAAGATAATCGTCTTGGTCATACACGAGAGAATGTGATGCTGACCTGTCTCGAGTGCAACCAGCGTAGGGGTGCTAGGCAAGTGATCTAGGCGGTAATTGTGTATCCTCGGGAATTACTTGTAGTTGTTCACGTGTAAACCCACGTTGAGGAGCAGTTGAATCCAGCCTGTAGATTGCTGGTCTACCAGTAGATCTAGTTATGTTAGATATCTTATGTTTAGTGATGCTCCAAGTAGGATCAGTCGCTCTTTTTTACCCTTTTCAAGTTCACCTGGTTCATATAAATATCTCACAGTGACATCACCCAGTATCAGCTGTGCTGAAAAATCACGTCGTTGTGGTATATTTTCTTTTAGTAATTGCGTCAAAAGGTTTCATGTTGGTTGTTCGAGTTATTTCATGATTTAATGCAGCTATCACAACTGGTAATCTTGCTACCCATTCGCGTGATCTCTTGTCCTGAACGAATTCCTTCGCGTATTGATATCCAAATAACCGCTCAGCAAGTATTTGATTAAATCGCTCAAGAATTGCCTGATCACAATGAATTGCAGTATGTCCTCGTCTGATGGTGACATTGTGTTGCTTCATCAACGATGATACTGGACCCTGAAATTCCTTGCCAGGATCATCTTATAGCAGCTGTGGCCATCGTAGCCCACCTCGTTGATAAATTCGTTCAGACGCAGAAGCAACCTCAGATGCTGTTTTAGTCGTTGCATCTTTGTATCTACCTGCAACATCAACTACAGTTAGCGCGTATTTATATGTTATTTGACGTCTTCGGATTTTAATAGTATCATGTGGCAGAAATAATATGTCGGCCTGGAGAACTTCATTAGGAACACTGATATTGAAATGTGCAAAGTGAATTTGTTTAGGCGATGGTTGGTAAATTTGCCATATTGCCTGTTTGGATAATCAATTTTTTTGCAGTATCGCGCGTACCTTTTGCTGCTTCAGCGAGTTTACTAATTGCTGCGCTACCCCTCCAATATCCTTTTGGGGAATAATAAATCGACTCCATTTATAATTAATTACCAGCACCTAGCGTTAATTTACCTTTCATCGCGGATTTTATTAACCAACTAGCTAATTTTTCCTTGAGAGATTTATCAGTGATGGAATGTAACGCGTGAATTAATTTCACATCCGCGAGATGTCTATGCTGCAGATCTTTACTTTTATAAGTTACATCATGCGCATGTCACGCTTTATCAATAGCATTTATCGGATACTCACCTGGTTTTGGTTGATCTTGGTCATCAAGTCTGATATCAAGTCTGGTTCCAGGACCACAGTAATTATATCCTGGGAGGTCTTTTTCTCATGGGTATTTAGCCCACGGAGTACCGGATAGTTTTGTTAATTTTGCTGCAATATCACCTCCGTGTTGCTTTGTTTTATTACTTGACTTTGGCTTTGGCTTTGATTTTGGTTTTGACTTTGGTTTTGACTTTGGTTTTGACTTTGGTTTTGGTTTTTCACCTGACTTGCCAGTGGAAATAAATTTAAATTTATTTGTACCGCATCGCTCACACTTGCCCGTAACCTCAGATCTATTACTTTTTTGTTGTAATGGTTGTTAGATCACTTGTCGATGTGCGCGCCCTGCATTTCACACAATATAAATCCATATTCTTTTTATATATTTTCTATATGGAAATCACTGACTTTTCTGCAACAAGGAAACGAGAACCAGTTAAGCATCACGCAGCGCTACCAAATTATGTTCGTATGATTATTAAAGGACCATCTGGAAGTGGTAAGACGCAGTTGTTACTTAATGTAATAATGCAGTGGATGAAATGGGATAAGTTGTATTTGGTAGCTCCATCTGCAGACGATCAACGATGCGATGATGTAATAAAAGATTTTATTGAAAAAGCAAAATCGTTAAATGAGAGCGGAGATGATGTTGTTGAATTTATAACTGACATTAATGAAGCGCCAAGTATTGATGATATTGATGGATTTATTAATAATTTAGTTGTTTACGATGATGTAATGTTGGATAAACAATCAAATCCAGCTAGGATATTTTCCAGAGGTAGACACATCATCATCATCATCATCTTTATTTCCTTCCATGGAAGATTACATGATATAAGAATAAATCATCTGAATACAATCAATAAATATAAAAAAAAAAAAAAAAACAAAAAAAAAAAAAAAACAAAAAAAAAAAAAACAAAAAAAAAAATATTCTATATTGGAATACAAATTCTTACACAATATCAATCAACAAAGTGTTCGTCAACTCATAAGTTGCAAGTTTCAGTACCTTATTTACAGAAGATAGCTGCACACTGCATGACAAAGTATGCTGCATACAGGACGAATAGCTTGGAGTTTTCTTTGTCGATTACTCCTGATGGTAACCTTTTACCTAAAAGATATTGTAGTTGCAGCTCATCTTCTGCATTAAATAACGTAATGTGCAGGCTCAGGGGAAATTTATCAGTAAGGAAATCCCAGAAAGAATTTCGAAAGTTCGACATATAAGGACAACTAACACAACAATGAAGTATCAAGTCTGTATAAACATTCCCACATCTAATACACATATCAAGCTGTGTTTGTGGAACAGCAGCCCATAGTTTAGCTACATATGTAAATACCTTAGTGTGTTGTCTAGTTTTAGCCGACTGCCACACTGAGGCAGGTCGTAAGTATTCGTGTATCGAAGAGAATCTATCAAAATCTGCTTGATTAGACATACGAACTCTCCAGAGGCTATTTTCAAGACCAACAATTTTTGACCTTACAATTTCTTTCCAATTATGTTTATCTGGAATTTCAGAATGATGTAAATAATCAGTTAGATACCCGAGCAAGTCAAACTTCTTTGAGGTATAATATAAATTTGAAATTAACCCGCAGCTTGACATGCATCCGCTCAGAATGAAGTGAAATAACGCAACGTTAAACACACGTTTAGTATGTACATTGTTAGGCATCAAACACAATCTGTGTAAAAACATCAATTTTCTTCTATCAATTTCGGACTGCGCTGATGTCCATCCTAGCATTCCCAGGGCAATGTCTGATCTTGTATGTATTGGAAAACCTTGTAAATGTTTGGCAAAATACCTCAGAGTTTTATCCAATAAAGCGAGGTCACTTTTTGAAATGTTACACCATAATTCACTTCCATAAAACATTGAAGGGAAAATTACCTTTTTAATTACATTTGCAGCAACCAAAGGATTTAAACCATTCGGTTTAATGCCAATACCAAACAGACCGTGAAAAGATTTTTTCCCTTTCTTGCATGCATCGAGTATTGCGTCATGCGACGTCAGCTTTGAGTTAATCCGGTGACCCAGGTGTGTTGCCGAATCGGTGACCGGCAAACATGACGGGCCAAGATACCATTTCATATTGATAAAATTCTTGTATTGGGGTCCGAAAATGATAATGTATGACTTTGTAACACTAAGCTCGAATCGCCACTTATTACTGTAGTCGTATGCTATATCTAACAGCTTTTGTAGATTGCTAGGATATATAGCCAAAAGTGAAATATCATCAGCTAGGGTTGGATTTCCCACAGCTAAGGATCTATCAATAGCATTTATCGGATACTCACCTGGTTTTGGTTGATCTTGGTCATCAAGTCTGATATCAAGTCTGGTTCCAGGACCACAGTAATTATATCCTGGGAGGTCTTTTTCTCATGGGTATTTAGCCCACGGAGTACCGGATAGTTTTGTTAATTTTGCTGCAATATCACCTCCGTGTTGCTTTGTTTTATTACTTGACTTTGGCTTTGGCTTTGATTTTGGTTTTGACTTTGGTTTTGACTTTGGTTTTGACTTTGGTTTTGGTTTTTCACCTGACTTGCCAGTGGAAATAAATTTAAATTTATTTGTACCGCATCGCTCACACTTGCCCGTAACCTCAGATCTATTACTTTTTTGTTGTAATGGTTGTTAGATCACTTGTCGATGTGCGCGCCCTGCATTTCACACAATATAAATCCATATTCTTTTTATATATTTTCTATATGGAAATCACTGACTTTTCTGCAACAAGGAAACGAGAACCAGTTAAGCATCACGCAGCGCTACCAAATTATGTTCGTATGATTATTAAAGGACCATCTGGAAGTGGTAAGACGCAGTTGTTACTTAATGTAATAATGCAGTGGATGAAATGGGATAAGTTGTATTTGGTAGCTCCATCTGCAGACGATCAACGATGCGATGATGTAATAAAAGATTTTATTGAAAAAGCAAAATCGTTAAATGAGAGCGGAGATGATGTTGTTGAATTTATAACTGACATTAATGAAGCGCCAAGTATTGATGATATTGATGGATTTATTAATAATTTAGTTGTTTACGATGATGTAATGTTGGATAAACAATCAAATCCAGCTAGGATATTTTCCAGAGGTAGACACAAAAACACAGATGTAACTTATGTAACCCAGCGGTATACACAAATTCCTAAAGTGATTAGGGATAACTTTAATATTCTTACTGTCTTTAACGGACTTGATACTCACACGTTACGAAATATTCATCAAACTTGGTGCAGCGGTGATATGGGCATAAATAAATATAAAAATTTCTTTAGTCGTGCTAAAATACCCCCACATGGATTTATAACAATAAACTTACATGATCCTCGAACACGGTATCGAATCGGGTTAGATAAAAAATTTAATACATAGCAGAAGGGAGGGCGACGCTCTCAACGCGTCACCGACGATCGCGCATTTTTTCTTAAGTTACATCGAAGAAAAAAAAGCTATCAGCGATAACAAGTAAACCAATTTGTCATCGACGGAGTTGTTTTCTGAATATCGCATTTTTTTTAACGATTTTTGCGATTCCCCAGGAAGTCGTATTTTGGAAAATGCAGGTGAACCAATTAGAGGTTGTTCGCCCTCCCTGCTGCTTCCCATTATAATCTGCACTTTCTTTTATCTATTTCCTTTGTGTAATAATAATGTACGTCCTCTTTAATGTGGAGAAGACACGTTCCTTTATTATGAAATACATCATGTGTTACTGTGTCTGAGAAAAGACAACTTCGTTATAAGCTAAAGGAAAAACGATAAGATAGATATCCTAATGTGTTCTTAAATAGTGTCATTTATATCTCAACAACTAAAGAAATTAAATGATAAATGAATTGAAGACTTTGCAATCAGCCGTTCAGTAACGATTAAGGTCGAGTAATACATATTATATAATGCATAACGTATTCAAAACAGTACTTACATATGGATACTTCATTAGCTGAAAGAACACAATAAGCGTGATAATAGAAATGGTAAAATATACTTCTCGTAGGTAGTTTCAATATATTTTTTGTAATGCCAGTTGGTGATCAGAGATCATAGCCTTATCCAATGCATACTTTGTACTGATTTTGTGAAAGTAGATGCAATTTTTCAGATCTTTAGGTTCATAAGGATGCTATTTTCCTTTCTTCCCCGTGAAAACAAAACAAAATTCATGATCGAAACGTTGAATAAACTTCCCGCATTTTCTATTACAATCTCACACTATGTCTCTGAAATGTAAAATATTCCGAGTAACTGTAAATTGTTCTATACTGTATAATTTGTTGGCTGTGACTAATGCCGTTTAACTACCTACCACTACAATTGTTATGATTCTTAATACCAGCATCTTCTTTGGTATAAAATGTATGGTCTCTTGATCCGTACGGTGTTGGTGTGGCATGAACGAAACTTTGATAAGAACGTTTAATATTCGAGTAACCTCTCCGATATCCATCATATATTCATTTGTATCCATGTTATATATCCAGTAATGAGAATATTGAATATCAAGCCATATAAACTTTCTTTGTATGATTATTGTCAAATTCTACATTTTACTCACTGTCTACTAGTAAGTTAGAATGAGGTATTGATTTAATTGTAACGATTTATAAACCATTTTGCACAAGCTACATACAATTTCTTTGTATCATTCAGGCAAATGGTACCTCACAATGATTGTAAATTTATTTTTAAGCGTACACGTACTTCCCTGTATAAGCTGTCTTGCGTAATTATGGACAAATGGTCATCTATTGCATCGAGAAGGATTGGCGATAACAATATTTTCAATATGGACATAGTTGATATCATGAATACTCCATACTGATATGACCATCTACTAAGAAGGAATAGCGATAACATTATTTTCAAGACGGCTGCTGTGGTGGCCATGTTATATGTCCGAGCAGCAAAATTTTCATTTAGGAGCAACTAAACTCGCGATGTGTGTGTATGTGTGTGTAACGTTTTATGGCAATTATCCACGTATTGTACGATGACAATTTATATTGCTGACAGATAGAAGGACAATGGATAACATACCAACCCTTAGTCTCTTCTGGTATACGAAAAAAGACGTTAGTTTATACCACCCGTAAAAGTGTCATACTCTAGTAAGTTTTGTCACTCTCACAAATATATTTTCCTGAGGTATTTATACCAACAGAACGTAACAATAATGAAAGAGTAATCATTGGTTAGTAAACGATACTGCCAGGAAACTGAAATGAAATCAATCCTAATTTGTAGGCTTTGATATTTAAATGTCTGGGAAACACAGCATCACAATATACAATGTATAACTCTCACTCTCCTGACAATTATGGCAAAATGCCAATCGTTTCTTCAGTAATGGAGAGGAAACTCTAAATAAAGAATGCGCCTTCTGTTGTGGTTTTCATATTTGTATTAAACATTTACATCTTCATTTCTCTGCAGAAAATCTAAAGTTGTAATATGAACTTATTCATGTATAGTTGGTATTAAACACAATACCCTTTTATTATATGCGAATACAAAGCATTTTTATTACCTGATTTCATTGTAATGCTATTGATGACTCATTATAGAAAAGAAAAGGGGCATGATACCTAAAGCGTAACGTTATACTCAGTACTGTATGTGTGTGTGATTTGGATTTTTAACGTAGCTTTAACACTTTTTCAGTCATATCGCTACGATGTTTGCAGTGTGGCAGTTTATAGTGATGGTATGCACTGGGGCACCCAGTCACGTTATCCTGACACCAGGCCGACCAGTCCTAACACTAACCTCTTAATGCTGAGCGCCAAGAGGGGCATCTGTTAGTACCATTTTTGTAAGTCTTTGGTATGACTCGGCCGGGGATCGAACCCACGGCCTCCAGCATTTGAGGCGGACGCTCTTACCACTAGGCCATCGGAGGGGTCCTATACTTAGTAGTAAATGATGGCTTAAATTCGATGAATACATATTTTAATGAATATATGTCTTGATAATCCAATAAAAATACATATCTATCTCTTAATGACTGACAGGAGATATATTTATACTTACCCATGCTTGTATCTGCTTTTCTTCCTGAAATAATTAAACAAATGTGATATTAGAATCGGTGAAACAAACGTCGCTTATTAGGTCTCAAAAAGGGGAAACAAACCCATGCGAAAATACAATTACAACTTATGCCGCTACTTTTGCTGAATATTCCACAAGAGCTGACGTTTAACCTAATCTACTAGTCAACCTTTCCTTGTTGCGACATCAACATTTTAACAACGACGGGACTATGTACTACTGAAGTGACGCATCGCGTATGTTTTGATGAATATGATACGGAAGTGTTGCATGTATCCACAAAATTGTATTCCGGACACTGAAAGAAAAGTAATAATTCCATTTTCCTTTGTTTAACTGTGAATTGTAAGATCCAACAGATAATGTTAGTCACATTATATATTTTGGAGAAAAAAAATATACACTCAGTAACATCTATCAAATGCTGGTGATATTATGGCCAATCAGTCAAAAATTGTGACATGATTAACAGGGAGACAATGTCATATTATAAAAGGAACATCTTGAAATAAACGCATATTTCGTAAGTCCATAAATACATGTAACTTCTCTTTCCGACGAAAGCGATAAATGCGCGATACTGGAAAAATATCAACCAGAGAAGATTTTGAAAATAATCTTGCCTTGTTAAATGATAACAGATATGCAATACATATGACGAATAATTAATTCTCATAAATATATGCGTCTTAGAAATCATACATTAACTTTATGCAATGCAAAATATTTACCTATTTACTGAAAACACATATGATTATACTTACTCTTTCTTTCTTCTCTCTTTCGTCCTTAAAGAATACAATAAACCAGTTATTAGACAGGGTGAAATATTTTCCGCGTATTTGCTATCAAACGTGAGAGTAGACAAGTATGAAGATATTTGCAAATATAAATACAGCTTAAGTCAAAGTGAGCATGTAATTATTCCTGAAAAATATAAAAAACTGATATTAGACAAGGTTCTATAAATTCGACTTATTTGCTCTCAAGAGGGAGGAGATACGCATGCACGTATTCACCAATGGAAAACTGTATAAGTTACACACTGTAAGTCATTACATAAAATAAGGTAATCCAAACCAGTTGTCGTTAGAGCTGATTTATTGTAAGGCATGTTTCGCATATAAATCTATGAATTGTAACTTTTCTGTCATTTCGTTATCCTGAATAAATATAAATTAAAAAGCTGTACAGTTTTTAACCATTTAGTACTTTAAAGTATTTGGGCAAAACGTACAGAGCGAAGCTGATTACAAAACCAGACAGCACATCATCAAATCGGCATGTTCCTTCTGCAGTTTGTTTCTTGGTCTTGTTTCACTCCTTTTGCCCTCAAATTGTGCATATAATACTATCAAGTCAATAATCCTTTAGTGAACATTTGGACCGAAGGACGATAACCTACCGTGGATGCGGTATGGTGGGCTCGGGTAATTGAATATATAAACGACCTTTTTTTCAGAATTGTATAATGTTTTCAAGGATGTTGATATATACTGGCTGCAACCAATGAATCATGCTTAATGCCCGTCCCCCCCAAAAAAAATGTGTTACATTTTGATGAAATACATTTATAATTATTAGTATAATTTGTCATTAATGTGCGGCTAATATAGCTACTTCACAATGGCTTGATGCAGACGATAACATCAGGTCTTGATCTGACATGACCAGTGTAAGATTTTAAGCATATCCCACTTAACTAACACATGAAGCTTCATAATTCGTTGAAATTCTCCCACCGAAATAAAAGCAAAATGTATATTAGTGATGAATTCATGATGTATGGCATCAGTTAATTAGACTTCATTTAAAGACTGAAGCACACGCGATGTTTCAATAAATCGATCCTGAAGCAGCTAACATTCGACACCAGGTTCACGTGCAGGCTACAAGCACAATAGCAGAATCAAAATCACTAATGCAAACACAATCCACATATCTGATACAATATATTACTCTCATTTGATATACCTTTGTTTCAAATTAAAGTAACGTATTTATTACCGAAGAATTAAGGGATACATAAATATAAGCTGGTGTCGTTCTTTAGTTACATCATGATCATTCAATTGAAACATCGAGTTTGCTTCAGTCTTTAAAGAAATTCATATACTCTGTCGATGAAATCGTATTTAGGACGGGAGTCATAAAAGACACTATCAAAACAAAAATACAAAGGTCGAAAATGGGATGCATGAGATTAAAAGAAAGTTTCAACATGAAAATCAGAAAGTAAAAATTGAAACAATAAACAATTGGGATTCCGCGAGTTTCGAACTCGCGACCCCTCGTTTGGTAGACGAGAATCATAAAAGAAAATTTCACCATGATAATAAAAATTTATTAAAGAAATAGAAAAAATGGGATGCGCGAGTAAAAATGAATTTGTCACCATTAAATTAAAATCAAAAAGAAGAGATAAGTAAGATGCCTTCAGTTCGAACAAGCAACATTTTGTTGGAAAACGCTAGTCATAAAAAACGTTTCAAGAGCAAATACAAAAAGTAGGTATAATAAAGTGAAACAAAAATTGGGATGCGAAAGCTGAAAACGAAGTTCAAATATAAAGTTATAAAGAAAAAACAATTCGGATGCCGCGAGCTTAGAAACAGTTTAATTCTTGTTGGACCGGCGGAAGTCACAAGAGAAGGTTTCCACAAATAAATAGAAAAAAAGTAAAAGAAATACAATTAAAAAAATTAGGATGCGCGTGTTGAAAAAAAAAATGATTCAATACAAAAATAAATTAAAATTAAAAAACAAAATAAAATATTGGGATGCCGCGAGTTTCGAACTCGTGACTTCTTGTCTGGCAGACGTTGGTCATAAAAGAACGATCCAAAATAAAAACTTTTTTTTAAAAAAGTGAAAAAATAAAATATAAAATAAAAATTGTGATGAGCGAGTTTAATAGAAAGTTTCAACAGAATCTTTAAAACAAGATTGAGATGACGCGAGTTTTAAACTCGTGACCTCTTCTTTTGCAGATGGGATTCATAAAAAAAGTTCCAACATAAAGTTAAAATGGTACAAAGACAAATTTTAAAAAAATGCATGCGCAATTTGAAATAAAGTTTCAACATAAAAATAAAAGAAAAGTAAGCAACGTTTTAAAGCCATGAGATGTAGAGTTTAAAATAAAGTTTGAACAAAAATTTTAAAAAAGAAGTAAATATAAAATATGAAAGTCAAATTGGGATAACACGAATTTTCGAACTCTTGACCTACTTTTTATCCAGTTGGACACAAAAACAAATATGGGTGTTTATATATAAGATTTTAGTTGTCGAACATCGTCAAATATCATTTAGTGAATATTATGGGGATAGTGGTTCAGGACTGGAACGCCATTTTGGTTTAATTTTCGTGTTGCTTTCCAACATTGTGTTGCGTATGCCAAATCGATCATTCTGGTCCATTTCATCCAGTTTTTAAAGCAATTTGTAAAATCTTGTATGTAAACGGTATATCGGCCATGCTAAAGGAAAAAAGGAACCTATTGTTTGCTTATTTCGAATAACCGGTACATATTATGTTGTGCACATTTTCAGCATCTTCTTAATAATTATACCCACAAAAATTCTCTTTTGTGGCAAAGTTAAGAGAGACGAATCTGCCTCGTTGTTTTCAGAATACCTCCATTTATGCAAACAGTACTTTGAGTTTAGTAAATATTAATATTCAACCCTGTTTCTCCACAGCTTGAAATCCTAGATTTATGACAGTATCTGCACATTCAGAAATATCACTATCATTCAGTATACTAAATCGACAATTATAACAACTATTATATTCATATATTTCTATCTTAATTTAATAATCAAATTAGAAATACATAGATCAAAATCATAGACCTTATAATGAAATCGTTTATGTTTCCTATATTAGAATGATAAATTGTGTATAATGCCGATGAACGTAGACTTGTACATAAAGACGATTATTATACATTTTGACTTCGATATGCTACTTCTCTACACATTCATAACACTGTGAGTGATCTATCGAATCAAACGGCTTGTAAAAATAAGTAGAAGACAAAATAATCTGCAAACAGGATTGCTTAAATATGTATATACCAACGTTTGAAGACTTAAAACAGGTTAATATGGGCGAGCACCCATTTCGGAAACCAGATTGAGCTTCATAGATTATCTCCCTTTCCACGGGCCATGTTGTCAGTCATTTTATTCAAGATAGCACCGACGTTCTTTTTTTAGCACAAGGATGCTTGGAACGCCTTGATAATTGCTGGGATCATTTAACACAGTCATTTTGTTTATTTGACAAATAGTAAATTTTACCAAAATACTGCATCCAGATTGAAATACAGAATTAGACAAATGGGTCAATATTGGAGTAGTTTCTGTCACAGTGTGCTCTAATATCTCGTTGAACATACTCCAAAGTAATTACATGTAGTTTAAAGTATTAACGCGTTAAACTAACGTTTAACAATATAAATATGGTAATATAGGTTTTCAGCCAAGCGCATGCTCGATCTCACTTAAGTTTTTATATTAGCCTATTATTCCAATATAATTTAATACAATGCAAACATAAACCTAAGAAACGAATTTAGATAGGTCTGCCTCTTCGTGTTGTCAGTATAATTACCGTCTTAAGAGTTTACAAGCAATATAGTACACGTATGACAGGTAAACTGCAAGCAACGATACGAATACGAACTCCTATGGAATTTTTCAGCTCAACACTCTGTCCTATATTGTATCCAAGTCGGTCACATAGTGTGCAATCAAAATAGTTTTGCAAGGGACATTACCTTTCTAGGTTGGTTACTGGTTGAATAATAAGATGTGTGTGTGTTTGTGTCTGTGTCTATATGTTTGTGACTTAAATCTGTAACGTACATTTAACAATTTTTCACTCATAACGCTACGATGACTGCAATGTGGCAGTTGATACTAATGTTCAGCACTGGGACTTTATGCCGCAGACATATATCATCACGTACCACCTGAAACCAGGCCGACCTAAACGTAACCATTTTATGCTCAACGCACAGTCATGCAGCTGCTAGTAACATCTGTATTAGTCTTTGGTATGACTCGGACGGGGTTCGAACCCGAGATCTTCCGAGCGGACGCTCTAACCACTTATGCCACCGGAAAGGTCGACAAATACATACATACAACATACATACATACATACTTACATACATACATACATACAACCATACATGTGTGTGTTGTGTGTGATTTGGACTTTTAACGTAGCTTTAACAATATTTCAGTCATATCACTACGATGTCTGTATCAGACTTGTAGCATGATGTCCCACCCAGTCACACTATCCTGACACCAGGCCGACCAGTCCTAACACTAACCTCTTAATGCTGAGCACCAAGCGCGATGCAACTTTTAGTACCATTTTTGTAAGTCTTTGGTATGACTCGGCCGGGGATCGAACACAGGACCTCCCGCATTGTGTCAGGATAATGTGCTGGATGGGACATCATGATACATGTCTGCAGCATGATGCCCAAGTGCTAGACATAACTATAAACTGCCACATTGCAGACATCGTAGCGATGTGACTGAATTTTTTTTAAAGCTAAGTTAAAAATCCAAATCACATCACATCGCATCACGTCATACATTATTTAGGGTATATTTTATTTTATATCTGTTCTGCACGAACTATAATTTATGTTAAAGTATGCGAACAGGAATGATGGCATATGGATCATTATAAAAAGTTTAGATTTGACGCACCTTTACATATTTAGAAAGAACACGTGTGTATGTGTGTGCGCAATGACGGATGTAAATGTACACGTTTCGTTGCTTGCGATTTATTTACAGTTCATTCATCTAACATATAATCCAACACGGAGAGACACTTCTCTCTATTCGTGCGCTACATATGTAACAACGAAAGCTAATGTCTGAAGATACAACTTTCGAAGCGTCCTACGACCAGACGTAAATGGCCGAGTGCAGTTCCGATCGAGACATGGTTATTCATAAATGTACTAGGCTGGTACCCTGACTGTCCACTAATGTTATTACGATAGTCAGGTGGCTGCTATAAAAACATTATTGTCATGTGACATAACAAAATGGCGGATCATGGAGACCAGGTAGCGTGATTTTCTACTGGATATGACAAATGATGATCATTTGTCCTGTACTTGGCACAGGTTGGCAGTTTTGACATATAATAGTTTATATGACCTGCATAAAACTTTGCAGCTATAATGAAGGAATGCACCTGACCACAGGTTGAAAAGCTTGACGTGTATAGTTTTATATTGCTTGCATATAACTTTGCAGTTATGATGAAGGGATGCACCTTGGCACAGGTTGAAAATCTTGACGTGTATAAATGGTACCACTTGCATGTAACTTTGCTGTTATAATGAAGGAGAAAATGAAGCATTTTCATTTCACGATAGTTCTTACTTTGGACCTGTACTTTTGGGTCTTGTCCTCTTAAGGAATTGGGAGAGGAACTAATGGCCATGAAGTAAAAAACACACGTATGTTATACCTCATGCCATAAAAGTTACCCAGGAATAATGTATTAATGCATATTTGCAGGGAAGGGGTCTTTGAGCAAGTTTTCTTACACAAACCATATAAAAAATGTTAGTTATCATCTACTGGAAAGAGCCCAGAACAAGAATCCAAATACAGTGTTATGGAAATGGGTATTTTTTTACATACATTAAGATAAATATTTGAAGTAATGTGTAGAATCTCTCAAACTGACAGAAAAAGGCCAAGAACAGGATTAATTAAGTGTCTCTTTCGTTGCCATAATTTATAATTTTTGTCAGGAATAAAACTAGAGTCAGTAACAACATGGAGTCTGGAGATCAGTAGGATAATCAGATTGATACATGAAAATATTTGAGTTCTATAGTTACAATTAAATTTAAAATAAGTATGTATGTTCTTAGGGTCTAGTTATGATAATTCACTATATAATGTTCTTAGTTACACAGATTGCATAAAATGGAATACAGGTTGATGTCACATATCAGTGTCATGTTGCTAAGTATATTTTCAACCAAATATGATTTGTATATGTACTTATCTATGAACAATTCCAGGAGATTCTGCTTTATTTTCTTTTAAAACAAGAAAACAATGAGTAAGACACAGAGCCTATTTCACTTGAAAATATGTACAATCTTCCTCCACCAAACTATCATTATCTGCTTGAAAAAATCTGGGCAGAAATAACATAATTCTCACTTGCAGATCATGATAGGAAATGTGACCCTTTCCCCCAATATGTATGTATGTATGTATGCATGTATGTGTGTGTATCTATTATTTTTTTCTAAATCTTGTTTGTTCTAGTGAGGCCTGCCATAATAGAAGAAATTAGGGGTTGGAGGGGTTGTTCAAAAGTCTAAAATATTTTGTAAACTGTTGCATATTCAAGTCTGAAATTTGGTTTATGCCTTCACCAAAGCTGGCTATTTAATATAACTTATGGGATTTCACATTGGTCACTTGGTCATATTTCAGGGTATTGAAGGTGGGAAGGGCTACCCCTCTGTAACAGCAGTTCGGGACATGATGGGACATTTATAGGAATACATTGTGTACCTCAGATCATGCTGCCAGGGATGTCAGTTGGGTTGATCATTAAAAATTCCCACAAAATATATATATATATATATATATATATATATATATATATATATATATATATATATATATAAATAAGGCAAAATATTTAAATGACATAATTTAAAATCACCCTCTTGGTGTAACCCCAGGGTACCAATTTTGAGACTTATCACATTTCCAGCTATTAACTATGTTTTTAAAAATAGCAACAGCACAGGGGGAATTGTTTTGTTTGTTGTTGTTTGTTTATGGCAACATATTATTGTTATTATTATTATTATTATTGTTATCATTTACACAACATGTAATAATAATGACAATAATAATTAGTATTTTTATTATGATTTTTTCATTTACACCAAGTTATTATTATATTATTAGGATTGTTTTTTACACCAACATATTATTATTATTGTTGTTATTATTATTATAATTATTATTATTATTATTAGTAGTAGTAGTAGTAGTAGTAGTATTAGTAGTAGTAGTTTTTCAGTTTCCAGATCAATGTAGGATTTATATATTTATTTTTTATACCAACATATAATAATAATAATAATAATAATTTTATTATTATTATTATTATTATTATTATTGTTTTATTTACATCAAAATATTATTATTATATTATTAGTATTGTTGTTGTTTTTATTCTTTTTATTATTATTATTATTATTATTATTATTATTATTATTTCAGTTTCCAGACCAAAGAAGGATTTTTATATGTTTGACATATTTTGAAAAATTGGCAATGAATGACTGTGTACAAATGAAGCATGGAGTACCTATGATTGCAGTTAAAAAGAGGAAAAATTCAGGTGACTCGACATTTTTGTTGTCATTCACATTCCCACAGCAACTATTTTCTCCATTCTCCCAATGGTGACTCTGGCATCATATTCTGACTTTTGTATTTTGTAAGTTTCCCCAGTACCATGGCTTAATACAGTGTATAATTAGTATATATATATATATGCTAAATATGATAGCTCTTTTAAACTTGGTTTAAAAATCTGACCCAGTTTGTATGGTTAGGTGGATATGCAGACAAATAGACAATAGACATATTGATTGGCAGGGGTGGATGGTGGGGTTATTCTTGACATGTATTTATGGTTGTTAGTACCTTGATTGTAGTAGCATCATGGTCACTAGACAGGGTAAGGATTTGTTTTCCTCCTTAGCTACCCAACCCCATTAGATTTTTAAATGAATCGTTATTTTTATATTGGTAGTAGATGTATGATCAAGGTCAGGTTCACTAGACAAGGGGTCATGCACTTTCAGCTGCTAAATATTTGAAACATGCAGAGTTAAATAAAAGCAAAACTTGATGCATTCATGTCATTGGAATATATCTCTAGTTTAATTTACTGTGTTGGAGATTCATGGGTTTCAAGTACATGTATTTTATTTTCCAGATACCATAAATTGATACAATAATACTTAATAATAATGATAGTTGTTTGCTGTCTGTGGAGCCTTAAATAGAATTCAACCATCACTGACTATAGACCATTCATGCCAGTGGTATTACAGATACTTAATCTCATAAATCCCATATTGGGGACTTTTTTCTAACAATATAGAGTATAGTGTTGGCTTAAAAATGTGCATATTTATGTTTTAATAGTGTCCATTGACTTTATAATTAGTAAAAGCATTTACATGTTTTCACATTAATGAGCAGCAGAGGGGGCGAATCGGACATTTTGTCCAATCGTTATTTTGCTTAATTATTACTTTCTGCAACTCAACGATCTAGTGTCGTCAGCGCCTGGTAAAAAAAAAAACGACGTCGTCGTTGGGGGATCGTCCAAACGTCATTTGGTTTAATTAACACCTTCTGCGCGTCGATCCTCAGCGTCGTCAGCGTCTGGTAAGCACGTCGACGACCGCGTCGATGTCATTGCCCCCTCTGCTGCTTACAATGAAAATTATTTACAACTAACCGAATATTTGGTCAAGTCCGATACGATATCGTGTCCGAGGATCATGTAAATTTATCGTTACGAATCCATGTGGGGTCGACTGAGCATGACTAAAAAAGTTTCGAAAAACATTAAAGTCCATGTCACCGCCGCACCATGTCTGCCAAATATTTCGTAGCGTGTGTGTATCAACGCCGTTGAACACAGCAAGAATATTACAGTTGTCTCTAATTACTTTTGGAATCTGAGTGTATCGTTGAGTGACATATATCACGTCAGTGTTTTTATGCCTGCCTCTGGAAAATATCCTAGCTGGGTTTTTTTGATTGTCTAACATAACATCATCGTACACGACTAGATTGTTAACGTCGCCATCAATATCATCAATACCCGGTGCATCATAGATATCCGTAATAAACTCAATAACATTTTTTTTAGCGATCGCTGATGCATTCTCGTTGAAATCTTTCAACACCTCGTAGCATCGTTGATCATCTACGCTAGGAGCAACCAAATACAACTTATCCCACTTCATCCATCTCATTATTAAATTGAGTAACAATTGCGTCTTGCCGGATCCAGATGGTCCGATGATAATCATCCGGATCGAGTTTGGTAACGCTGCAACATGCTTAACTGGTTCTCTTGTTTTAGTCGCCGAAAAATCAATTATATTCATATCTCTATACATAAATTATGGATCTATATTGTGTGAAGTGTAGAGTACGTACTGGCACAAATGATATGACAACCGCTACAACAAGAAATAACAGATCGGCCCTTACTGGCAAGTGTGTACAATGCGGTACAAAGAAATTTAGATTTATTTCTATTAGACCCGGAGATGTTTTAAAAAAAAGCGAGGAGGTGACATCGCAGCCAAATTGGCAAAACTCCCCGGAACACCGTGGGCAAAGTATCCAGGAGAAAAACACCTCCCAGGATATAACTACTGTGGCCCCGGAACACGATTAGATATTAGACTCGATGATCAAAATCAGCCCAAACCCGGTGAGTATCCAATAAACGCTATCGATAAGGCGTGTCATGCTCATGATGTTGCTTACAAAAGTAACGATCTGCAACAGCGTCATATCGCGGATGTAAAATTAATTCACGCGCTAAATGCTATTCCTGATAAATCCGTCAAAGAAAAATTGGCCTCATGGTTGGTAAAATCGGCTATGAAAGGTAAATTAATGATTGGAAGCGGAGCTTCTGGCGCCGGTAATTGAAAACGCTAGCGTTTATAATAACAACATGGAATCCATCTATTATTCTCCAAGAGGATACTGGAAGGGGAAGGCCGCAATTGGTAAGCTTGCAAGCGCTGCAAAAGTAACAAGGGCCACTGCGGCTAATTGGTTATCCAAACAGGCTATATGGCAAATTTATCTACCACCGCCTAAACAAATCAACTTCTCGCGCTTTGATGTCAGCGTACCTAATGAAGTTCATCAGGCTGATATACTATTTTTGCCGCATGACAACGGTTACAAATACGCGCTAACCGTAGTTGATGTTGCGAGTCGATACAAACAAGCGGAACCGTTAAAAACAAAGTCAGCAACTGAAGTAGCCGATGCGTTTGAGCGAATTTATCGAAGAGGTCCTCTGCGCTGGCCAAATCTATTACAAGTTGATCCTGGTAGTGAATTTCGCGGCGCTGTTTTATCAACGCTGAAACATCATAGCGTCGCGGTACGACGAGGTCATACTGCGCTACATCGTGATCAGGCAATTGTTGAACGATTCAATCGGACTCTTGCTGAACGGTTATTTGGATATCAATACGCGAAGGAATTCATTTTAGAAAAACGATCTCGTGAATGGGTCAAAAGGTTGCCAGGCGTAATTGCAGCGTTAAATAACGAGATTACCCGAGCAATCAACATGAAGCCCAGCGACGCGATTAAATACGAGTATATACCCGGAAGATCAAAAATAAATAGCGTTTCCAAGCCGATTTTCGGCGATGTCACTGTTAGATATCTATATGAACCAGGAGAGCTTGAAGGCGGTAAAAAAAGAGCTACTGATCCTATTTGGAGTGTTACCACACATAACATATCAACGATAACACGATCAACTGGTAGACCACCGATCTATAGACTGGATTCAACTGCTCCTCAGCGCGGATTTACACGCGAGCAACTACAAGTGATACCTAACGATACTCAATTGCCCCCACGTGGTCTTAACTAGCGCCGTTGCGTCTATTGCACTCAAGACAGGTCAACCTCACATTGTTTTTGACATGACCGAGACTGTTATCGATCCTATCCACGGTAAATTGGCGAGTGTCTTTATCCGAATAACGCCAACTCATTATACAATTGCAACTCGCGCAGTGATTATTATGTTGTTGTCGTAGCGAGATTATTAATTCGGCATCAATATCAAAACGCCGCTGTTTTTTTTTATCCTGTTGGCGGTAACCCGAGAGTTTTCTATCAATGACGCTTGCATCGATGGTGACTTTGTCGCCGGCTTCGTCGGTGGCTTCGTCAATAACAATTCTTCGAAGCTGATTTATCCTTCGTACTCTGGACACTGCAAGATAGACTAGATTCGACCATTCGATGCGATTATCAACTATCCAAACAATTGTGTCCGTGATGGTTAGTCCCTGCGAGGAATGTATTGTTGTTGCGTATCCTAGCGTCCACGGGGATTTATCAGCACGTAGCGCGTCCTCGACGACACCGATATCAACGAGCACGATATCATTCAGCACGAGAATTTGTTTTTCTGTCCGGCCTGGAATTTCAACTTCAATGTTCTGCCGCCGTGTGTCCGCGGGTCTATAACATAACGGCACTGGACGCGTTGAAAACTTTTCCTTATGCAACGTAAACAACTTCCGCTGAAGTGTGTCTCTGACTATCTTTCTACTCGCTACAATCAAATCGTTTGGTCTCCATGTTTCCCAGAATTCATTCAACGGCGTTTCCGGAATCACCTCGCGGATTATTTCACACTGAACTCTATCCGGCTGTAATCTGATTAGTTTTTTAACCTCGCGCAGTTGTTCATCAAGTGCTCGGTAATCAGTATCGGTTTCTTCATAATAGTCCACGAACCCGCTCAACCAATCATGTGGACCCTCGCCGACAAATGGTGGTGGTTGGCCATGGTCCCCACACATGATTACCGCTGTATTCGCGCGCAGCAACCACTCAAGAAACATTTGTAAAGTATCTAACGAAACAGTACATATCTCATCCCAGATGATAATGTCGGGAATAAATTTTTCACCCATTCGATCAGGAGTCCACTCACCGCCGCTGTATCGAAAAAAGCTGTGATAAGTAACGGCGTCAACATTTCGTTGTTTTATCTCTCGCGCTAGTCTATGGGTCGGTGTAAGCACGATTATACTTGCCCGCGTTCGAAATAATTCAATTGCCCGAGTCGTCTTTCCCGACCCGCCACAGCCGCTTAAATAAACCGTCTTGTGTCTACAAATTGGATCAGAACACGATGGTGCATTAGACCATTCTGACAATTTATCACCGCGTAAGTAGTTGTTCTCAACGGTGACATCTGCTGACGGGGAATAATCGCGTCGTATTTCATTTTTAATTCTCCATGTACCCCAACTCTCGTCCGGACTAGTAAACTCGGCTACGTTTCCCTTATACGCTACGTCAATATAAAACGAATCAACGGTTACTCTAACCGCGGTATCGGGAAATCTATTTATCATCGAGAATAAATTAATAGCGGCATAACCCAGCATAGACGCCCTCAAATGTGGATATGCCGGGCTGTCTCCATCGCTGTAAGTAACAACTGTACCCAACCTCGTTCCATTGGACAAGAAAGCTGTTTTGCAGTTCACGTATCTATTTTTTGCCACTGCGTCCTTGATTACGAAATCATATTCTGCGTCATCTATAATCAGCCGTGAGCAATATCGTTTGTAGTCGTGGTTTTTTCCACCTTGTGTGAACTTACCAATTATTCTTCTACCGAGATCTTTTGCCTCGCGGTTTCGTTGGTTAAATATCCTCCTGGACCATTCGATGATATATTCCTCGTCGGCATCAATGCTTTTTCTGGACTCGTCAATTATGCTATCTAGACGCTCCGGTTCTGGTAACCAGACTTCAGTCTGTGCCCGGTATGATATAATCGCGTCACTGACAATCAACGAAACTAGCATGCTACAATCAATCATATACCGTAGCAGCGCTATTGGCAGCCACTTCTTTTCAGCCATGTGTCTACCGATCCAAATATAGCAACAGCGATGGAGTCCTGCCGCGAATTCAAATGATACTATGCGAGCGAATCCGGTTAAATCAAAATCAGGCAGTGGTCCATTAATAGCAACACGAGTCATTTCATGACTGGGGTGTCCAAATCGTCTAAAGTACTCAGCGGCGGATCCATACCCGAGAAAACTCGCTGGATAACAGGCAACCATATCAACCGAGATCATAGCGTCGCGGTTGTATTCAGTGTTCCATAGTCCACCGTGATAATACTCCAAACAACTGGATTGTACATCCGGCAGAAATTCCCTGCGCGTTGGTCTCCACGCATTTTTCCTTGCTGCAACATGAGCTACAACCGATGGAATCGTAAAACAATTTGTTAGCAGTTGTTCATCATGCTCTTCAAATTCCATGGCGGTTTTTTTCATCCTGTTGTGAAATGCTTCAGTGCGATATAATTCGCCGTTTGGTCTTACAAACTGATCAAAGGTATCCGCATCGTTTTCAGCGCTGCGAAGTAACCACACTGATACAGGGTCGTTTTTACACAAGTAGGCAATAGCATCAAATAGTTTCCTCTCCGCGAGAAAACAGTCCTCTCCCAGGAATCCCCCCGGGATATACTTTACTGTTCTATCCCGTGGAAATATTGTGATCGCGGGCGTCCATGCGTGTTCGTTATGATCAATAATTTTGATTGGGGCTCCCTTCGATTTATACTTCGATTCGTATAATACTTCACCGGTTATCGTTGTAACGGTTATTGGAAATCTCAGCGATGTTTCTAATCTCGCTATGTCGCTGATGGTTGCTCCACGCTCTTTTACGGTTAGTTCCCACTGGTTGATTTTGCTACGTCGTAAATCAGTCAATTTGTTTCCTCGACATGCATTTGTAAAATGCTCTATTATTCGTTCTGCTACACAATTTATCCCAGTTGACTGTTTCATCGGTTTCAGTTTTCCGATATCAGGTTTCTTATTTAACGGGTATATTCCATAAACAACTGCTGTTTCAGGATACGCTCGTTCATAGTATGGTCTATCAATTCCGGTTAACAACCCCGGCTTGGAGTCGCGGCTGACAGTGACTGTTTTCTTGTCGCCGAGAACTGGTTCAAATTTATCACGTATGATCCAATCACCTGATTTCACCCGGACAATGAATTTTACTCTGAAGAAATACCTTTTACCGTCAAGTTGTGATATTATCGTTGCTGCGCGGTTGTCGTTCATGGTAGCATCAACAACACCATCAATTCGAAATGTTGACCAACTATGAGATGCACCATCACGCTTGAATTCATTAATACAATCGCGTATTTTATTCAACAGGGTTCTATCGTTTATTAACGCTTTTGGTGTGTCCTTGAGGACTCTATCGAGATTGAACTTAATATTTTTCCGGGGCTTAATTGTTGCCAATCTCTCGAACTCATCCATATAATTAAAACAAGTATTTAAATGAAAGAATATAGTATAATGAATCACTGCAAATGGTTGATGATTGGGTCGATAACCCCGTGCAATAAATCATGTAGAGGTGAATTCTGCGGGTACCATTTACAAAGCGTTCGTAATGGTTCTCTTGGTCCCCTCCCGTGTTTGGTTTGCCACGTCGGTGTAAGAGGAAAATCGCAGTTATGTATTAATTGTGGCGGAAAGCGATACAGGGAACTAAAACGCTATTACGATAAACGAATAAAAAACGCCGTCATTGACCCCACCGCCGACTTCGTCATCAAAACCCCCCAAGACTACATTGAAAGGTTTATAATTAAACCAAATAATAAATTAGACAAGTAGTATTATTATATAAATGGACCAAGAATTTCAGCCGCATCCCCTGCTCGTCAATTACGAGGCATCTCGCGACGGCATTGTTAGAAATCGTAGACTGAAGAAGCCGGTTGGTACCGTAAATAATCACGGATACTTGCAATTTACTGCAGGAGGAAAAAACTATTATGTTCACAGGATTGTATTTGAAGCATTCAACGGATTAATCGAAAATGGGCTTGTGATTGATCATATTAATAATAATAAGACTGATAATTCTCTTATAAACTTGCAAGCTATCTCTCAGAGTGAAAACAATAAAAAAGGCGGAACTGGTAAATACTCAAAGAAAGCAAAGAGTGTAAAATCACTTGATACAACAACGCACGAAGAAAAAACTTTTCAGTCGATGAATGAAGCCAGTAGATATTTTGATATTTGTATGCCCGCAGTACGATTTGTTGCAGAAAATATAACTAAAACAGCGATCTCAAAAAAGACGGGTCACAGGATTCGATTTTCGTATATAAATATCAGCGAGTGATGAAGTCACCGTGACAAAGCCACCGGCGCCTATGGCGCTGACGAAGTCGCCATGACAGTGCGAACGCGTCTGTTCCGGAAGAAAACAAAGTATGAACACCTCGGGATTGATACACGGGGTTCATTTTTTTTATTTAAAAACAAGATGTTTTATAAGAATAATGAATATCGAAGACATCAATAATATATTAGCCGAGATTTCAAAATTAAAAAATCAAGGAATTGAATTATCTGATGGTCTCGACAGCGAAAAAATATTATCCGATTATGAGATTATTAACGAGCAGTCGAAACGGGGGCGTTTTACCCTGGCCCGCGAGTACTTTTTTATAAAACGATTACAACATACGATCAATGAAAACTTGTACCACAATGACGCAAATGCATTCATTGGACTATTCACTGCCGTTGAAATAATACGAAAAAAACTTGGACGTGTTTATGAACGACGCCGGGAGATTTCTAGTAAGATCAAAAACATTAGAAGGATTATAGACGAAAACTCCGGCGAGAAATTAGAAATTGCTTCGCAATTGCAATAATGGTAGGCGAATCACTTACTACTCGGCTAGCCAGAGAGCGGCTAGCAGCGCTCAAAAAGTTCATACCGTTACGAGACAGGGTCCGAGAACAACTTCAAACGCGGCAGCAACTACAAACCGATTTTACTGTTGGAAGCGAACAACTCTTTGCCCCGGTAACTAAAGCGACCAAAGATGTTACGGCGGCAACTGTGCCCGTCCTCGATGCGCTTGAAAAGATAGCGGCAGAGACAAAACAAACAAAAAGGTCTTTAGAAACACTCCCTGCGAAAATAGCGGCTGCTACAACACGGAGGCCACCACCACTCGCTATAACGGAACCACAAGAACCTTATGTTACAATGGCCGACGAGGAAGAATTAGGTGCTACTGCGAAAGAACCAGAAGAAGAAATACCGGAAGAAACACCAGAAAAAGAAACACCGGAAGAAAAAAAGAAAGAGGGGAATATACCCCGTAATGTTCTTAAAAAGTCCGCAATAGATCACATTAGAGACATCGACGACGATGAAGAATTAATTAATTTTGTTGTTACAACATCAACTAAGAGCCTTCGAGATGAGTATATCAATGAAGGTTACAAGAAAAAAATAACCTCGACGGAGAACTGGGCAAGAATAGTGTATTTAGCGAGTAAACATAGAGACGCATTACCACATCGTGGTGATCCCGATTACGATGAATTCCTCGAGAAAGTTAAGAGTAGAACACCAAAAAAAGGAAAGGGATACTCTGTTGGTAAAGAATCCTACGGCGTTACCTGTCCTGGTAGTGTTCTCAGTGATATATCACGGCTAGAGGTACTAATTGGAGGAAAACGAGCCGGAAATAACTCTCCGGAAATAATCAATGAAGCCGCTGATATTTGCAAGCGGTTATTTGCAGGCGGTATTATGGACATTAATGCATATCGAACGCTCATAGACGAACTCGTGGATGATTAATTGGAAAACTGGTGTTTTTAATAAGGATGATCATACACTACAACCATGATAAACCAGTACTCGTCTACGTGGTAAACTCGCGATTGCCTGTTTACCGCGCGTACTATGGAGATGGTCTCGGTAGCACCATTGCGGGGTTATTTACAAGAATGGCTCCAAAAGTAGCACCGTTAGCCAAACAATTAGGAATGAAGGCTATTGATGTTATTCGTGATAAGGGTATTAGTGCCATTGGAGATGTTGCCGGAAAGGCGCTTTCAGCCGCGCGGGACAAACTAATGTCGTTGGTGAAATCCAAGAGATTTTCAAAAAGAAAACAGAAACCACCGGTAATGCCATCAACGACAGTGATGCTTGCAAATGTCAGTAAAGTAATAAATAACGCCGTGGAAGAAAAATTAGAGTCGTTGGTAAACAATAATCAAGATGACATCGCAAACATGATAGCGGGGAGTGGTTTAAAACGACGACGATGATTTAGATGCATCAGCGTATTATTAAATAAAATGTTTAAACGAACAGCTGATCCGGCGTTTGATATGGACGCACCAGTGCACAAGGATGATTCTGTCCGTAATTATCAATTTTATTCCTATCATGCAGTACAACCCAACATACGATCGCGAATTGAACTTCAAGTCCATGATACCAGTAAATATTTTTTGCCGTGTGAAGCGTTTATTGAAATCGAAGGAGAACTTGTAACAGAGGCCGATACTCCTGCTGTACCAGCACCGTATCCAGATGGTACCAAAGTTGGCTTAGTCAATAACGGCGTAATGGCGCTATTTGAGAGCGCAAAATATCTCATTGATGGAAGAGAGATTGAGTCTATAGAACGCGATGTTGATGTGGCTACAACAATAATCGGGCTAGCAAGATATTCCGACGATTATACAAGATCAGCGGGTCCATCTATGATGTTTGCAAAGGATACTAAAAACACTGCTGGAAACTCGCAATTTGTGGTAAGACGACCAAGAAATAATGCTAATAACAATGACGCTGATGTTGAGAATATGATTATAAACAGCGATCCTAATTTCAACCTCGGAGCTGCAACACGCATATCAATGTTAACAGGACCGCGTAGATCTTTCTCATGCGCGATTCCACTGCATCATATATTTGGATTTTGTAGGAACGTGCGAAAAGTTATCTACGGAGCAAAGCATACCGTGGTACTTGTGCGAAAAGGTGATGATAGAAATGCAATTTGGAGGATTCCAGCGGATCTTGCGAATCCAAATAATGACCCTGGTAAAGTCGTTTTAACTAAAATGTCATTGTGGATGCCGGTGTTGACTCCATCCATTACCACAGAGGCACGATTGCTATCCTTTATGGAGCAGGGAGGAAAATCATTACTAAGTTGGCTAACAACAACAACAGATACTAAGCAATCAAATATCAATGGTGTATTCACATGGAACCTGGCATCACAACAAGGCATTTCGGCTCCGCGTCATATATTTGTTGCGTTGCAGGATATGACGAGAGTTGATAATCAACTATCCAGCCATATGATATTTGATCGATTAGGCGTTACTGACGTCTCGCTGAGAATAAACGGCCAGCAGGAACCATCTGAGGATATACAACTTAATTACGGTCAAAACCATATCGCACGTGTGTATCATCGATTGCTGTCGTACATGGGTCGTGATCAAAACGTCGACACTGGTTTGCAAATATCACAACATGATTTCAGAGAACTATATCCGATCTATTACTTTTCGCTGGAACATCTTGATTTAACAAGACAATCCGTCGTTGATATACACTTCCGAGCTAATGTAACTCGCGGCGTTATTGCTGATTATAGAGCGGTTGCTGTCATTCTCAGCGATAAATCAATGCTGCTAGAAGGTGTTGGTGGACGAATGAGAATCGTTGATGCGCCAGTGGAAAACATGTAATTGAAAGCACAAAACGCGTTTACAATAAATGTCGTATAGTGTCGTCAGTGTAGAGTTGACTGATGGTCAAGTCAAGAAATTACGATCAAAGTCGGCTAAACAATGCGGGACCACAATAACGCTGAAGCCGTCGCAGATGGCGGGTGGTAATCATAAGATATCGTTGACGGCGCGTCAAATAAAACATTTCAATGATGCGATGAAGAATAAAAAGGGAGTTCAAATAGATTTTTCAGCCGCAGCAATTAAAAACATGGAAAAGACCAGTGGGATATTTCCGCTGTTAGCTGCGATTCCAGCGTTGATTGCCGCGGCCGCACCAGCAGTGGCTAAGGCGGCGGCGTTGGGGGCCGTTGGTACCGCGGCGGGGATGGCATTGAAGAAGGCAACCGGGAAAGGCTACAAAAAAAAACGACCCGTGGCCGGAAAGGGTCTAAGACTACCGGGAACCCCGTATTCATGGTACTCGGGAAAGGGTCTAAGACTACCGGGAACCGTTTATTAACTCGGGAGTCAATGACTCCTGAGTCTATGACTCCAATGTCTAATTTTGATTTAATAGATGCCGCAAACGCGTTAGCGATAAAAAACTTCAGAGGTGTTTTTATGAGGGATCAATTACCGGCGGCCCCAAGGAATATTGAAACCGGCATAATTAACCTCGATGGGTCCTCCGGAGCGGGAACTCATTGGGTTGCATACGCGATTGATCCGCGTGCGATCGTCTATTTTGATTCATACGGGTTAGCCCCACCAAACGAATTCATGCGGTATATCCGGGCGTGTTCAGCCCGGGCGTGTTCAGCCCGGGTTTTTTATTCCACGCTGCCAACACAGCGATTAAGTGACCCACCGATATGTGGCCGTGAGGTATTGAACGTACTCGCGGCGATTTCATCATCGCGGAAACCACCTCATGTGGTTGTAAACGAATACACTAGTGGGGTCGTAGAAGCTCAACGGATTTTAGAGAATAACATTTACAATAATAATGATTGATATCTGGGGGCGACCGGTTTCGGCGCTGAAAGAATCCACGGAAACGGCCGCCGCCGACATAAAAAAACTAATTGAGGATGAAATCGCTGATACGTTGAATCTAACAAGTGTTGACCCGGGCGAAATAGTTGTATTTCAAGACCGCCAGGGTAAATTGAAATCCGGTAATGTGTCACTGAATGACGTTTTAATACGACAGCGTGATGCCGCCGAGGGCACTATCGCGCTGTATACCAGCGACGGACGACTCAAACCGGGTGAAAATATATTGGATGTGATGGATAGGGTAATATTAGCCCAGAACGGTTTTATAAGGTTGAATGGATTGGTGATCGAACTCGACGCGCAGGTGAAAAAATCTGCCACCGAGGTGAAAAAATCTGTCACCGAGGTGAAAAAATCTGTCACCGATATACAACTCACTACTGCTAGTTTTTTTGGGACCCCGACGGTAACCGAACCAAATCTTGCAACAATAAAAAATACTATTTCGGAGTTTACAACGCTGTCGGGCCAATTTTACACGTTACGAAAAAATGTTAACAGGATCGATGACAACTTTGATAAATTCCTTGGCAAAAAAAATACCAAACCGGATGAGATTACAATAACTATAAATGATATCACTGCGTATGGACAGAGAATAGAAACAATCAAAACTGATGTTGCAACGAACAAAAGGAGTGTAGACGTGCATGAACGGGAAATAGGAATAATCGGCGCTAATGTTGCAACGATCATAAATAATGTAGACTCGCATGGACGGAAAATAGAAACAATCAAAACTGATGTTACAACGATCATAAATAATATGAGCGCGCATACACAGGAAATAGGAACAATCAAAACTGATATTGAAGCGAACAAAAAGGGTGTGGACGCGCATACACAGGAAATAGGAACAATCAAAACTGATGTTGAAGCGAACAAAAAAAATGTAGACGCGTATTGGCGGGGAATAGGATTAATCAAAACTGATGTTGCAGCGAACAAAAAAGGTATAGACGTGCATACATATGAAATAGAAACAATCAAACTTGATGTTGCAGCGAACAAAAAAAGTATGACCGAGAATACACGGGAAATAGAAATAATCAAAACTAATGTTGCAGCGAACAAGAATAATATAGACGCGAGTTGGCGGGGAGTAGGAATAGTTATAACTGATGTTGAAGCGATTAAAGACAGACTACCGAGAATGGCAGAGCAACTCGAAAAAATAAAAACCCCTCATGAGAACATCATCAACACAGTATACACAATTCGGCATGGATCATTCGATTGGACTCCTACACAGAATACAGTAAATATCACCGCAACTGTTAAGGGCATTTATCGACTGACACTGGTTTCAATGATGCAGTTTAATATATTATCGTCGAGTTCATCCGGGTTTAACAATACAATATCAACAATTATAGACAAGGACGCAACTGAACCGTTTACAATTTATGCCGTTGATAGAAATCTAGCCGGGGCAAACATTACATGGTATGTGGAATTTGCAGCGAATCTAAGTAATTAAAAACACTAGCTCTTTTAGAATAAAAATGACCACCAAGGAAATTGAATCAGAGGTATCACCGACGTCACATCAATATCGATTCGATACCGCAAAAGAATTTTCCGCGAACTTGAAAACGCTTTCCGAACAATACCGTGCAAAAATAAAAAAATACCGCAGAAAAATAACCGCCATCGACGCGGTCGTGTACTCGGTGTCGGGCATAGTAGCTGGCGCCGGTGTTATTTTATCCACGGTGACCACGATAACCCCGATCGCTGTTCCAATCGCTGTCTCCGCGATGACAACAGTTGCTGGAGTCGCCAACGCAATCACTAGGAAGATATCATCGTGTTTTCAGAAAAAACTCAACGAGTATACAGTAAAACATCAAATAGTATCCGACGCATACTCGAAATTATCCGGGTTGATCTCGTTGTCAATTGATAATTTGTTCGTATCCGATGTTGAATTCTCCACGATGGTCCAGTTGTATAGCTCCGCGATGTCAAAAATCGAGGATTTTCAACTGGAAGCCGGAACCACCTGGTTGTTGAAATTAGACACTAAAGACAACGAATAATAATAATGTCGCTGAACCCCGAAGGGTTTCAATTACTTCAGCGGATCGCGGAGAACACCACTCCGGTACAAACAAATATGATATCGATAACGTCAACAAAACCCGAATTCAGTGTGAACTTCCCATCGCCGGTTCCAGTGAAGGAAATAGCGCTGGCAAAATTGCGAGTATATCACAGTTGGCCTAATATCCGAGCGGACGCATTTAACGGACAACAACCTAATAACTCGCTGGTTTTTGCACGGACAAATAAACCCGATGGGACCCCAGACTGGGAGGAGGTTACAATACCAACTGGGTCATACCAAATAGAACAAATCAATAAAGAATTTCAACGCAGGATAAAATCAATCACAGGAAAAGAATCAAAAATCGCTATTACGGTTCATGAACCGACGTTATCGTCGACGATTGAAATAAGCACACCGGGGTATATGGTTGATATTTATAACAGTTCAATAAGAACCATACTAGGATGGCCTAAGAATCCACCTCATGAAAGTCCGCCGGAATCTTACACGAATGCGCAATCGTATCATGAGATTAATCCCAGTTATCGAGATAATTTGTCTGTTATGAAAGGCACGTTATTACTCAGTTGGTTTGCATTTCAAAACAGGAATACCATGCAATGGTATTTTTTGTATGAGGACACTCCTGAATCACACGTCCAGCTCGCAGTTAGTTTAGATGATATCATTAATGCGTTTGCCGAGATTAATCGTATTTGCCAATCACAACTAGAACAACTACGGAAAACAAAAACACAAAAACACATCGAGGTGTTAAATCAACTTATATCAGACATGGAATATATTAATAAACGAATCGTCGGGATAATATCTGCTAACAGCGATGATAATAAGCAAAAATTCCTAACCGAGTATAATATCACAGAAGCCGATTTACCCGATTTTAGGTTTCCAGAATACAACGCGCCAGAACTAAGAAAGTCTCTTAATGATTTTTTCGCCCCATCAACTATCCTCAGACACGATAACGGGGATGATGGTAGGCATATTGCCCCGTACAACGTAAATATCGCATCGGTGATAGCAATCAATCTAGTGTGTGATGTCATCGAAGGGAGTTACCAGGTAGATACCAATCAATCAAATCAGGCTCAACAGGGGTATATCCTTTATTCGTTTTCACCAACAGCCCCTCCGGGATTTTTAATCGTTGAGAGTCCGATTAATCCGGTCTATATGCGATGCCATGATCGGTTTTTAACGAGAATTAATTTCAGACTTACCGATCAGTCAAATAACCTAATTGATCTGCAAGAGGAGGAGTTAGTGATCACTCTGTTTGTAAGATCATAAAGACCCTCATTGTAAATAACTACTTAGCAGCAGAGGGGGCGATGACATCGACGCGGTCGTCGATGTGCTTACCGGACGCTGACGACGCTGGGGATCGGCGCGCAGAAGGTGTTAATTAAACCAAATGACGTTTGGACGACCCCCCAACGACGACGTCGTTTTTTTTTTACCAGGCGCTGACGACACTAGATCGTTGAGTTGCAGAAAGTAATAATTAAGCAAAATAACGATTGGACAAAATGTCCGATTCGCCCCCTCTGCTGCTTAATGACTCATTTTGTTCAATACTGTATTACCATTACAAACTTCGGTATGCAAGAGTAAAAGAGCTGTTTGGATTTATAACAAGCAAGGGCAATGTCGCAATTAGTGACAAGGAGACTGTGATGGCATTATATGTGGAATATCCACACAGACAGATCCAATATTGCCTATTCTACTAACAAGGAGACCATGAAGGCATTATCTGTGGAATATCCACACAGAAAAATCCAATATTGTTTATTCTGGTGACAAGGAGACTGTGAATGCATTACCTGTGGAATATACACACAGACAAATCCAGTATTGCTTATTCTGGTGACAAGGAGACCATGAAGGCATTATCTGTGGAACATCCACACAGACATATCCAGTACTGCCTATTCTAGTGACAATGAAAAACTGAAGGCATTATGTGTGGAATATCCACACAGACATATCCAGTATTGCCTATTCTAGTGACAACGAGACTGAAGGATTATCTGTGGAATATCCACACAGAACCACTATTGCCTATTCTAGTGACACAGTGACTGTGAAGGCATTATCTGTTATATATCCACACAGACAGATCCATTATTACGAATTCTAGTGATAAGGAGACTGTGAAGGCATTATCTGTGTAACATCCACCCATACAGATCCGGTATTGCATATTCTAATGACAAGGAGATGTGAAGGCATTATCAGTGTAATATTCACCCATACAGATACAGTACTGCATATTCTAATGACAAGGAGATGTGAAGGCATTATCAGTGTAATATCCACCCATACAGATACAGTACTGCATATTCTAATGACAAGGAGATGTGAAGGCATTATCAGACAGCTTTTTCCACTGAGGTCAGTGGGGCTAGGATATTTAGAGGGGGAAAATAGCAACCATTGTTTACAGACTGCCAACACTCCCCCCCCCCCCGAGTGTAACACATTCATATTTCATAGTCTATAAGTATTATGCATAAAGGACATGTGGTACTTTTATAAGAAAGAACTGTGAACCAGTCTTAAAATGGGTGAATTAACATAAAGTAGAGTATATACGAGTTTGGTGGTCCATAACTGGTTAATAATGAAAAGTAAAATTTTAGTAAAAATATTTTTGAGAGCTTATCCTATCTGTAATTTTAAAAAGATATAGACACAGTTATATTGATGAAAGTTTAGTATTTTTACAGATCTGACTTAGGAGCACTCAGTAAGGAAAGTAACAACTGAATCATTTGGTGCAGAATGGATAACATGTGTTTTATGCACATGTAGACAAAAAGATGCAGTGGCTCATATGATCTTCACATAGAAGCTTGCACCAAGGATAGTTGTACATGGATAAATATCAGTCTGATCAGCAGCACCCAGAAATGTTAAGTTATTAAATTTTGAATATCATGGTGTTTCCATATGAGCGCTGAATTAGTACAGTGAATCCGAAAGGAAACTCACTTGTTATTGAGTACAATTTCATGGCTTCCATGACTAGTGTTATAGTATGTTTAGGTGGGGGTGTTTGTGTGTTTATTTAACCTTTTCCCTTTTATTTATCATGCAGCAGAAATCTAAAAGAAGACTCTGCTTTGGAAAAGAAGAATCACGGAGTTCTGGAAAAATGGCAACAGTAAGGAAGGTGCTTGAGATCAGCTGCATGAGTTCAGACGAGGAAGGGGCAGATGGTGGGCATTCTTCATGGGAATCCAAAGTGAAGAAGATATTGGACCAAAAATATATTGATATGTTCAACAAGATGCAAGAGGCTTCTGTTAAAAAGAACCAGGAGCATCAAACAGGCCAAATAAGCTCCTGAAGTCCCAAAAGAATGAAGTAGATAATAGCCAAAAGCATTCAGGGGGATGATGAAGACAGTGTCAAACAGAGGCCTCCTGAACAGAGGGGGGGGGGGAATTTTCCCTCACAGAATCATGCTGTATATTAAACAGTGCATGAAGAAAGTGAAATGAAACTTGATGCACCCATGATAACTCCTTGTGTATTTTCATCTATGTGACTAATGTTTAGCTCACACATGTTTTGCTTGCTTGCTTTTGGATTTGTGTACAATAATTATTTTTATGATTGTTGCACCTTGTTTAAGCATTATATATATCTCTGACCCAATTTAACAATCATGACATGGGTATTTTTTTCACTTCAAGGTGCATGGATTTTGTTTTCACTTTAGGATTTATGGATATTTTTTCACTTTAGGGTTTATGGGTAATTTTTTCACTTTAGGGTGCACTGACAGTTTGTGATATGAAACTGACCCCTGGACTTGTTGCTCACAGTAGGTGATGCATCATAATTTGTTTCTCTCTGTCTCTTTCTCTTGATCCTCTGAAGCCTGTTAGCATGAGTACTGAATGACAAAGTGGTAACATTTTTTCTTCATATATTTTAACAATTTTTACTTTTTTAAAACTTAATTTCATTAATGAAACCCTTGTTAAAATGATCATACATAAAAACACTAAATGCTGAATAAAAATTAAACATCTTAGACATTAATGTACATAAGATGATCATCTATTCATGCAATTATGTTGAACTGTTTAGTTTTTGGGAAGTCATTTAGCTAAAGTTGTGGGATGGGTGCATTCCTGTTGTATATAACACAGATAGTTTGATTTCTGTGAATAAAGGGTGTTTTATATTAATTGTGTTATCTCTCTCTATATATATTAATACTCATTTCCATCCATCCAACACATTGTCATTAATGCAGCTATTCCCAGAGTTTTTCATAGATTGCCCTGAAAATTGGTAACTATTATGATCATGATTGGAAGACAACCATGTCAACAAATCAATCTACTCCTCATTGTTTTTGGAGGTCCTGTTCCTTTTGTGCTACTGCTGAAAATAGTGCCAGACAACATTTCATTGTGAATGCAAGTTATCTTGCTATTTTATTGACTGCAGTTAAACATAGTCTATATTATATAGTCATCATTCATAAATGCACATATTGACAAATCTCTGTGCTTCCTTAATGTATGGAAGAGTTATTGCCCTTGTTTACTTATGGCTTGATGCAGTGTATGTCACAATTTTAATGCAGCTATTATTGCACTTTTTATTGGACTGTTGTAAAACTATGTATGTACAGTGCTGATCATCAGATGATATGACTCATTATTGTGTTAACATAATTTTCACAAGAGTTGTCCTCAGTTTTGGCAATAGACATTCAAATCATGAGGTAGGGATGCAGGAGAGATAAGAGTATGTTTATATGAACAAAGTAGTCAACATTTGTATGGTTTAAATCAGAAATAGAGTTGGTGTTGAATAATTGTTTGGTTAAAAATTAGCTCATTATAGATGAAATGTAAATTAAATAAACCTTAAAAAAAAAATAGTGTCAGTTTGTACTTGGGTCAAATAATTAATAATAGATGTAGCTGATCAAGTGACCAATTCATGTTATTGTGTGATTCTTCTACAGTACAGTTTTGCACTTATTTTATTTTAGACAACTATTGATTTCAAAGGTATTTATATTTTGATAAAGGTTTTAACCAAAAAATGTTAGAGACATCACAACAGTTTTTACTGTGATATGAAACATTGAGTGTTCTGTCAGTGGGAAAGAACTAGATGGCCATTCATATTTTCTACAATTTTTGGGGGGATCATTGAAAAAGATCATTTATTGCATCAGTAAAGAAAGTCCTGTTTATTTTTGTCAGATTTTGGTATTAAGATAATCCAGTTTATTTCTGTCAGATTTTGGTATTAAGAAAATCCAGTTTATTTCTATCATGTTTTAGTATTAAGAAAATCCAGTTTATTGATGTCAGATTTTGGTATTAAGAAAATCCAGTTTATTGCTGTCAGATTTTAGTATTAAGAAAATCCAGTTTATTGCTGTCATATTGTATTATTAAGAAAATCCAGTTTATTGTTGTCAGATTTTAGTATTAGGAAAATCCATTTGATTGATGTCAGATTGTATTATTAAGAAAATCCAGTTTATTGCTGTCAGATTGTATTATCTTGGTAACAGACAGCCTACCATTTTTTTACTTTGAAAAGTGCGTATGTCTGCAACATTTTACATTGTAACATAAATATCCATAAATATGACAGTCTCTTTTTGTTTAATTGATACAAGCCATTGAAATTAAATATTTTGTAAGGCAATTGTATAAATGGATAAATGTATGCATTATGTTCAATCATTTACATTCGAAGCACATTATAAAGGCAAATGTCTGATAAATGGATGTAGCATAACCACGATGGGAATGTTTTTTTTACTGTCCACTGTGCATGCCAGTATTTTTTAGTTACTGGAAAAATTAATTTTATAATAAAGGATGATGCTGTTAGTTTATTGTCTTAGTTTGTTCTTTGCATATTTGCTCTATACTTTACACTTATCTGCCCCATACATCCACAGTCTTATTCTGTAGTGAACATATGTCTTCAAAGACATGAAGTTGTATGACATAAATTATACATGCATTGAATTACAATAAGTATTGTATTTAGTTAGGTTTGTCTACATGACCTGAATCTGTTAAGAGAATAATGTTGCATAGGATCTATAGGTATATGTTACTTGTGTGTTGCATAGGATCTGTAGGTATATGTTAACTTGTGTGTTGCATAGGATCTATAGGTAAATGTTAACTTGTGTGTTGACAATTGATCATCATAATCTTAATAGTAAGACTTTTGGCTTAATTTCTAAGGACTCAGATGTGGTTTCAACATTTGTAGAATAAGTATGTAACTTCCCATTGGTTAGGCTAGGTCACATGAATAGGTCAAATTGAAACAAATGAGTAGTGTTTTCTGTTTCATGGGGTCTGTTGTGAAATACAGATGCAATATATGGTGTATATAAGGAGAGAATTAAAAAATCAGTTTCATTTCAACTTTTGAGACATTCACACTTATTTTGTTCATGTAGTAAGTCTGCAGTTTGTATGTTGTACTTAGATATTATTTGAGAGGAAAAATTTTGGAGGGGTGTGATTTGGACTTTTAATATGGCTTTAAAGATTATTCAGTCATATCGCTAAGTCTGCAGTGTGTCAGTTTATAATGATGTCTAGCTCTGGGGCGTCATGCCGCAGACTTGTAGCATCATATTGCACCCAGTTACATTTTCCTTATACCAGGCCAACCAGTCATAACTCTAGCCTCTTAATGTTGAGCACCATGCGAGGCAGCTGTTAGTGCCATTTGTTTGAGTCTTTGTTATGACTTTGATGGGTTTAAACCCCCAACTTCCCACATCTGAGGCAGATGCTCTAACCACTAGACTAAGAGAGTGGTCCCATTTTTGCTCGGACTGTTCAGTAGAAATGGAAAGTGCTCATTATTTGGACTATATTATTATTTGAGAACTGTTATAAATTATTGAAAGGAATTATGGACAGTGTGTCTTGAGAGGGACGTGGTTCTTGGAGGACCAGTGCATTTCTGATTCTCACATTTTCATTTACAACTTTGATAATTAAATTCTTTGTTGCCTTTTTTATGTTACTTAGTTTGTGACTGTAGAGTTGTAAAACCCATGCTCACAGAGGTGAAAATGATTGAGAGTAATGTAAAGCATTATTGCAGGAAATTACACACAAGATATACACTGATGAAAGGAAATCAGATTTGCTTGTTATCAAATTTGCAGTGGAAAATACTCATTTTGTTGCCAGTAAAGACCAATAAGAAATAAGGAATAATACTTCATGCAACTTTCATTGTTGTAAACGTAACCATTGGCTACTTTAAAGGCAACTATTGACTGTTAGAAAGGTAACTATTGACTACATTAAAGGTAAATATTGACTACTTTAAAGGTAACTATTGACTACTTTAAAGGTAACATTTGACTACTTTAAAAGTAAATATTGACTACCTTAAAGCTAAATATTGACTGCCTTAAAGGTAACTATTGACTACTTTAAAGGTAACTACTGATTATTTTAAAGATAAGTATTGACTAATTTAAAGGTAACTATTGACTACATTAAAGGTAACTACTGACCTCATTAAATGTAACTATTGACATCATTGTGACGTTACCATTTTAACGACGACGGGACTATATTATACTCAAGATATGCATCCGGTATAACTTGTTGAATAGGATAAGAAAGCGTTGCCAGTATTTCTAAAATTGTATTTCGGATACTGAAGTAAGTTTCAAGATTACATTTTCCTTTTTGTGACCGTGAAATGTGAGACATAACAAAACAATGTTAATATAGTATATATTTAGAAAAAGTGCAACGAATTATCATCTCAAGGTTTGTAAAGTAGTGGGCCGGGCAGTCAATAATTTAAGGATGTACAGCTGGTCGGACAATGTTGTATTATAATACGCACATCATAAGACAAAGTTATAATACATTATTCATTAAAAATTGTCCATTTGAACGTATTTACTAAAAGAAGGACGTTACTTCATTTTCCGACAAAAGCAATAAATGCGCGATATAGAAACAATAATCATTCCTTGGTAAGTGTAGGAAATGAGGTGCATTTGGCGAATCATTATTTTTCATTTACATCTTCGTCTTAAGGTCATATAATAACTGGAAGTAATGCGTGATTTGTGCTTATTTACTCAAAGCAGCTATAATTTTGCTCTCCAGAAAGAGAGTAGATACGTATGCACATATTGGTCATATTCGTCAATGGAAATACAGTGCAAGTCACACTGTGTAAATCATTACATGAACAAGTAATCCACATATGTTGTCGTTTTAGCTAATCTATTGTACGGCTTGTCTCGTATGTAAATCTTTGAATTCCAACTTTTCTGTCCTTTCTTTATCCTGTAATGTTTCAGCGATTTAGTACTTCTTCGCTTTTGGGCAACAAGTACATTGCGCTGCTAATTACAACAACAACTTTAAACGGCAGACAGCTAATCATCAAATATGCACTGCCTCTCTGAAGTTTGTGTCTTATTCTTCTTTCACTGCATTCTCAATAAAACTGTGCATATAATTATAAAGTCACTCATCTCTCAATTGTCATGTGGACTGATATAAGAAAAACGAACCGCGAATGCGGTAAGGTGTGTTCAGGAAAGTAGACAAACAAAACGAATATTGTTTTATTTCAGAATAGTATAACGTTTTCAAAAATGTTCAGCTGCTTAGTTTTTCGAAGATATTAGCTGTCATTCTGTTTTCTAAATCCATGCTTTTTCTTCAATATTTGATTCATTTATATAATTCAAGATTTTTTATTGCACAAATGCCTGCAGAACCTTTCTCGTTAAACTACAGTATATCAGAAATGATTATTTCCGTTATGTCGATATCATTTGGAAAACAAATGTGGATCAAGCACATTCATAGGACGGCAAATGGTATTTCAGCACATTGGTAAAATTGCCCAGTGAATGTTTAATTCTTAATAATTCCAATTTTTATACATGAAACCGATTTTCTCCAATACGATTTGCTGTAAACGGTAACGTCATACTGATCTGGAATTTTTTACACATCGATAAATTCTGGGACTACTTTCGGTTTTTGTACTGTTTGCAATATAAATATACATTGTAGACACGTCATTGTGAAACAATTGTTTCATCTTTTAATTTTTTATTCATAAAATAAATATAAATTATACCCTTTTTATACTTGTTCCTATATTCTTTGACTGAAATGTATAGCTTACAATTTCGCGTTCGTCTGTTACATAGGCGCGCAAAATGGCCGATTACGGTGATTTTTCACTGCAAATTTCTGCGGAATTTTTGGAACAATTAGATGACAAGGAGTTAATATAAATAACAGCAGCGATTGAAACAGATGAAGATGGATTTGACGATAAAGCGATGGATGTTACAAATGCTGAAAAGGAAACAGAACAACAGAGATTGATAAATTCCCTCACAGAGCACCCCATGACCTCAGTCACCCTAGCCATACACAACATCAACAATAATAGCGTGGAAACTGGGTCAGTCAATTTTGAGGCCGCTGAGGGATATAAACCAAGAGTCAAGAAATTATCTAAGGAGGACGTAAAAGCTACAATATTGAAATAAATCCATACTCTCTGGCTACTAAACGAAACACAAAATGAGGAATTGGCGTTTTCAGTGGTATTTTTCTATTTGTTTTATTTTAATTTCATTTGCTTATTTAAAAAAACGTATGTGGGTGTTGGTGGCATGGTGTGATATGACCACTTACACAAAAATAAAAACAAATATTTATGAGACCATTATTCAAAGACTGAATAAAGTTTTTAAATGGTAAAACTACCATCTACGCCAATGTGACTTTAACAGCATTGAAAAATGTGTATAATAAAGGTGATTGTTTTGCTAATTTAAATTATTTTGGATGTGTAATCATTAATTCCTTCCAGCACTCCAGCACTCACTATGCAACCAAACAAGACATATTATCGGTTTTGCGAGCAATTCTACATTTAACAACCGCACATTTAATTTTACATTAGATAAATGAAAAGGTCTTTTTTAATTATTAACGCTGATGAAAAAGATATAAAATGTTATTCCTGTATAGGACATACTAAAATTAAAAAAGGAATGGGATTTTTATATGAAAAGAAATGTGCTGACACCACGGGTAGCCATTGCTTAAGATGGTAAGTATGAAGTTGCCGAATAAACGTGACTGACAGTAGTTACAGGTCTCACGGTACTAATTCCACTCCAATGGTAAACATATGGAAACACTGTCATATTGAAAATTCAATAACTTAAAATTTATGGGTGCTGATAATGACACCTATAATTTTTCGTGCACATCTAACCTTGGTGCAAGCTTATGTGTGGAGAACACCATATGACCCGCGGCAATTTGTTTACATACATGTGCATGAAACACGTGTTATTGATTCTGCACCAAATGAATCAGGTGCTACTTTCAGTATTGAGTACTCCTGAGTCAAGCCTGTAAAAATGCTAAAATTCCATCAGTAGAAATTTGTCAATATTTTTTTTACATTACATATAGGACAAGCTCTCAAAAGATATTTTTCCTAAAATTTTAATTTTCATTATTAACCAATTATGGACCACCAAACCTGTAAATACTCTATCATTTCTTCACCCATTTCTAGACTGGTTCACAGTTCTTCCGTATAATTAGTACCGTGTGTCCTACATCTCATTTGACATTAGATCACTGAAAGGGTTTTCATAAGTATTAACGCTGCTGAGAATGATATAAAATGTTATTCCGGTATTTATTTAATTGTTACCTTTATGTTAGTAAAGGATAGCATCATCTTGTTTATATTTCCATGTTGTTCATTGATAGAATCCATTATGATTTAAGGTTTGATTGGAAATTTAATCTAGCACACTTGTTCATTCCGTATCAGCTGTTATTATATACGGTCATGGTCAAATGGCATTAGCAGATGGGACTAACTAAAACTGAACAAGAATGTTGTAAATAAACTAAATGTGTTGAAACCATCGGTAGCTATTGCCTGATATGCAAAGTATGAAGTTTCTGAATAAACGTAACTGTGACAGTAGTCAGTATGTTCGTGTGATTCTGTACAGGTTATGTATTATAGGGCGATGTGAAGCGGCGAATGAAAGGAAAGTACGCGTTACTTAAATTGGAATTATTGATGGAATAAGTTGATTTGACGAAAGAAAGGACTAAATTGGAATTATAAGGATTAAATGATTATGGCTGGGTATTTATCGATGTGTAAATTGTACCTAATCACTCACAACGTTAACATATAACATTATATATTTCGTGAGTGATTAGGCAAAATTTGCACATCGATAAATACCTAACCATGATCATTTAATCTTATACACAAAATAATGATACAAAAAAAAAATGTTGTGTTATGTGCTGGGTAAAAAAAAAGTGTATTGTGTATGTGCTGGTGTGGACATTCTTAAAAGACAAAGATAATCTGATTAGAAAACCTTATAAGGAGTCCTTCATGTTCTCATCAAAGGAAATGAATACGTTGTAAATTATGCAACGACGACACTGTTATAATTAAGTGCACATTGCACACTTAATACGTTTTCCAGCCCTCGGTTGATATTTGAATATTAGAAGACTGGAAACATAAAAAAGTTACACTTTTCATAACGGTTCATCTTACACGATAAGTTTTTCAGACCCATCTGGATACACTTCTCCTAAAGTGTTAGGCAACGTCAACTGCAACAATTTTGTCACAGCTGACTGTTTCATTTTCCTTTATGTGGTGCGCATACGTAAATGATATAATTATCGGATTTGTTGTTGTTTTTGAGTTTAATTATAATGGCGTGCTCACAATTGTGCATGTGCCACTTTTTTCTGACTGCACCGCAGCCTGCTAGTTATTCCTGGGGAAGGGAATGGTGCCACCTCCCCCAGCCTTTTATGGATTCAAGGAACCCTGATAATTTGGCCTCCATCTGTGGGTCCATAAAGGTCCCTTACAGTTGAATGGTTGGTTGTCATTAGTGGGAAGGAGAGCTCGGGAACTGTCCTGGTTGCTTCACATCGCTGGTTTCTTGTTGCATTTGCCTGGTGTTTCTTGCGGGTTTTTTTGTTTTTTGTTTTTGTTTTTTCGTTTTTGTTTTCTTCAAAATGTTCTAAAAAGGGTGTGTGTGTGTGTGTGTGTGTGTGTGTTATACGCTGTTTATAGAGGTTGTAAGTAGAAATCATGTAGGAAGAGAGATTTTCAAGGTTATTATGGTATTACTAGTCGAGGTGTTTATGGTGTGCTTCCTACGTTATGTTATTTATAAGTTTTTAGATATTGACTCTTTAAGCTATTTATTTATTAATGTTTTTAGAGATTGAATGGTATTTATACTTTATTTAGCAAGAAACCGGAGTCCTAGCCGATTACACGGTTCGTTAAGGGAATCTAGGACATCCGATTTTGCGGTTTCCTTAGTTTTTCATAGGTGCTTCGTAAGTGAATTATTTATTAATATTTTTATAAAATTGAATGATCTGTTATGGGTTTTTATGTGGGAGCTTCTAAATTTATTTAGCTAGTCACTGGATCTTTGGATTTTGTGGGGATAGTAATTAAATTTGTTCCTAAGTCCTGCTGAGTCTATTAATCTATTGATATTTTTATATGCTGATTGTTTATTTTTATTAGAGTCCATAAGTAACTCTGGGTATGTGTGTGGTGATCCAATCTCTTTTTGGTTTTTGATAAATATTTTCCTAGCGGGTTGATATTTTGGGCATATATTGAATACGTGGTGTAGATCTTCGGTGGTATGGCAGTTAAAGCAGTTAATGGTTGCTGGTTTGGGTCCTATAAACCTTCCAAAACTGCTTCTTAGTTAAGTTTTCCAGTTATTATCCTGTTTATGGTTTTCTGTTCTAAATATGTACCCTTAGGTAGCTGTATGTTCCTATCAAAGGTTTTTTGGGTTTCATGGTGCTTTTTACCTTTTGTGGAGGAGTTCCAAAAATCTTGCCATTTTTGGTCTATAAATGTTTGTGCGAAGCTTAGTGCTTCTGTAGAGCTATAGTTGATAGAGTTTTGATCTCCTGGTTTGGTTTGTGCAACTTTGTCTGCTGTTTCGTTGCCAGAGATTCCAATGTGCGACGGTATCTACATGAGCTCGACTAATTAATATGCTTTGGTGATATCGTCGATTAATTGGCATGCTCTATCGAGGAATTGTTCCCTAGAGTGTGTATAGTGTGTATTGCGATTTTGCATCGATTTGATAACGCTTAGGGAATCGCTTATAATGACTGCTTTAGGTATTTGGTTGTCTTTGATCCATTGTAGTGATTCAAGTATATCCCAGAATTCAGTGGTGTAAATGGAGCAATAGTCAGGTAATCTGGATCCCGTTTGTACATTGAATTCAGGGATGACTGTTGCTGTTGCTGTTCTTGGTGGGTTGTTTGTTTTTGATCCATCGGTATATATTTTAACAATGTCCGGGTATTTTTGGTTGATTTCGTTTACCAGTGCAGGTTTTAGTAAGTTTTCTTGTCCTTCTTTATTGCCTAATTTGGTAGCTTCAATGTTAATCCTTGATGGTTTTTGTAACCATGGTGATTTGTTCTGGTCTGTATTGTTTGTTGCCTGTTTTTTATTAGAGGTATCTTTTCTCTTAGTTCATGGATTACTTTGCCACTAGGTGTGCAGGGTATGATTTTGAGTTTGAAGACAACTTTGCACTTATTTATAGCTATTTTGGTGGGATGGTTGACTGGGTGGGTATCTAATCGAATAGAGTATCGGACGAGCAGTTCTTGCCTATGTAATTTTAATGGGTAGTTCTCCAGTGTTTGTAGTTTTTCTAATGATGTTGAGGGGAGTGTTCCTGTGCATAATAGTAAGGCTTTTCTGTGGATAGTGTCAAGTTTTTTTGTAGTACAGGTTGCTTAGCAGAGTTATATGCTTGGCAACCGTAATCCAGTTTTGATCTAATTAGGATTTTATATATCGTGAGGAGGGTTTCCTGGTTGGTTGCCCAGACAGTCCCTGTTATGTTCCTCAGTAAATTGAGATCTTTGTTACAATTCTGGGTGAGTTGTTCAATGTGCTGTTTCCATTTGAGGTGGTTGTCAAAGAACATTCCTAGGAATTTTACTACTGTTACGTATTTGATTAATTGATTTTGTATATAGAAGTTTGGATAGACTAGGTTGTTACTTCGTTTGGGGGTGAATATGATTGCCACAGTTTTTTCATGAGATATTTTGAAACCCCATTTGTCCGCCCATCTCCCTATGTTGTTTAGGCTCTGCTGGATTTCATTAACTACTGTTTTATTGGCAGGATTTCCATTCCTCCATATGCCACTATCATCTGCAAATTGTGACAAGTTTATTTTTGTGGAGGCTGCATTGAGATCAAGGTCGTTTACCATTAGGTTAAATAGATGGGGACTTATTACACTGCCTTGCGGTGTTCCATTTTCAAGTGAAAATTCTTCCGAATGGATGTTGCCTATTCTTGTGGTAATTTTCCTGCCTGTGAGGAAATCGCCCATCCAGTTAAATAAGCGTCCAGTTATTCCAAATTGGTTTACTTTGGCCATTAGTCCATTGGTCCATACTAGGTCGAATGCTTTTCTAGGCCTAGAAAAGCCGCTATGAGGTTGCGATAGGTTTTCCTATGTGCCTTAAAAGCGAGTTTGATGTCTGTATCCAATCTGAGAAGTTGGTCAGTGGTGGACCATTTCTTCCGAAAGCCACATTGATTTATGGAGAGTAGGTTATTGGTTTCTAGGTGGTGTTTTAACATATTTGCGATTATTGTCTCCATTATTTTGCAAATATTGTTTGTAAGGGAGATGGGTCGGTACGAATTTATGTTGTTGGGATCTTTACCTAGCTTGGGGATTGGTATTACTAAGGCCTGTTTCCATTTGGTGGGTAGTTGGCCTTTATCCCATATCCTATTAAAGAGTTTGATTACGGCTATTGTTATATTGAAAGGTAGGGTTTTTTAATAAATAATGTAACCTAACTGATGCTTACTAGGGGATATTTCGTTTTTGGATCGTAGGGCTATCTCCCATTCATCTACTGTGATGTCGCTATTTAGGTGAGATTATTTTGTTCCTTGGTCTTGAAACATTTGAGGTTGGGTTACCTCCATTAGTTTTTTGTGTTCTTGAAAGTTTCTGGTGTGGTTATTGTTCTACTCATGTTCAAAAAATGCTTCGCTAGGAGGTCTGCCTTATCTTTATTTGTTATGGCATTTTTAATTTTTGGGGCTGAGGTAGTTGCTTTCCCTTTTATGGCTTTTATCTTGTCCCATATTTGTTTTGAGTTTGATTTTAGATTCAGTTTAGAGCAAAAGCTTTGCCATATATTAATTTTAGCAGCTTTTTTAGTTTGTTTTAGTGCTTTTTCTTTATCTTTATATTGCTGGAAGTAGATAGAAGTTTTGGTGCGTTTTATATTTATTTAAGGCCCTTTTTTGTCTTTATGTGCTATAGTGCACTGTTTAGTCCACCATGGTACAGGGTTTTTATTTTGGATATTAGTTTTCTTTGGGATGCGTCGGTTAGCTGCTTCTATAATTGTATATGTTATGTTATCATAATACATGTCAATATTTGGGCTTTCTAAGTTTTCTGGATTTACTCTAGCTAGTAATAATTGGAATTGGTCCTAGTCTGCCTGTTGGTACCTCCATTTAGGTGGGGTTTCGTTTGGAATGTGTTGAGTTTTTGTTTGAATATTGATTGTGATTGGGAAATGGTCACTTCGTAATGTATCCACCAATTTGTGATTTGAGCCAAGTTTGGGGTAGCTATAGTTAGGTCTATGGCTGAGAGAGTGCCATCCTCAGGGTTTAATCTAGTGTTCGACCCGTCATTTTAGATGACCAGATTGTTCTCAGTTATCCATTTTTCAACCATTTTCCCTCTTTGATCTTTCTTTTTACCTCCCCATAATTCATTGTGTTTGTTGAAGTCGCCACAGATAATTAGATTGTTGTTGTTGTTATTAGTGATTGCTCTTAGTGAGATTAGCTTGGCAGGGCAGAAGATACCCTCTGGGTCGTATGCATTTATTATCTGAATGTTTGTGGTTCCTATATTTATAATTACTGACATTATTTCGATGCTATTATTGATGTTTAGGTTAGGGGGTACTTCTATTATTTCATAGTAGATTAGTGTATGTATCAAAAAAATTGCTAGTCCACCCCCTTTCTGCCCCATTTGGTCTGTTTTTAAAGATTCCCTGGGTATAGCCTTGTAGTTTGGGCAGGCGTTTGTGTTCTTGTGTTATGAGGGTTTCCTTTGGCAGATTACGTCTGGTTTACGCCGTATTATTCAGTTTGTTCTGCAGTTCTGATAGGTTTTTAAAGATTCCTCTGCAGTTCCATTGCCAGATGGTGATTTTATTAGTATAATTATCGGAGCGGATAAGTACAAAACGTGATAACTTGTATGACCATAGTCGCGTGCACATAGGCACGTCGCGTTTTCCTCTCTCTCTCTCTCTCTCTCTCTCTCTCTCTCTCTCTCTCTATATATATATATATATATATATATATAATGGCTGGTGTAGCTTATTCACAATTGCATGATTCTAAAGAGAATTCGTTGTAATATTTCCACCGAAATAATCAATAAACATAACATATATATTAGCCGTGAACTCAAGATGGATGACAGCAGTTAATTATACACGCGATGTTTAAATAAAATATGCAACGTAAGTACGACACCAAGTCCAATGGTTGCTACAAACATTATAGGATAATCAAAAGCACTAATGCAAACACTATCCACATATCTGCTAAACTGTATTACTGTCATTTGATAGACATTTGTTTAAAATCAAAGTAAACGTTTTTAGTACCGAAGGGATAAACAAATCGATAAACGATTCCACTTTGAAAACGACAATGCTTAAATAAAAAAAATGATCAAATACAAATGAAATGACTAAATAAAATTAAAAACGCTCTGTGGTTACTGCATATAGTAATGGTTCAGTACACACATTATTCAAATTAGAATTTGTATTGTAAGGAACACAATCTAAGAATCACAACAAGAAAATGGTCTTCGATAAAATAGCAGATGGAAAAAATGACTGTTTGATGTGATACTATTGTTATAGGGTTTAACGCCATTTTTCAGCGCAAGATAGGCTATACATGACAGCCAGTATAAATAATAGACGAAGAACCAGGAGAAACCCAGGAAAGAACCACCCCCAACCCACGAGAAGCTACTGTCAAGCTTTCTCACATACCCAATTTGGCCGAACACGAGACGCGAGCCCATGCAGAGGTGAGATGGCAGTGATCCGTAACGTTGAGCGTTTTAGACCATTTCGCCACTACGGGCCGCCAGTGACTGTTTGAAATAAACGATATAAATGGTTTAATAATCCTGACGAAAAGTCCGTTGGTCTAGTGGTTAGAGCGTCCGCCTCGTATGCGGCAGGTCGCGGGTTCGAGTCCCTGCCGAGTCATATCAAAGAATTATAAAAAGGGTACCAGCAGCTACTTCGCAAGGCGCTCAGCATTAAGAGTTTAGTGTTACGACTGGTTGGCTTGGTGTCAGAATTATGTAACTGGGTGGGTCATGACGCTGTATATCTGAGGCATGATGCCCCAGTGCTAGCCATCAATATAAACTGTCACACTGCAGACATCGTAGCGATATGACTGAAAAGTAATTAAATCTACGTTACAAATCCAAATCGCACACACACGCGAGCACCGTCCTGAGAATGTATAGTCAAATTAAGGAAAATATTAAAGAACAATGTTGAAATCTCTTAAGAAAAGAGCAAACTTTCATCTGGTGTAGAAATAACCTAATATTTAAGGAACATTGAGAAACCACTTCTACCATTATTACCTCGATAGGCATGAATATATCTAACTTTACCCTAATGCATTTGTTGTCCCAAATGGATGACGTATGTACGTCACCTTTCAGAACAAAATCATTGAGTTTATCACGACATAACTAAAGTGTTGAGTACAACGTATGTATTTCAATTATAAAAATTACGCGCTACATAACCTTTGCTTGTAAGACCAAGTAAATAGCTTTTGTTGTTGTTGTTGTTGCTTTGGGTTAACGCCATTCCTCAGTGCAAGGTAAGCTATACATGGCGGCAAGTATAACTGGTAGATGAAGAACTACGGACAAAAAATCCTGTAAGAACCAACGACCCACGGGATTCTACTAGCAAGCTTTCTCACATACCCACATTGGCCGAGGCCGAGACTCGAACCCACGCGGACAGAGGTGAGATGGCCGTGATCGGTAAAGGCGAGCGCTTTAGAACATTAGGCCCCTCTTAAGAAGTATCCTGGTGGAAACACTATCTCAATAATGCGTATCATTCAGAAGTAGCATTAATACAGATTTTCAAGATGGCCATACTGGTGGCCATATTTGACCTCAGATCGGCATTATTTTTATCATAATAAGTATCTTAATGAACATCTCATGTTAACATGGCAATCCATTCAACAGGAGCGGCGATGACAAGATTTGCTAGATGGCCAATATTTCCAAGACTTCCGTTATACATATTATATTGCTGATATCCCGTCTAATAGGCAGTCACTATAATACTTGAAGGACTGATCTCTTCGTGTAATACCTGTTTCGGTGAATACATTAAAAACAAGGTACAAACCGACTCCTTTTCTTTTGTTTGTTTAAGAACTTTTCTCATAACGTCGACGTTTCCTCCGATTTTCTTCCTTATTACATCCACATTTGATCTTGAGTGGATAATATGGAATTGCATACATCTCTAAACTATGTGTTTCCGCAACCCACGCATAAAATGTTATTATTGTACATCAGGTATGGAACTACTTTCGACATTCCCAGTATTCAATAATAGTCAACCGGTAAAATATCGGGAATGGTTTATTGCTATAAATTTTAAAATTATTGTGTCAATTTAATTTCAACTTTTATTTTCAAATCAGTGATGGGTCGGGGAATGGGATTGTGATGCATAATGAATCTGCTGAAAATTGACACGTTTGCCCCTTAGGCCTAATGAGGGGTAAGCGTATGTAGAGATTAGGATTTTCTAGGAAATTGACAGTACCTACCGCTAAGAAACTGCTTGAGTTTGACGAAATTTTGGACAGATTGCTTTTGATGAGGTCTCAGATGAAACTGGTGTGCAAAGTGACACCAAACATCACAGACAGGGACAATCCATGTACTCTACCGATCAAAGCTTAAATAGGACATAGTCATAAAAGAAAGTATCAACATAAAAATGAAATGGAAAATTGTATTAAAAAAAACAATGGGATGGGCGAGATTAAAAGAAAGTTTCAACATGAAAACTACACAAGGAAAATACACACAATAAATGGGACGACGGGAGTTTCGAACTCGCGACCTCATGTTTGGCAGACAAGAGTCATAAAAGAAAGCTTCAATAAAAACAAAAAGTATTTTAAAAATACAAAATGTGGGATGTGTGAGCAGAAATGAAGGTTTAACATAAAAGTAAAAATAAATTAAAGACTATTGGGCGCGAGTTCGAACTGTCGACTTTTTGTTTGGAAAATGCGAGACATAAAATAATGTTTCAACATAATAAAAAAAGTAAAATCAATAAAATAAAAAAGTTGTAATGTCGCAAGTTTAGATCACCTGAAACTTGTGGCCGGCGGAAGTCATAAAAGAAAGTTACCCCATACAAATTTTCAAAAAGTAAATGAAACAAATAAAATTAGGATACGCGTGTTGAAATGAAAGTTTCAGTATAAAAATAAATTAAAAGTATAAAAAGAATAATCTGCGATGCCGCGAGTTTAGAACTCGCGACATCTTGTTTGGCAGATGTTAGTCATTAACGTAAGTTTCAACATTAAAAAAAGGGAAAAAATGGTTCGAACGAGTTCAAAAAATGTATTTTATCTTAAGAATATAAAAACAAATAAAAATTATAACAAGACTGGGATGCGGCGAGTTTCAAACTCTCGACCTCATGTTTGGCAGACGTTAATGTTAAAAGGAAACCTTTTATTTGGTCGTTTCGAATGACTGATACAAAACTGTTGTACACATCTTCAGTATGGTTGTAATATTCATACCCACATAAATGTTGTTATGTGGCATAAATAGGAGAGACGAGTCTGCCCCGTGATTTTCAGAAAACCTTCTTTAAAACAAACAATAATTTACGTTTAGTCAATACTGATCTTGAACCCTCTTTCTCCACATCTTGATATAAAGAGTTATGATAGTATCTGCACATCTGCAAATTCACCATAATTCAGTACAATAAATTCTCAATCAACTGGGATGTATATATATATATATATATATATATATATATATATATATATATATATATATATATATATATATATATTAATCTAGCAATCAACTTACTGGTGTATATATTCAAAATTAGAGGACTTAGAATGCAATCATTTGTATTAGAAGGATAAACTGTACATAATGCCGATCACCGTAGACATGTATACAACTATTATTATCACTGATTATATACAACTTTAAACTTCGAGATCCTACTTCTTTAAACATTCATACCACTATGAGTGATCTGTCGAAAACAAAATAATTTGATTTCAAGTCTTTATATATATATATATATATATATATATATATATATATATATATATATATATATATACCAACATTTAGGGGCCCCGAGTGGCCGAGTGGTCTAAAGCGCTCTCCGTTACGGATCACTGCCATCTCACCTCTATCTACGTGGGTTCGAGTCTAGGATTCGGCAAATGTGGGTATGTGAGAAAGCTTGCCAGTAGCTTCTCGTGGGTCGGTGGCTCTTTCTGGGGTTTTCCCGGGTTCTTCCTCCACCGTTAATACTGGTCGCCCTGTATAGCCTATCGTGTGCTGAAAAATGGCGTTAAACCCCACAACAACAACCAACATTTGAAGTCTCAACATCTTAATATGGGCGAGTACCCTTTTCGAAAACCAGACGGAGCTGCATAGATTATCTCCCTTGCGCTTGTTAATACGTTCCGTCTTTTAATTCAAGATGCCGCGTAAGTTCTAGTTTAGCAGATTGATGCGTGGAACCCACTGATAGTTAATGGGATCATTTAATGCAGTTATTTTGTTTATTTGACAAATAATAACCTTCACCCTCGCATGGCTGCCAGATTGAAATAAGAATTCGACAAATGGGTCAATATTGGAGCAGTTTATGTAGCAGTGTGTTTTAATTTATCAATGAACATACTCCAAAGTAATTACGTATAATTTAAAACTTTAGCAACGCCACCGAAAATATTAAATCCTTATTTTGCCTGATTGCCTAAAACAGATTTGTTAAAGAAGATCCACAAATGTAAAACTTGATAAATTCATCTAGTTAGGAACTGTGTTGGAAGAAGAACGAAGCCAACCCAATGATGATTTAAAAAGATGCATTAAATCATTGTACGATATTGATCAAGAAAAGTTAAAAGTCGCTGACGTTAACCGAGTCATCGGTCTAAGACAGTCTATGTATTTGTGTATGTAATGCTCCTCGTTGATGTCTTCGTGACGTTTCTCAATGCAGTCTTGAGCGTGTAAACGTTCTATCCAGCGCGTTACTTTTCGTCACCGGGAATGGTCTGGGAGACATTAATAGACTAATATCAATTTGTATTTGTAGAACGAGGCATTAGCAAAGGGATTTCCATGGCTAGGCATCGCTACAACTGCGTGGCAGTCCTCGGTGGGATTGAAACCACCACGCATTTCTTTATGTTCTGCCACACGTACGTAGACGACGAAATGCGTTGCTGACAAATTACTCTCATTGCCATATGCAATTATTATTATAGTACTTTAAATCAAGAATGCAAATATATAACCAATATATGATTGAAATAACCTATTCAAATTGTCATTACTGTCATTGTGACTCTCTCTCTCTCTCTCTCTCTCTCTCCTAGTCACGGTATATATCTGGAAAAAGAAAACTTAACCAACAGCCATCCAAAGCTTGTAATTTCATCTGCCCGACGGGCAATAAATTGACGGGATGGGCAGATAAGCGGACAAGTCTATATCAGTATAACCCGGTCTTCATACAAATGTATAATTCATTAGTCGACACAATTAACAGTTTGTAATTACTGAAAGCATTATGCCATTGTACCGATAGGTAAATATCACTTCTTAATCTGACGAACGTGATAAATGCACTTTACAAGAAAATAGATGATTTAGAAAAGGACTTGCTGGTTTTCTAAATACGTAGATGCTTCCTTGCATATTTACACATGCATACATATATGTATGTATGTATGTATGTATGCATGTATATATATATATATATATATATATATATATATATATATATATATATATATATATATTTTCCATGCATACAATGGGGTATTTGCAAACGGAAAGTTTTTCCTTTTTCGCTTTTTGGGGTGGGGTGGGGTAAATTATGCGTTTGTCTTAATAAGTCTCATATTTTGATTATCATCTTAAAAATGATGTAGAAATAGTCGCGAAGTACTACGAATCCCACTACTATAAGAATATCCGGTTCAGTCTTATAACACAAATGCTAACTAATTTAAATTTAGGTATGGAATAGAAGAAACGTAATTTAATAGAATGCTTGCACCAACAGAATGGGACCATCGTGTGGAAATAATCACTCACTGGTAAACGATATGACAATGGGGATACGGATAAGAAAGAAATGGGGTTTGGAGCCTTTGGAATCCTCAATATTTTATGTTTCCAAGACAAGAACGTGGACTCAGCGGTTGTTACTCTGTAATGGTGAGTGAAGTCGAAATATCATCTGCAACTACCAATAATGCTTTGCAATTTTAATAGTAATGTACGTCTTCCTCTCGCGTATCATATTTCGACCAGTGGTAAAAAATATATCAAGTCTTATCTGACGCAAACAATCGATTATCTCATTATACGTTGAAGCAAATTATTATGATAACCTATTGTGATCTCAAGCGGTTTTCTTGACTTGTGATCGTAAATAAGGAAAAGGTGCACGAGACAAAGTCCTGATAACTTGGCAGTCCATAGATAAGAAGGCTGGTTAAATTCGACAAATAGTTTCTAATAAAAGCCAGCCTTGTGGTATGAACACATTTTGTACAGTTGTTTGAAAGCAAACAAGGTAATATTTACTTTCTTCTTTTTTTCTTCCAGAAAGAATATAATAAATGTGATATTAGAAATGTAAAATAAACTTCGCTTATTTACAAATACAAAGTACAATATGTCAATAAATGAACAGAGTTTTCTCCAAAAGCAGCCGTTTGAACAAATATATTGTAAGTATCGTCTGATATTTGAACATTTAATTTATCATGTATTTTTTATAACATAAATAACCTTTGCTTATTTAGTCTCAAAGGGATGGTAGGTAAGCAAATACAACAGATTATTCCCATTTGAATTAATCCATTAGTATGGCTATCTCGTATTTACGTTATAAATGTACGTATTTCTGTTTTTTATTAAACTGACGAAATACAAATAATAAACGAGGAGAAAAGATTTCTTTCATATCATACAGCTAATTGTTTATGTAGAAAGTGTGTGTGTGTGTGTGTGATAACGCATCTACCATAATTGGTATAATGCGCTGCTGATCACTACAGCAAATAGAGCGGCATAAACGCAAGATCATACAATTTGCAATTCTAAAGGAAAAGCGAGGAAGAAGTAAATAGGAATTGCTGAATAATAACATGCAGATTAGAACCGTCTTTTTAGATAAACCTTAATTAATATTTGAGCATTAAAATGTATTAAAAATTGGTTGCAATTTTCAAAACAGTTCATCTGAGAAGAATTCGTTTTTCAGAATGAGCTTTTCCGACCTTCTTGATGCAATTGTCTTAAATATCTAGACAAAACGCGAAGTACGACATTTTGTGCAAAGTTCATGTCTCACTTCTATACTTCTTTGGTATCGCTGTCAATTAGGTAACTATAGGAGTGTATAACACATTGCAACATGCATGACTAACATGTATGTCCTGATAATTGTCCATGATGATTTCACATACATGGGTAAGTCCGTACGGAACAGCATCGACGATATGAGGATAGATGATTCTACGTTTGTCCACATATTGTCACCCGAACGAACAGGTGAATGGAATGCAGTGAACTACGGTTATTTTTAGTGGAAGTGCGGATCGAAACGGATTGAGTTTTTTCACCAATCCAAATACGCGCTACAAAATTCAGTCACAACACGGAGTCGGTCTTCCAATCCGAAGAGAGCGGACTGTGACGTCACATTCTCTATATGATAATAATAATAATAATAATAATAATAAGGACTTTGTATAGCGCCTAATCTTTAGAAGCTCTAAGCGCTTTACAACATTAGACAACACTTATAAGATAAAATATATAATGATATGATTACAAAAACAAACACCATGAAATAAAAAAAAAAAAAACATGCTGAGAATATTAAGGTAGGAAACATTAGTAGGTCTTTAAGTTTATTCTTTCAGTCGAAATAAGTGAGTTTTGAGACCACTCTTGAATGGGATCATTGTGTATTTGTGTCTAAGTTCAATGGGCAATTCATTCCACGTTGTTCTGATCAGAATGGTCTCAGTTTTATCATCATTTATCTGCAGCTTGTTACATGTCATCCATGATTTCACATCAGAAATGCACCTCTCTACACCTTGGATGGTAGCATCAACTTCAGTTGGGTGGCTAGAGTTGTATATTTGGGTGTCATCAGCGTACAATTGGTGAGACACTGGATGATGATATATGACACTTGAGAGCGACTGTGTGTATATAATGAATGGAATAGCTCCAAGAACAGACCCCTGTAGAACACCACAACATATATCAACTGGGCTGGTGTGTATTCCATTTGCAGATACAATTTGTGTCCTGTTGACCAAGTATGACTTGAACCAAAGTAAGGCTGTATCATGAATGCCAATATACATGCTGGAGGCGGTGAAGCAATATATCATGGTCTATTGTGTCAAATGCTGCAGACAAATCAAGGAGGGTGAGGACTGTAATCTTTCCGATATCCAACGCAGAGAGAATGTCATTAACTACTTTTAGAAGAGTAGTTTCAGTGCTGTGGCAAGGGCGATATGCAGATTGTACATTGCTAAAAAAGACTGTTTGAATTCAGATGAGATACAAGCTGGGATAGAAAAACCTTTACTAAGAATTTTTATATGAATGGGAGATTGGAAACTGGGCGCTAGTTCTTTAAATCGTTATGGTCTAGTGTTGCTTTCTTCAGCAGAGGTTTACAATGGCAGTTTTTAAAAATGATGAGAATTCCCCGGATGAGAGAGAGGTATTAATAACATCAGTTAGTGAAGGCAATCCTGTATATAAGCACTCAAGTAGCAGTGATGTTAGAATTGGTTCAAGTTCACATGACTTTGGTGCACTCTTCATCAGGATTGTACGTACGAAATCCATCGAGACAGGTTCAAATACTGCTAATGGTTGCCGCTCAAATTCTGTATCCCAAATATATGGTGATGACGAGTCAATTGAAATTGTGGTGTCAAGCTTATCTCTAATGGTTTGCACTTTGTCACGGAAGAAATTGCAAACATGTCCGGAAGGTCGACTGGAGAGAAGGTAGTTGGAAGTGGTGTAGATTTGTTCCTTGACATTAGCTTGTTAGTAATCTCGAAGAGCTCTTTGCAGCTGGAACTTAGACATATAGATGCGCTAGCGTCTGTGTGCAGTCGATCCATGCGACACAGTTTTCAAACATGACGGAACCCAAGAAGACAATGAATCGGGATGCACCGGTCGTGGAGACGAGAAGCAATGGCATAGCAGCGGCTACCAAAGTCAACACAGGCTTACTTCCAGAAGAGGTCGATTTTAATTGGGATTTAGTCGATTTTCTTTCTTCTTCGCAAGAATTTGTTCCGTTACCAGTACATTCGCCACCTTCTCCTTCTTTAGCACACGTTCATGATTTTAAACAGAGAGAGAAAGAAGAATTGGAAAACTTCTTACAACAGCAGAAAGAAGCAGAACAATATTTTCTCCTTTAACAGCAACAGCGATACGAAGAAGAGACTAGAATAAAACGACAGGAACAAGCAACAGAGAAGGAATAAGGTTTAGGAGAGAGGGATAATATTGACAGCCAAACGGTAACGGTCCTCTTAGACATTTTAGCAGAGTTAAGGAGTCTGAAAAAAATGTATCAGACTTCTTTAATGCGACCCAAGAGAAAAAGACCTTCCCAAGCCAAACAACCCAGCCCTGTTACTACGCCTGCGATACCATCCCTAGTGATTTCTACTAAATCATCATCGACAGGAGTCAGTGCAGAAGTAGAATTTGGCCGTGGCAAAGGCTTAAGGCAGTTAAAGATGATTACGTCCCTTTACTGAGGTTGTTTTTTAAAGAAACAAAAACCCAACGGTCCATTTCAGGGCCACCCACGTCTCTCGAAAAGAGATATTATTTCAATTGCCAACATCAATTAAAACTCAAAATCCCTTTCTTTTGCCCATTGTACTTATGTGAGTGAGTGAGTGCGTGAACGTAGATCCATATTCTAAAAAGTCAAAACCAAGAGACACTTACATTTTCTGCCTGGTCTATTCTAGTACAAATTTTACAATTCAATTTACAACACAACACAACACTTTAAAAAGTTCATAGACTTCATCTGTATTCACTCTCTCTGTTTTTTGAATTTTTTTTACTTTCACAGGTTTTTCTTCCTTGTCTTCCTCACTTTCTCCTCGTCTTCTTTTCTTCTCTTTTTCTCTTTCTTTATGTGTCTGATTTATTCCTTTGGGGAGGGTACCTCTCCTTGCTGTTCCGAACCACTCTCTTCCTCTTGCTCCTGTTGTTTGTTAGGGCATTCTGAAGACATATGTCCTTTTTCTTGACAATGATAACAGGTATCTTGACTTTTGTCTCTTCTGATACCTGGTTTGCTTTTTTGACGGTCTAGACACTCTGAAGACCAATGCCCTTTCTTCTTACAGTATAGCAAGTATCTTGACCTTTATGTAGAAAGGAAGGGGAGCAATCCGTCGGCTTGTCTAAATAAAATTTTCTTATGACACCTCGCAAAGCTCTCATCAGAAGTACGATCTGTGTGGGTTCTTCCATTGTTCTGCTAGGTTTGAGAGTGAAATGAATATTGGAAGGGAAGACACATACCCTTTATATATACGCTGGTTTGACATGGATATAAAGTGACCCATCGCGTGTAAAATGTAGTCATTTGATTTTTCCCAGTCAAGATGAAACGATCGCATCATGTCAAGGAGAAAGGAGAAGAAAGTAAGAGGCAGAAACAGAGAGTATACAAACAACCAAAGTTAAACAGCATTAGTAAACTCTGAAAAGTACTACCACATCTGAGAGACAGAACATCGCTTCTCTAGAAAATTTAGAACCATGGCGTACACGTACACGGTGAAGTTTAAAGATTTCACGTCCGACGTACCACTGAAGAAAGCAAAGGGCTTCATCCCCGAGGTGTGGGGTTCTTTGTTAACCACACTGAAACGACAATGTGAAGCCAAAGAAGACGATCTCTTGGGACTTTCTATTCATCACGACAGTCTGAAGTCCCCGGTTTGGATCGCGTTTAGCAGCCCAGCAAAATTGACACCTCGACAAGATTCAACACATGCAACAATCCAACGACAAGTTTCACATCACCGATGAAAAGCGACACTGTTCATGACCCAAGTGTCTCTCTCCCAAGGGACCGGACAACGCAGAAAAGTGTTATTGGTGGACGGCGTTCGTAGGATCGTACGTAGCCTCGGCTAAATTAACAACCCTCAAGACCAGATGTGTTTATCCCGTGCCATCGTGGTGGGACGAACGTATGCCGATAAGAACGACACGATAGAATGGAAAAGAGCTTGGCAAAATATTCAAAACTCGAATCGTGCCAAGCAACGAAGACACGCAGAACTCCTGTTTCAGCAAGCGGGGCTATCCAAAGACACATCCTGTGGCATTCCTGAAATGCAAAAATTACAAGACGTCTTGGCTGCACGCTACACCTTGCGTTTCAGGTACGTTTCGGCCACGTTTGGACCTCTCCTCCGAGTCCCTCTCCTTCCTGCCTGCTCGGACATTTAAAGACGAGTGTGTGGGCCGATTCCCTCTCGTCTATAATCAGTTGCCCCGATGAGAGTATATACACGGAACCGATGTGACGTCATAAGACCAATGCCCAATCCTGTGAAACAACTTATCCTGTGGTTATACCTTCCAACACAGACATTTATTTAACTTGAATGCGTGTTGGGTGTAATCCCACTCGAGATAGCCTCACATACAGGTCGAAAGGGACTTATTGCCTCACGACCTGTTGGCTTATTAATCAGCACTCAAATGAGTTCATTAATGCGTTGGGGGAAATGGCAAAATTCATTCCCCTCGAAACAAATTTTTATTCCCAAACGGGAAATTAACCAGTCGTAAGTGCCCGTAAGGAGGAACACGACTTTAGTTAAAACGACCGACCGACCAGAGGACATCGAATGCTACAGAGATTGTCATCACCATGCCACGGTAATGACTTACAATTTCTCGGGATAAGATGGACAGTTTCTTTTGAGATACTATACGGAACAAGGCACCACACGTCATAAAGTGACTTTGAACGGAGCCAAAGTCATTTCCATGCAAGTGGGACATTAACAGTTTAAAAATTAGATGAGGTACTTGGCCATGCCTTTGAGTCGAATGCCTAAAATGTTTGGAATGACAGAAATGACCAAAGGCTACTTAAAGCACTTTTTCAATACCGAAGCCAATCTACACGCCGTTCTACCCAATTTGCCTGAGGCTTACGACTAGACCCCGAGAAGCTTTATATGTTTGGTACCAGTCTCAAGCCTCGGACCTCTTTGAATTGTATCCCTGTAACATACTTGAATTTGAAACACTCATTACTGAGATTAGCAGCAGATTATTTAGGTACAGAACAGAAAACAAGTATTTGAAACAGACGCAGATAAAAAACAACATACCAAAACACAAAGTTTTATATAAAGAGAACCTTGCATCATGGATGGGTCTAGGATTTGAACTATAGCTTTGATCACTTATATTCGGAAATAAAGGTTCATGAGTTTTTAATATAGGTAAAAGATGAGAGATCAGGTAGTACGATCATATAAAAAACAGCATCCTTACATTGGTTCAACACACACACATACAATTAGGTTTGTTATAAATGCAGACTTTGGGTTATTATTCTGGATAATAAAATCACGAATTTTTCGAAGGGATTCATGCTCTGAGGCCCGAAAAGAATTTCCAGAAATTCATGATACAACCATCATTTCCTTTTAACTGCGTAGTTTCGGAACCATTTTTGATATTCTTTAGCTATTAAAAAATGTTCAAATTAACTGAAGTAGTGGACATATTGGATATCAACTTTTCACCATTTTCATTCCGGCCCATAAAGCATCATATGAAGTCTTATACAACAAAACCCATGTTACTATGACTTTCCGTTTTTTATGGAGCTGTGTATATTTAATTTACATTGTGTGTTTGGCCTTTATCCGAGATTGCGGGTATAGTTTTTGCCGAGCTGACTATTGCCATGTTTTGTCTACCTGGTTTATGTCATGTTTATAAATGGTAAACATGATGTTATAATAAAATTTTAATTCAAGGCCTAAGCATTGTCTGCGAATTGGTGAATGTTCTGTACATTTGGACATGTGAAAGGACATTAGGATTATCTGGAATTTTAGTCACAATAATGTGTCGTTTGCATTTAATTTTTTATATACTCGGGAAATGAGTCGTTTGTTGTATTTTCCTGAAATTGTTGGTTTCACTTGTTTATGTTATATATTGTAATACCTAGATTTGTAACAGCAGCAATGACAAAATTTTCAAGACGGATGCCATTGTGGCCACGTTCATATCTGACTGACACCATTTTTAGTTTCTACGTACAGACATTATAAGAAGTCTTTTGGTGAAAGCACAATTTCGACATGACCAGCCATGTAGAAGAAGTAGTTATGTCAAGCTTTTCAAAATGGCCATTGTGGTAATTATATTAGAACAGCGTGAGTATCACTTTCATTTAGGACCAAATAATTATCGAAATAATTCATCATCTGTGAAATGAACACTCTTTACAAAAGTGAAAACTACAAATGACTCTACAGACCGAGTTGTGGAGTCATTTTCAGTTGTGCTCATATAATTTATGAAAAGTGAATTAATTTGATTTGTTCATTGGAACTACAAAGTAGTCAGTTACATTTTGGACTAAACACTACTTTGGGATTATTGAGAACCCATTCAAAGACATACTAGAGTGTGTCATTGTAGTACAAAAACAGATTAGAAATATTGGCACATCTGCACATTCAATAATAGTGGTGGAAAATCAGATTAAAGACGATTGGTACATTGACACATTCAAGACTTTTGTTGTATCTTCCTTAAATTGTTGGCTTCATGTCTTGTTACTTATTTTAAGATCTAGATTTGCAACAGGAGCATTGATAAGATTTACAAGACGGATGTCATTGTAGCCATGTTCGATATCTGATTCATACCGTACGTACAGATACCATACAAAGTCTGTTGGCGAAAGCAAAATGCCAACATGACCAGCCATGTAAAGGCAGTTACGTCAAGCGTTTCAAGATGGCCATCATGGTCAGCATATTAGAAAAAGCGTGGGTGTCATTTGTATTTACGACCAAATAAACATCAGAGTAATTATTTCAGTGAGTGCCCCAATCTTGATATGAGTATTCATTTAGAAGAGATAGTAATAACACCATTTTTCAAGTTCGACACTGTGGCAGGTATATTCAATGTCTGAATGGCATAGTTAGAACCCACTATACATTACATAGGTCAATCAATTCAGGGGATTAGTCATAACAATGATTTCACGATGGCCATTGTTGTGGCCATATTGGACATCAGATGTACGCAATTTTCTGGGTACCAATTACGTGTCATAAGAAGTCTTCTGGTGAAAGTATTATGGCAATGTTACATTTCTTTCAGGAATATTAAACAGATTTGCAGATATGGAAGGTATTCACATGACCTGTTTTGAGATCGTGGATGGGGGTTGAAGTGGGTGCGCTGATGTTATTATGCTGCTAGGCTGAAGAATTTTGCAAACTGGTTAACATGCGTGCTGCAAATACATATATTTCACGCAGTCTGCCATATATAGAGTACTTATGGTCACATATGTCACATTTACACTCTTCATCTTGAGACTAAGGCTCAAATATTGAAATGAAACATTGATATTGTTGGTATACATCACCTTCCTACATAATGCTATATTCGCTAATGTAACATTTGACACTATAAACTATACGCACTGTTTACGGGTACATTATATTAACATTCATAGGTCTGTCAAGAAAACTCAGTGATGGTTACAGGACTTAAGATACAAATAAGACGAACAAAAATGCTCTACTGCCAAGAAGAATTTCTAGGAATTCAAGATATGGATATCAGTTCATTTTAAATGCATAGTGTCTAAGTCATTTGTGATATTTTCAGCGATAACAACATCTTAAAATTAGCTGGTGTAGTGGACATATCGGATGTCACCTTTGGGCTATTTTCGTTCATACCCAAAAAAGCATTAAAAGAAGTCGTCTAGATAAAATCCTATGTTCATATGACTTTTCTCATTTTGGAGGAGCAGTGTTGTGTATCTTTATTTTTTATTGTGTGCTTGGCCTCTTTCCGTGACTGAGGGTAGTTCTTGCCCACCTGACTATTGTGATATTTTTTCTACCTGATTTGTGTTATGATTATGAATGGTATATAAAATGCTTACTAAAATTAAGTTCAAGGCCTGACCTTGTTTGCGTATTAATGAATTGTTACTTTCAAACCGATCAGTTTTCTAGAGTATTTTATTTCGTCATAGGTCATGCTACAGTCTGTGTATAAATAGAGGTCATACAAAAAGTCTTCATTTATATTATAAGATCACACGTTGGAATCATTGTCAGATGTGCTCATATATATTTGGGAGGAATCATTAATTTAAACTGTTCATTAAAATTATTAAGTGCTCATTGACCTTCTGGACTAAAAAAAAAAATACTACTTTGGGATTATTGAGAACTCATTGAACGACATGCTTGATTGTCTCATTGTTGTAACCAAAGCATATTCAAAACTACTGGTACATCAGCACAATCAATGTTATTGTACATCACCACATTATATAATATTGGTACATCAGCACATTCAAGACTTTTGGGTCTCATTCGAAATCATTCTCTACTTTTGGAGCAGTGATACGACATTTGGGATTATTTTGGAATATAATTCACAGTACTGTGACTTTTGAATTTTCATTTTTGTAGGGAAATGAAATGCATATTGTACTTTCCTTAAATGGTTTGTTTAATTTGTTTTATGTTATTTTGTTTAAGACCTGTTGGCGTAACAGCAGCAATGACAATACTGTCAAGACGGAGATTAGGGATATTGATAAGAAGATGTTCAAGCTGGCCACTGTGGCAGGCATATTCGATGTCTGAATGGCACGGTCAGGACCAACCATAAATCATAAGAACTTTTTTAGTGAAAGCCCATGTGCACCGACCATCCATTCAGCAGGTATATTGATAAAGTTAATCTCACGATGGACAATGTTGTGTCTTTTAGTAGGTACAACAAAGTCTTTATGCAGACTGGTAGGCTAATGTATATATTTGGACTACCTCCGACATATTTTCAGTGGGAAATTCATCACAAATTTAAACATAACATGTGTTGCAATAAATGGAGGGGGTAGAATATTTATATATGACGATGTTATGTGTATTGTGTTAGATACTATTTAATATCTATGCAAACAAATATATTTTAGACAATTGTCCATTTATAGAGCTATCATGGTCATAAAGTTGATTTTAGCCTACTGTGTTTTGAAACAATTGCACCGAGATAGCTAGGCATTGTGAACATATCAACTAAACTTTAAATTATTATTTATTTTGATCTTGTAGTGCTTAAAAAATTATAGTCTGGACAACTATGCAGGTAACACAATTAAACCATTCCTTGCTGTGTTATCGACATTTTAACAACAATGGGATTATGTCATACTCAGGCTACGCATCGCGTATGTTTTGTTGAATATGATAAGAAAAGTGTTGCCCGTATTACTAAAATTGTATTCCGGACACAGAATCAAAGTCTCATGAGTACATTTTCCTTCTTATGAATTGAATTGTCAGATAGAACAGAAGCAGCAGAGAGACTGGGCCCACCAACTTTTTCGTCCAACAGGACCATCTATCGAAAACTCTTCTGATAGAAGGTCTTATTTCACAAAAATAACCCTTCTAGCCAGAAACTATGATGACTAAATCCTCTTTTCTGGCTAACGGGGTTATTTCAACAGCGATAACTCACTATAAAAAATAATTTCTTCGCGGGGTGACGTCGACGACGACGTTGGTGGCCCAGTCTCTCCGCTGCTATGTTGTAAAATATTTTAGGATTTCTGTTGTGAATTAAAAATTTAAGTTAACAATAATGGCCAACATTGGAGAATCACATTCCGCTAGACTAGCTCGAGAGCGACTAGAAGCAATAAAAAAATTTCTTCATGTTCGTGATATTGTCAGAGAAAAATTACAAGCACGGCAGCAAGCACAAGTTGAATTTGCAACAGGTATAGAAGAATTATTTAAACCCGTTACAACAGCTACTGAAAAAGCTGCGGCGGTCACCAAAGAAGCTTTATTGGGGGATGAAAAGGGTATTCTTCCAGTGCTAAAACAAACTGCTGACCGGACTGAAAAGATTGCTAGAAGAACCAAACAAACAAAAAAGATTTTACGAGATCCAACAGCTCAACCTCCATCCGCCGTCAAAGAAATACTTGAAGGTATTGGGCAAATTCGTGCTGAACTCGCGACCAAACCAATAAAGGAAAATACTGGACTGATTGCAAAATTTAGGGAGGGTTTTGCTGAAGATATTAGAAATACTAAAAGAGAAGAATTGCCCAGAAAAATATTAATTGGTATGTTTAATAAATCTAGTATCTTAAAACCCGGTTTTGAAAACGTGAATGATGATAATTTTATTAAATGGATATATCGTATATATAAAAACAAAAAACAAGCCAGAGACGATGATTTAGAATACAGAGGTCTCCTTGAAGAAGTAAAAAGAGTTTATAACGAAGAGGTAAAACAACTAGAATCCTCCCAGCAGAAACCTTCTGCACCTTTACAACAACAACGGCGGAGGATAAAAGATACTGACCTAGTCCCGTTAAGTGAATATGAGGTTGCATCTGAACAAAGTCAACGTCGTCAAAAATCCGAGCCAACTAGGTCGCCGATAATTGGTTTAACAACATCTCCTGAAAGTTTACCGCAAGATGTTTTAGCCCCAAGAATTGTAGAACAACAATCAAAAACCGGATCTGGTCTAGCTGTTTGCCCTGATAATGTTCACAATGATGTATCACGGCTAGAAGTTCTCATCGGAGGAAAACGAGCTGGAAATAACTCTCCGGAAATAATTAATGAAGCGGCTGATATCTGTCAGCGACTATTTCGCGGCGGCATCATGGATACTCACATCTATCGAGAACTTATTGATGAACTCGTGGACAGCGATTGAAAGTCGCCGCGATTGAAAGTCGATTAGAGAAATAACTAATTAAATAAAATGATCATACATGACTCTCATCATATGACCCGACGAGAGAGAGTGGTAAATTCGCGATATCCTGTTTACAGTGCATATTATGGAGATGGACTTGGAAATGTTATTCAAGGATTGTTTACAAGAATAGCTCCAAAGGCGGGACCAATTGCAAAATAATTATCGTCAAAAGCTATTGATGTTATCAAAGACAAAGCTTCTGGTGTAATCGGTGAAGCCGCCGGCAAGGTGTTCACGGCGATCAAGGACAGACTAGCACGATTAATACGCAGAAAGCCTCCGCCGGTAAAATTACCAAGCACTTCGGATATGCCTGCGAATGTTAGCAAAATAATAAATGAAACTGCAAATCAAAAACTAGCGTCGCTGATACCTTCCAAAGAAATAGAAAAAATATAGCTTCAAGTTTAGTAGCGGGGAGTGGTCTTCGTTTTAGATAATAATGTATTACAATAAGATGTTTCAGCGCATATCCAACGTAGCACTTGATATGGTTAAACCAGTCAGAAAGGATGAATCCATGCGCGATTATCAATTTTATTCTTATGATGCAAAAACACCTAACGCGCCGGGGAGAATTGAGTTTCAAATTCATGACACAAAGTAGATATTTTCTGCCTTGTGAGGCTTTTATTGAAGTCACAGGTAGAATCTTAAAAGCGGACGGTACTGGATACGGAATAGGCGATCGTGTTGGTTTTGTTAATAATGGTGTGATGGCGTTATTTAGCAAAGCCACATACTCAATTGATGGAAAAGATATTGAGTCGTGTTTGGATAATGTTGATGTTGCCACGACAATACTTGGTCTTGCAAGATATTCTGATGATTACACAAGATCAGCTGGTCCAACAATGATGTTTGTAAAGGACACATCTGATCATCCCGAAAATAGAAATGTAACGATGAACGCGGCCGGGGATGCAGTTGCAGCCATGAACGAAAATTTCAACTTGGGTTTTGCCGCGCGTCGAGCAATGCTGATCGGCGACGAAGAGTTTTCCTGTGCAATTCCGTTATCTCATATTTTTGGATTTTGTAGAGATGTCCGAAAGGTTATATTTGGTGCCAAACACACAGTAACGCTTGTCAGAAAAAACTCTAATAATGATGCAATATGGCGAGCTGCTGGAGTTGATCCTGGTCAAGTAGAGTTAAGAAAACTATCTCTGTGGATGCCAACAAGGACTCCATCAATCGCTGAAGAACAAAAATTACTTTCTTTTATGGATCAAGGCGGAAAATCGTTGTTATCATGGTTAGCAATGACAACAGATAGTACTTCTATCAACGCTCCTGGACTGTTCACGTGGCAATTGGGATCACAACAGGGAGTATCAGCAGCGCGACATATATTTATCGCGTTTCAGGCAAATTCTAGAATAAATAACCAGGAAGCAAATCCAATGATATTTGACACACTTGGAGTTTCTGAAGTTTCATTAAGAATAAACGGACATCAAGAACCCGCTGAGGATATCAATCTAAATTTTGAACAAAATGATGTTGCACGGGCATATTATCGATTGATGTCTTATGATGGGCGTGATCAAAACGTTGACACTGGGCTGCAGATATCCCAGCGTGATTTTACAACGTTGTATCCGATCTATTACTTTTCGTTGGAACATTTGGATTTATTCAGAAAATCTGTCGTTGATATAGTTATTCGGGCTCGCCTGGCTCGAGTACCAGTTGCGGCACCACCACTTCCTGGAGGTGCTAGAGCAATCGCGGTCATCCTTTCCGATAAAGCAATGTTACTTGAAGGTGCTGGCGGCCGAATGAGAGTCATTGATGCACCAGTGGAAAACCTGTAGGTTTTCCAAAAACTTGTAACATTGTTTAATAGCGCAATTAGATCAACATCATATTAAATAAAATGTCATACAGTCATGTTAATGTCACACTGACTCCTGGTCAGGCGAAGAAATTACAATCGAAGAACGCGAGCACATGTGGGACATCAATAACACTAAAACACGATCAGCTAGCGGGTGGTCCAAACAAACTGTCATTGACTAAAACCCAACAAAAAGATTTCAATAAAGAGAAACAAGCAACGACTGGAGTTCGACTTGATCTCTCTCCGGCCGCGGTCAAAGATATGGTTAAAACCGGCGGTATATTTCCTCTTCTCGCCGCGATACCAGCACTGATAGCTGCTGCTGCTCCCGCAGTCGCAAAAGCAGCCGCGTTAGGAGCTGTTGGAACCGCAGCTGGAATGGCACTAAAGAAAGCCACCGGGAAAGGATACAAAAAAAAGGGATCCGGTCTCAGACTACCGGGAACTCCGGCATCATGGTACCCAAAAAAGTTCTAAGTGTTTTGAAAAACGCTAGCGTTTTCACACCGATGTTGAAGCTTCCAGCGAGTAATTTTGATTTACTTGATGCTGTTAAACAATTACGTATAAATAATTTCAGAGGTGTATTTATGCGAGATCAATTACCAGCACGACCGAATAATCCAGAAACAGGAATTATTAATCTCGATAATAAAAACGGTCCTGGAACTCACTGGGTTGCTTACGCGATCGATCCACGTGGAATTATCTATTTCGATTCGTACGGGTTAGCACCGCCAGTTGAATTTCTTCGTTACGTAAAAAACATCTCCCCTGACAAGTCAGGGATGAAATCAAGGACAAAGTCAAAGATTTGGTACTCAACGTTACCAACACAAACACTAACCGATCCTCGATATGCGGCCGTGAAGTATTAAATGTTCTTGATGCGATCTCAAAATCAGCGAGTCCTCCTCACAAAGTCGTGCATGAATGCACCACAAATTTAAACAACCCCATAAATAATAATGGTTGATATTTACGGAAGATCAAGCAGAACCAAGGAAGAAAAAAAAAAGATATCGATTTATCAGCGTATGCGACCAAAGATGAAATTGATAACCTGCTAACGTTAACCGGGATAGACCCAGATGAGGTTGTTATTTTTCAGGACAGGCACGGCAAACTAAAAACCAGTAACATTAAGTGGAATGACATAATTCGCAGGGTTATTGGAGCTGTCGCGGACAACATTGTTGTATTCACTGACAGCGGCAGAATCAGAGATTCGTCGATATTAATTGCGATGCTGAGAGTTGATGCACGAAAAGTCTCAACGGAGCGTGTAGCGAAGACCGGTGATACAATGACAGGTGAACTCAGCATGAACGGCAACAAAATAACCGTTCTAAAAAATCCGGAAGGTCCCGAAGATGCCGCAAACAAACAATACGTAGACACCGTTGACTGTAAACTAGCCACGTTGCGGGCAGAGTATGATGTTCACGTGGGTGCGTTTACAAGATTTCGAAGAAACTATCAAAAAAACTGGTGAGACCGTGGATAAGTTCTTTGGGACTCCTCCAGTCATCGACGTAAAACTTTCTGAAATCAAGACCGACATTGACACGATCAAACAAACACAGCAGGATATCGTATCGGGAATTCCTGAGATCGTTAACAAAACCAGTTTGATTAAAGTCCCCACTGGAGTTACCCCCGGGCATATCACCAACATCGTATTCACGGTATCATCGGGATTCGCAACATGGTCCCGACAAAATAATACTATCAAATACACAGCAACAGCCACTGGCGTGTTCAGGTTGTCTGTGTTTTCCGCCGCTAAATTTGAAATCTTCACAACATATCCCTGGAGACATTCCACCGATAAGTATTCCGGGGTTGTAACTGTAATACTAAACAGCGGAACCGAAGAAATATTTATACTTGAAGCCGCAGACAAGAAATTAACCGCAACATCTTACTGGTGGTGTTTGGAATTCGTCGCAGAAACACCTCAATTGGTTACGTAAATAATAATAAAAATGAAATCAGCATCAACGACAACACTGTCATTAGACGCTCAGCAATACCGGTATGATCAGGTACGCGAATGGCAATCAACGTTGAAAAACACCATTGACAGATGCGTAACAAAAATAAAAAAATACAAACGGCGTGTAACCGTGCTAGACACAATAGTGTATTCGGTATTAGCGGTGGTTGCATCCACGGGTGTGCTATTGTCAGCGCTGACACCAGTAACTGCTGCAATCGCGATCACAATCACAATTTCAGCATCAACGACGATCGCAGGAGTTGCTAATATAATTGCAAAAAAAAATATCCTCGTGCGCGATAACAAAACTACACGAGTATGAGCGGCTAAACAGCGCGGCCAGCAGCGGTTACTCGAAATTATCCTCGTTGATATCATCCAGCGTAGACGACAACAACATATCAGATTCCGAATTCACGTTGATGTCTGGCATATACAACGATTACGAACGTGCGAAGAATCTTAATTTGAAAACGATGAAGATAAATAATGACGGAGATACTTCAAGAGATAGCCGCAAATACAACTCCGGTAAGGACCACAATGATATCAGTGTCCTCGACGCAACCTGAATTCGATATTAATTTTCCAACTGCAATTCCAGTCACCGAAATAGCACTGACACAATTACGAGTATATCACAGTTGGCCCAATATCAGGTCGACATCCTTTCACGGACAGTTGCCAAATAACTCATTTGTTTTTTCATATCAGAATAGCGCTGATGGCACACCAGATTGGAATACTATTACACTTCCCACTGGGAGTTATCAGATAGAGGAAATCAACAAAGAAATACAGCGTCAAATAAAACGTATCACCGGAAAGGAAGCAAAAATATCAATCACTGCACACGAGCTAACGTTGTCAACGGTCATCGAAATCTCAACGCCGGGTTACGCCGTTGATATCTATAACAGTTCAATCAGAACAGTATTAGGATGGCCTCGAAATCCACCACCGGCACCACCGACACCACCCCCTTTACCCGAAAAATCCGATTATATCACTGACGCGAAGTCATATCACGGAATTACACCCGGTTATAGGCCGCGTCTGGATGATATAAAAAGCTCAAAGGTGGATAGGTGGATCCCGCCTCTTAGTGACGGCGGCGATATTGTGTGCACTTTTACTCGTGCAACATATTCAACGGGAGTGGGAGGATTAGGATTTCGTGTTTATCAGAGCGAAATTACTTAATTTTTTAAAACTATTAATGTGGCGCACCGCACGCAACTAGCGCATCTACGGCAACGCTTCCAAGAACATCTTTCTGATGTAACAGGTTCACGTGGAGAAATTATTAAGCAAATCGAAATATTAAATCTGATTGCCTCAGATATGGAATATATTAACCAACGAATGATTCAGGTAGTAACTAACAGTAGCTCCATCATTAAACAACAAATTTTGGATAAGTACTCGCTGACCGAAGCTGAACTGCCGAATTTTAAATTACCAGGATATGTTTCCCCGGTCATCTTGCGAAAATTCGTCACTGATATCGTCGATGAATACTTCGATGACATACTTGCACAATGGAAGCGAATACTACCAGAACCCGTTATCTTAGCACACAATAATTCCACAGCGAGCGATGGCCGGCATATTTCTCCGGGCATCGTAGCAATCACTGATGTCGTCGCGGTCAATCTTGTATGTGATGTCATCGATGGCAGTTACAACATAGACACGACAACATCGAATCAAGCCCAGCAAGGGTTTATACTGTATTAATTTACTCCTAGAGAGCCACCTGGATTTTTGATTGTGCAAGAGCCAATCAATCCAGTATTTCTGCGGTGTCATAATCCGACGCTGACAAGGATAAATTTTAAAGTCACTGACCAGCAACATAGAATGTTGGACCTGCGTGGGGAGACTGTTAGTATTAATTTGCTGGTAAAGTCTTAAGACTTTCATCCTAAAGGATTTTCGTCCTAAGGACTTTCATCTTAAGACTTTCAATTAGCGATATCGCTATCATAATAATGTCCAAAAAATCTTCGAATTACCAACAGTATGATTCCGATGAAGATCTCTCTGACAGTGACTTTGTTGTCAGTGATGAAGATGAAAATGTGTCCGACATTTCCACTGACAGTGATTTCGCTGACAGTGACAGTGAAACACAGCGTGATTGTGAATCACAAAGTGATTCCGATGATAGCCCGGTTGGCGTTTCCAACGACATCACCATCAGCGACAGCACTGTCATAATAAATTATATTAAATGAACGCGAAAATAATAGTATGTATCAACACGTGAAATGTTCCATCGTTGACAAAAGCGCGCTTGAAGAATTCATCCGAAAAATATTTACCGGAAATCATTCCCCGGGCGTTGTTAAAATAATCATCGATAAGTACGGCAATGATGACATTTTACTGACAGATTTTCAGCTGAAGCAACTCCGCGAAAACAATATCACGATGATTACTTGTGATGCAGACCAAATCCTCAATGTTGCTCACTCGTGCATTTCACGGGATCATCTCGATAAGATCCTTAGGATTTTTAAAAATGTCAAAGACATTTCCATCCTGAAATTCGAAGAATTTCAAAAATATTTTACTTTATATATATTTTTTTTACCACTGACCAAAGTCACGGATTTGATGGGGCATTTGCTGGTAAAATTTAACAAAACAGACCAAAGTCACAGATTCATAACGGCATTTGCTAGTAAAAATCAACAAAACAGACCAAAGTCACAGATTCATAACGGTAATTGCCGGTGAAATTTAACAAAACAGACCAAAGTCACGAATTTTGTGGGGTATTTTGCTACGAAAACCAACGAAATCCGACAGTTGCAGAATTTACACAGTAAAAAAAAAATATTACTTTTTTTTACTTTCGATTTCACTTCTAGGTACCCGATTTCACTTCCTTGATTTTATCAAGGTATCTGACGAAGTCAAGGTGAGGTATTTACTTCCCGTTGACTTCGTGAGTGACTTCGTCATCCGTGACAAAGCTATCATTGACTTCAAAATTCTCTGGATTTTCATCCTTGACGCTGTCACCCTTGACTTCATCATCCTTGATTTTATCAAGGGACATACAATGCTTTAATTTCCGGACCCGGTTGTTAATTATCTTCTTTGTTTCATACTCGGCTGCCAGTGCCAGCCTGATCTTTTCGATTGCACGAGACAGTGGAACAAATTCATTTATTTGTGTCTCCGCTACGCTGGCTAGCGATTTATACAAATTATTTTGGATCATCTTTATGAATCGATATTGAGCAGGAAGAATATAACGCCCTGCGCACTTAGCTTCGTATAATGATTCAAAATCTGACAGAATAGTTTCAACATTTAGTAATATATTAAATCCTTGTTTTTCTAATTTTTTAATAGCATCAATCACATTATTGATATTTTCTTGATTCATATTTATATATATTTTTAAATATTTAAAATAAAAAAATCACATCTCCTTTGAGTCTCTAGGGTGTCTTATGACATCCTACCAAACTCAGGAGGGAGCGGAAACACTACCCCCGATGGAGCTCCTAAACTGCCAAATAACAGTCTAGAAAGCCCAGAGGGTGTGTTTGCGAAACGACGAGACATTCCCCATTTGTGAACCTCCTAGCTTACTCCTTGCTGATATGCTAGCAAGGCTCATATGGGACAACACATAACATATAACTTATCCTAGTACTTAATTCTAACTTATCCTAGGGACGGTACAAACATATAGTAGAAGCTATTTACAGCAGTTACAATTGTATATATAACTTATCCCTGGACTTAATTCTAACTTATCTTAAGACGGCACAAACATATGTAACTTATCCTACGCACGGTATGCGGGGTTATAATTCTACATCCAACAAGTTGCACACGTACCCCTGAAATCAACCCTGTTTTGGGGTAAAAGGTTACCCCAAAACGGGGCGATAACGGAGAAAGTTGTGCAACTTCGTTGGGTTTCGAAACCCCAATATGATATCAGGACGATATTGTATATAAACTGACTGATACTTGAAAATTCAGAAATAACTCAGCGTGATTTGTTTAAAACGTATTTTCTTAAATATGATCATGTGAAAAATACAGATGAACCATAAACCCGAACAAATGTAATAAAATAGTGATATTGTCTGTGAAAAAAAAAGATAAATACGAGTTTACCTTGATTTCATCAAGGACTTTGTCATTCTTGCACTGTCACCTTGATAGCATCAAGGGGAAATAAAGGGAAGTTATTTACTTCCTTGTGCAGAAAACCGTCTGCTGTTACCTGTAAAGTGTTATAGCGCGCTGTCATCCTTGACAAAGTCAAGGTAACAATGGGGAAATAATTATATCATTGACTTTTCACACAGTCACTGCAGAGTTATCTCCGTTGGAAAATTCTCTCGATTACAGTAAATTACCTAACAATAACGAAATATAATTTTCTGATTATTATATGTTTTTGACAACGCGGATTTGGTAATATTTTCTGCAACTTTTCCTACTGAAGCCACACAGATACCAAAATACTTGCCAGCTGAGGTCGTTGAGCGAAATATTATTTCTTCATTTGTATTTAAGTTTATGGAAACAACCTTCTTGGCTCTTTTATTGTTACAGCCAGTATTACCAGCTTTGCAATTTTCGCTCTGCGTCACAGCTCTTAAATTAGATAAATTATTATCAAGTTTATTTCCATCAATGTGATCAATTACAAGACCGTCTTTGATTATCCCAAAGAAACACTCGAACACGAACTTGTGGTTATAATAGTGTTTCCCGCCAGCAACCTTAAAATGGAGGTAACCAGCATTATTAACAGCACCAACTGGTTTTTTTCAATCTGTGATGTCTCCCTATTCCCTGTCGTGATGCTTCATAATTTTTAATGGTTGGATGTGAGACAAATTCTTGGCTCATTTATATAATAATGTATTTGTCTAATTTATAATTTGTCTGAAAACCTAGTTATATAATCACTCTCGGATTTTAGCGCGTCTCCGTTATTTTGTTTTATTGTAATATCGCTTGAGTTCACGGTATCGTTTCCCCCCGCACCCCGCACATAATTGTGTTTTACCCCTGACACCAATGCCACATCGAAGGCAACGAATAGGTCCTGTGATTCCTCGTTTGATGCTCTGTATATGTTCACCGCAGAATTCCTTCCTACAGGGCTTACCACAAACTGTTACAGATCCAACTTTTAACCATCTGCAGTTGTTCATTGTATATATATATATATATATAATATTTTCTTATTTAAATATTTGTCTTAAATATAACATGGAAGAGTTTTCGAGGTTATCCGCAGTTGGCGCCGGGAGATTCGATCTTGACAGGCTAAACCCGGATCCACGACGACGGCATCTAACTGATCTGTTTAATATTATCAACGAGGGTAAAAAAGAATTCAGCGACGACGGAGCCTCTCATGTATGGTCGACATTTAAAATTATCCGCGACGACGACGATGTCATCGATGAGAACATCATCGATGCTACAATGACTGATGCCCGAGCAAAAACAATTATTGATTATATTGATATTTATCAACGTGAAAAGAAATACTTTTTCAGAATAAAATTTATTGTCAACGTTGAAGACGATACGTGGATTATCCGTGACAAACTCGACCCTGTTCTTGCTAACGGAAAGACCGCTCTGTTAAGTAGCAATTGTAAACCAGGAATGTTGACCGGGATTGATATACCATATTACGCTCGAGCGTATCCTGTAACCGCAGTCATTTATGGAATATATCCTGTAAAAAACCAAAAATTGATAAACTCGCTCCGATGCGAATGACTGCGTCATTTACTTCGACGGTGTTAAATTGTGTAGCCGAGCGAGTAATGGAACATTTTAAAAACACAAAACGAGGAAACGGTTTAACCGATCTGCGACGTGAAAAAATAACAGTCTGGGGTGAATCGGTTAAAGATACCGGGGCAACAATAAATGATGTTGCTGCGCTATCAAGTAAATTAAAATGCTCAATAACAGTAAAAACACTAACCGGGGAAATATTATACAGTTCGAAGCATTATAAAAAGTCAGGAACACCGATTGAAATTATTGATCATAATTCGCACGCGTGGACTGATGCGGTTACAATATTTCCACGAGACCGTGTTGTCAAGTTTTATTCTGGAAACATATACGAGGTTATTTACGCGCTGAGTAAAACCGACCCTGTGTCGGTGTGGTTATTTAGGAGCTCCGAAGATTCCGAGTATGATCAATTTGTGAGACCTAACGGAGAATTATACAGAACAGAATCGTTGCACCAACAAATGAAAAAACTCGCAAAAATGTATATGAGAGATGCTAGCGATGAGCAGTTATTGGTTAATTGTTTTACAGTTCCAAGTGTTGCCGCTCACGCCGCCAGAGAAAGAAATTCGTGGAGACCAACCCGAAGTCAGTTTCTTTCAGATATGCAGTTAAGTTGTGTCGAGTATGGTCATGGCGGGTTGTGGAATACCCGGTATGACTACCGGGATATGATTTCCGTGGATATGATTGCCTGCTACCCAGGAAGCTTTCTCGGGAACGGCGAGTGTCGCGAATACTTTGCGCGGTTTGGACACCCCACGAACTCGATGACACGAGTCGCCGTAAACGGCAGTTTACCCGACGCTGACCTGACAGGATTTGCTCGTGTGACTTCGTTTGAATTCGCCACGGGACTTCATCCGATTTGTTATGTTTGGTTTGGCAGACACTTCGTTGAAAAGCGCTGGGTACCAATAGTGTTATTGCGATACATGCTTGACAGCGGAATACTGGTATCGTTGACTGTCAGCGAAGCAATCATATGTTATCGACCGCAGACATCAGTTTGGTTACCAACACCAGAACGTGTAACTCTCGATGAAGTTATCGGCGAGTATGCACGAGAGTGTCCAAATACCCCAATGGATGTCATTGTCAGTGAGGCTCCTAAAATTCTCAAGATCAAACTCAAAAACAGTGAAATCACAGCGAAAGATCTTGGACGAAGAATAATCGGTAAATTTACTCAGGGTGCAGCATTTGATCATAAAATGCATCACTCGCGGTTGATTATCGATGAAGCTGAATTGGATTTTATAATCGCTGACGCGGTTGCCAGAGACATATTTTGTAACAGGGAGGATGTGTTCTGTCCAACGGGAAAAAGTTGGGCACAATTGTAAGTTATATCGACGGAGAATCGCCTCAATACACACATTTGAGATCTTCAATGCTGGCTTATGTTTCTATAAATTTTGTTATCAATGGTAAATCGATTTCCTGGCCGTTACCATACTGGTATGGCAGTCAGAGTTGCCACGGATTCATTTTACATCGACAAGAAATATTCAGAATCACTGACCGATATAATGAAATTCTGCGGCGGAGATGAATGGGGTTCGTGGAGAATAAAAGCCGAGATGTTACACGAGTATTGTGAATTCGCTGATGTTGCAATCGAGGATAATTATTATAAATCAATAATGCCAGAAATATCTTCCGCACCGTCTGTGGATGATCCAATCACCAGACACAAAACTGTTTATTTGAACGGGCCAGGAGGGTCTGGTAAAACAACTCGAGCGATTGAATTATTTGGAAAATCAGATATGATTGTGCTAACACCTACACACAGGCTTGCCAGAGAGATGAAACAGCGAGGAGTCAATTCTTGTACTTATCACAGCTTTTTCAAATACAGCGGCGGTACGTGGACGCCAGATCGAATGGGAACAAAATATATCAATGATATAATAATTTGGGATGAGATATGTACGGTACCGCTGGAAACGTTAAAAACATTTCTTGATTGGCTGTTAACGAAAAATACTGCAGTCGTTATGTGCGGCGATCACGGTCAACCACCTCCGTTTGTCGGCGCATCTCTGCATGATTGGCTGAGGAATTTTGTTGATCATCACGAAGTAGTGTCTGATGATTACCGAGCACTTGATACAACGCTGAAAGAATTTAAAACACTAATCAGGCTACAACCGAATAAAATTCAATGTGAAATTATGCGCGAGATGATTCCTGAAACTTCGATGAGTGACTTTTTACGCGTGTGGAAACCAAACGATTTGATAGTGGCGAGTAGAAAGATAGTCAGAGACACACTTCAACAAGAGCTATTTCGGTTGCAACAAGAAAAGTTTCCAATGCTGCCAACGCCGTTATGTTATAGACCAACTGATACGCGGTTACAAAATATAGATGTTGATATTCCAGGAAAGACAGAGAAACAGAATTTAGTATTGAATGATATTGTGCTAGTTGACATCGATGCTGTTGAGGATGCACTAGCGATGAATAAATCCCCGTGGACGCTAGGATACGCAATGACCATTCATTGTTCTCAAGGACTGACTATTTCAGATACAACTGTCTGGATCATTGATGATCGAATCGAATGGTCAAACTTAGTCTACTTAGCGGTGTCCAGAGTCAGAAGAATATCTCAACTGCGAAGAATTGTCTTGAATGAATCCTTCGATTTTGAGTCAAACGCTGATAAAAACAACACCAATGGTGATGTAATAAGAAAAAAACTCGCCGGTTACAAACAGAGTGACAAAAAAAATAATCGCGATTTTGATCTTGATGTTGACTTCGTTGTTGCGCTGAAACAACAACAGAATAATCACTGCGCGAGCTGTAATTGTATAATGCTATGGCAGTATTCGAAACAAAATTCAAGACAATTTACCGTAGATAGAAAAGATAACAATCGCGGTCATATACGTGATAATGTCATGTTGACCTGTCTTGAGTGTAATCGACGTCGGGGTGCCACCGCTAGTTAAGTCACTTCAGTGATTTTGGCGGCAACTGTGTGTCCTCGGGAATTACCTGAAGTTGCTCACGGGTAAATCCGCGTTGAGGAGCAGTTGAATCCAACCTGTAGATTGCTGGTCTGGAAACGCTTGCGTTTCTCGCGGTGGATCTTTTCACGGTGGATATGCTATGTGTGGTAACACTCCAAATGGGATCAGTCGCTCTGCGTTTACCACCTTCAAGTTCGCCTGGTTCATATAAATATCTTACAGTAACATTACCCAGTATCGGCTGCGCTGAAGAATCACGTCGTACGGGTATATTTTTTTCGTGATCGCGATGGAAGGTTTCATGTTGGTTGTTCGAGTTATTTCATTATTTAGCGCAGTTATCACGCTTGGCAATCTTGCAACCCATTCACGCGATCTCGCATCTTGAATAAATTCCTTCGCGTATTGATATCCAAATAACCGCTCAGCAAGTGTTCGATTGAATCGCTCAACAATTGCCTGATCACGATGAATTTCAGTGTGTCCTCGTCGTATGGTGACGTTATGTTGTTTCATCAACGATGACACCGCACCTTGAAATTCTTTGCCAGGATCAACTTGTAATAAATTTGGCCATCGCAGAGGTCCTCGCCGAAAAATTCTCTCAAACGCAGAAGCAACCTCAGATGCTATTTTAGTTGTTAACGGTTCCGCATCTTTGTATCTACTGGCAACATCAACTATGGTTAACGCGTACTTGTATGTGCGTCTTCGGATAGTATCGTGTGGCAGAAATAATATATCAGCTTGATGAACCTCATTTGGTACACTAACATCAAAATGCGCGAAGTGAATTTGTTTAGGGCGCGGTAGATAAATTTGCCATATTGCCTGTCGGGATAACCAATTTTTGGCAGTAACCGCCGTAACTTTTGCTGCTTCAGCGAGTTTACTAATTGCCGCGTTACCTCTCCAGTATCCGCTTGGGGAATAATAAATCGACTCCATTATATACCAGTACCTAACGCTAATTTACCTTTCATTGCAGTTTTTATCAACCAGGATGTTAACCTTTCGCTGATAGATTTATCAGGGATGGCACTTAACGCATGAATTAATTTCACGTCCGCGAGATGGCGCTGTTGCAAATCCTTGCTTCGGTAAGCTACATCATGAGCATGGCACGCTGCATCGATAGCGTTTATCGGATACTCACCGGGTTTTGGTTGATCCTGAGCATCAAGTCTGATATCAAGTCGGGTTCCTGGACCACAGTAATTATATCCTGGAAGATGTTTTTCTCCTGGGTATTTAGCCCACGGAGCTCCTGGCAGCGCTGTTAACTTGGCTGCGATATCACCTCCGCTTTTTTTTAAATAAATCTAAATTTTTTTGTGCCACATCGTTCACACTTGCCTGTAAGCGCTTGTCGATTATTTTTTGTTGTAATTGTTGTTGTATCCGTAGTTCGGGTACGTGCTCGGCATTTCACAGAATATAAATCCATATTTATTTTATGATATATCTAATGGAGATTACTGACTTTTCTGCGTCAAAGCGACGAGAGCCAATTAAACATAACTCAGTGCTACCAAATTCTGTTCGAATGATTATCATAGGTCCATCTGGGTCGGGTAAGACACAGTTGTTACTTAATTTAATAATGAAGTGGATGAAGTGGGATAAATTATATTTGATAGCACCGTCAGTGGACGATCAGCGGTGTTATCAAGTGCTAAAAGATTTTAACGAAAGTGCAAAATCGATAATGGAAAATCAAAGTGATTTTCACGAAGATGTTATTGATTTTATAACTGACATCGAAGAAGCTCCATCCGTCGACGACATTGATGGATCAATTAACAACCTAGTTGTGTACGACGATGTGATGTTGGATAAACAAAAAAATCCAGCCAGAATATTCTCCCGTGGTCGACACAAAAACACTGATGTCATTTATGTGACACAACGTTATACACAAATTCCAAAAGTGATCAGAGATAATTGTAACGTTCTTGCGGTGTTTAACGGAGTTGACGCACACACGCTGAGAAATATTCATCAGACTTGGTGCAGTGGTGACATGGACCTCAATAAATTTAAAACTTTCTTTAGTCATGCTCAACGAAAACCACACGGGTTTGTGACGATAAATTAACATGATCCTCGGACACGATACCGAGTTGGGTTAGATACATTTTTTAACTAAAAATCCTAAAATGATAGCAGCAGAGAGACTGAGCCACCAACGTCGCCGTCGCCGCCCCCCCCCGTGAAGAAACTATTTTTTATAGTGAGTTATCGCTGTTGAAATAACCCCGTTAGCCAGAAAAGAGGATTTAGTCATCATAGTTTCTGGCTAGAAGGGTTATTTTTGTGAAATAAGACCTTCTATCAGAAGAGTTTTCGATAGATGGTCCTGTTGGACGAAAAAGTTGGTGGGCCCAGTCTCTCTGCTGCTACAGACAATGTTAGTAACAAAAAAGAACAACTAATTATCATCTCAAGGATTGAAAAGTTATGGGCCGGGCAGTCAATAATTTAACAGGACGGATATCTAGGCGGACAATGCCATATTATAATAGGCACTTCATGAAACGAACGTATAATTCATTAGTCCATGTAAGTGTCCGTTTGTACGTATTTACCTAAAGATTTATGCTACTTCTTTTTCCGACGAAAGCAATACATTCGCGATAAAGAAAACTAGATGAAATATAAAAGGGTTTGAACATAATCCTTCTTTAGTAAGTGATAAAAGATAAGGTACGTTCGTCTTAGAAATTATATATTAACATTTTGTGATGCATAGGTTGCACTTTTTGTACTGAAAGTAGCTATACGTTTACTTACTCTTTCTTGTTTCTCTCTTTCTTCCTGAAATAATAGAAAATAAATCTAATATTAGACAAGGTGGTATACTGTCCACTTGTTTACTCTCAAAAGAGGGAGTATACATGCATGCACGTATTCGCAACAGAAATACTGTGTAAGACATAGAGTTCAAGCCATTACATGAAATAAAGTAATCCAAAACAGTTGTCGTTTGAACTGATCTACTGTATGGTTTGTCTCGTATATAAATCTTATTTTCAACTCTTCTTCCGTTTCTTTATCCTGAATAGATAACTTTTAAAAAGCTGTAAAGTTGACTGCCATTTAGTACTTCTTCGTTCATGGGTAAAATGTACAAAGCGCTGATGATCACAACAACAAATAAAACTGCAGAAAGCCCATAATCAAATCTCCAATGTATTTGTGCAATTTGTTTTTTGCTCGTTTTACTTATTTCGTCCTCAAATTGTGCTCATAATAGTATCAAGTCACCGAATTCTCGATGACCATGTGGACCAATAACAGAAAACTGTAACGTGGATACGGTATGGTGGGCTCAGGAAACTGGACAGAGAAAATTATTTTTTTTCCGAATAGTGTAACGTTTTCAAGGATGCTCATGTGCTTATTTCGTCGAAGACATTAATTGTAAATTTGTTTTTCCAAATCCAAGATTTTTCTTCATTAATTGAAATTATATAATTGAAGGTATTATTTTTGTGCCACAAAATCATGCAGCGACTTCCACATTACAGTACAGCAGAAATGTGTATTTTCTTTACGTCGGTGTCATTTTAAAGAAAAAGGAAATAAAATTATGGATCAAGCACATAGTCATAAGATGGCAAATGTTATTTCAGTACACTGGTATAAATTGGCAGTGTATATTTAATTATTACACAAAATAATGATATAAAGTGTTTTATCAATATATTGGTATGAACTTTATTGAGAGACAGACTAAAAGAATCTGATTAGAAAATCAGTTCATGTTACAGCGTTTTTATACCAGTCTGGATACATATGTCTAGAAATGTTAGGCAACGTCCATTGCAACATTTGTGACAAAGTTGCATGTTTCATTTTCATTCTCTGGGGCATAGCCTTACATGATATAATTATCGGAGTGGATAACTATAACACGTGGTATCTTGTATAACAAAATAAGATGCCAAAACATAAAGATCTAAATTATGATTAAGAAAGACGAAAAGCAATATAAAATTAGGCGTTCAACGTTTGCTATCAGCTAATTTAGCGCTGTAATGTCCCCATTCTACACTGTTAAAATTAGAACATTGTTTATGCGAATATGTAAAATACGTAGATCATGGCCTGTCGTGATACTGATATGTTATTTTCGGTCCCTTACATCCATCGAACCAGGATGACATTTTACCGCATGATATACCATCAGGTTGGTTCTATGCTAACCGAAAGCCTCATTGAGCAAATGAGGTGATGTGTGGCTCATGTAGGGTAGTATGAAAACGTTTTAAAAAAGGCAATAAGTGAAAAGCTCTAAGTATATAATGTAGAATAGTCGAATGAATCGTGCTTAATGCCAAATACAAATGATGAAATATATTTCTAATTATTTTATCATTTGTCATTTATGTGTAGCTGATATACTGCAAAATGTATTGTTCCAAAAAGATGACATTTGCACGTCACCTTTGAGAGAAAAGTCCTTGACTTTATCAAGACATAGCTAAAGTGCCAAGAACTACGTATGTATTTCAATTATAAAAATTACCCGCTACATAACCTTTTCTTGTATGATCAAGTAAATATCTTAAGTTGTTGTTGCTGCTGCTTTGGGGAAACGGCATTCCTCATCGCAAGATAGGCTATACATGACGGCCAGTATAACTAGTGGACGAAAACTTCGCAAAACAAAATCCGGTGAGAACCAATGACCAACGGGAAGCTAAAAGAAAACTTTCTCACGTATCTGTATTGTCTGAGTCTGAGGCTCGAACCCACGCGGACAGGTTTGAGATTGCAGTGATCAGTAAAGGCGAGTGCTTTAAAACACTAGGCCACCCAGGACCCCTCTTAAGAATTATTATGGTACAAACCCTATCGCAATATTGCATTTCATTCACAAGTGGCAATAACAAAAAGTTCAAGATGGTCATATTGGTGGCCATATTTTACCTCAGCTCGTTCAAATTTTTATCATTATAATCATCTTTTTAAACATATCATGTTGACATGCCCATCCATTCAGCAGGATTAGCGATAACAAGATTTACAAGATTACCACCCTTTTCCAATTCATCCGTTATACATATTGTATTGCTGATATTCCCATCCTATATGTAGTTACAATATTACTTTATTCCTGTAATATCTGTTTCTTTGATTACATTAGGGTCGATTAAAAAGAAGGTTCAATCCGACTTGTTTTATTTTGTTTGTTATTGAACTTATCTTATTACGTTTAAGTTTTCTCTAATATTCTTCCGTACTGCATCCATGTTTGATCTTGAATGGGTAATATGACATTCGATACATCTGTCCAAGATGTGTTTCCGCATCGCACATCTAAAATGTTTTTATTGTACATCCAGCATGGAGCTACCTTTGACACATGAAATAATTAAACAAATAGTCGACTGGTAAACTATCGGGAATAATCAATTGCTATAAATTTGAAACATATTGTGTGTGATTTTATTTTTCAAATCAGTGACGGGTCGGCAGATGGGATTATGGTGAATAAAGTATCAGCCTAAAATTGCCGATTTTGCCCCTGGGGCGTAATAAACGATAAGTAGCTACATGGATTTTCTAGGAAATTCACATTACCTACCGACAAGAAATTATTCTTGGGGGTTGACAACAATATTTTAGACAGAACGCTTTATGATGAGGTTTCAGCTGATTCTGGTGTGCTCAGTGTCACGAAACATGACAGAGAGGGACGATTCATGTACTCTGCCGATGAAATCGTATATAGGACGGGAGTCATAAAAAACAGTATCAACATAAAAATAGAACTGTACAAAATATAAAACAATTAGGATGCGCGAGATTAAAAGAAAATTTTCAACATGAAAATAACAGATTTTTAAAAACAATACAAAAAAAAAAAAATACAAATTCGGATTCCACGAGTTTTGAACTCAAGACCTCTTGTTTGGCAGACGGGAGTCATAACAGAAAGTTTCGACATAAAAATGAAATAAGTTTACAAGGTGACCGCTCCAGTGGCCTAGTGGTTAGAACGTTCGCCTCGGATGTGGGAGGTCGCGGGTTCGAACCCCAGCCGATTCATATCAAAGACTTATAAAAATGTTACTAACAACTGCCTCCCTTGGCGCTTAATACTAGGACTGGTTGACCTGGTGTCAGGATAAAGTGACTGGGTGGGATATGATGCAAAATGCCCCACTGATATACATAACTATAAACTGTCGCAATGCAGACATCGTAGCGATATGACTGAAAAAATGTTAAAGCTAGGTTGAAAGTCCATAAACAAAAAACATAAATACAAACAGATCAAAATCAGAGGCTTTAGAATGCAATCGTTTCTGTTTCCTATATTCGAATGATAAATTGTATACAATGCCGATCAACGCTATAACAAAGACTAATATTATACATTGACTATATACAACCTAAAAGTTCATTCGATACCCTTCTTCTCTAAACATTCATAGCACTATGAGTGCTCAATCAAATCAAACGGCTTGAATAAGTAAGTAGAAGAGAACATAATATGATACCAGGTCTGCTTAGTTATTGACTGAAGTCTAAACATGTTAGTAGGTTTGTATGGGAGAGTACCCTTCTTAAAATCCAGACTGAGTTTCATAGATTATCTCCCTTCCAACTGTCCATGCTGTCAGTCTGTTTATTCAAGATAGTGCGAAGTTCTTGTTTAGCACAACGATACGTGTAACACCTTGACAATTGTTGGGATCATTTAATACAGTTAATTTATTTATTTGCCAAAAGATAACTTTTATCACGCATGGCTGTTAGATTGAAATACAGAATAAGACAAGTGTGTCAATATTGGAGTAGTTCATGTCAGAGTTTGTTTCAATATCCCATTGAACATACTCCAAAGTAATTACGTATAGTTTAAAGCATTAACGTTGAATACTAATGCTTAATACAGTTTATTATGATTCATACAAATATAGTCTCGTTATATATAATTAACCTTCATCCATTTCAACACAATGACTATACCCGCCTCAACTGGATCTTTTTTTTTTTTTTTATTTTTATTTTTATTTTTTTTGAAAATAAGTTGCATGGAACGTGAATGTGGTCACTACCGGCGCTACCATATATGCAAACTAGGCAGCCGCCTAGAGCGCTGATTTCAGGGGGCGCATTTCTCCAAATCAACAACAGTTTTGAAAGATAAGTAAATAAATTTCTGCTTTATTGAGGATAGTTTTTTTATCCTAGTTCATTTCATACAGGGACAAATAATCGGGTAGATTTCAGTCTGACCGAAACACCCGGCTGGCCGGAACAAGCAAAATGAGTGAGTGAAAATCACGCGTATACGAAACTTTGAGAACGTCATTACGTTCGCGTGTTTTTATAGGCCACGAGTTTTTCCGTGGAATCACGCGTATACGAAACCTTCAGTTTGCCGCGGAAACCAAATTGAGGGGGGGTAACTCCTTATTCTAATGGTATAAACAAGGAAAGAATTGGGCAGACAAATTTGCCCATTTCATGAACTGGGCAATTTGACAGATTGTCCGTAGCACATATATATATATATATATATATATATATATATATATATATATATATATATTTTTTTTTTTCCAGCGTGCCATGGCGGATAAAAAGTAAAAACCTCTGGAGCCCAGTACCGCAAATGATAAGCAGAACAAATTAAGGGGCTAGCAAAGCAAGAGGAGTTCTTCCTGAAATACCTTCGTCCCGAGAAAGCAAAACAAGAACACGATGAGTGTGCTCTTGCTGAAATTAGCACTGGGGGCACTGAATGTTGTGAACCTACTACACTTGATCAAAACTCTAGAACTGAAGCTGCTCAAACTGGGGATATTTCTGGAAGTCTTATAGAGGATGAGTAAGAGGACAGCAAGAAAAGTGAGAGTCCTGCAAAGTCCCCCAAAAAAGATGTTATAGCACCAAGCTTGGATTACAGTGATCCTGTCACATGGCCTTCCTGTTGTAATGATAATTTGCGACAGCTTCTAGTACAATATGGTCCACAACAGGTTGTATTAGATGATTTTCCTAAAGACTCAAACAACAGAAGATTTTCTCCTATACACTACAAGAGGAGACTGACAAATGATGAAGAAGTGCGCCGTCACTGGTTAATATATTCAACCTCAAAATATGTGGTATTTTCTTTTTGCTGTAAGTTATTCAGCACAAAAAATATTGCATCATCTCTCCAACAAACAGGTTAAAAAGACAGGAAGAACATTGGGTCAAGTCTTTCTTTACATGAGAGGACTGCTGACCATTTAGAAAACTATCAATCCTGGCGTGAACTTGAACTGCGCTTAGCTAAAGGAAAAACAATTGATGATATCGACTAACATAAAATTAGGCAAGAGGAAAATTATTGGCATCACATTTTGCAATGCTTAATTGCTTTGGTACGAGTTCTTGGCATGCAAAACTTAGCATTCTGTGGTAGAAATGAAATTTTGTATTGCTCTGGTAACGGAAATTTTTTCAAGTTTGTAGAATATCTAGCCCTTTTTGATCCTATCGTGAATGAACATTTGCGTAGAGTTAAGAATCCCGAAACACTGGTTCACTATCTTGGAAAAGATATCCAAAATAATCTTATACAGCTTCTAGCCAATGCTATAAGAAAGCAAATTTTAACTCGTGTAAACTCTGCTAAATACTATTCCATAATTCTAGATTGCACACCTGATGTAAGTCATATTGAGCAAATGACAATGATTGTCCGTTTTGTTGATGTAATCAGAACATCAGATAATGGGATACCTGAGCCTGAAGTCATCATACGAGAACATTTCCTGGGATTTCTTCCACTAAAGGAAACTACAGGCGCCTTTATAGCAGAAACCTCTTATTGAACAGCATGGGCTAATTGGATTATTAATTGAAAATATGCGTAGTCAAAGTTATGATAATGGGAGTAACAAGAAAGGTAAAGAAAATGGCGTACAAAAGAGGATCCTAGACATAAACCCACGTGCTTGTTTGTGACCTGCAATGCACACTCTTTAAACCTGGCAGTCACTGATGCAGCTAGGTGTTGTCTTGAAGCAACTGCTTTCTTCAATATTGTTGGGCAGATCTATAACTACTTCTCTTAATCAACTAAGACTTGGAAATTCTAACCAGTCATATATCAGACTTGGGGATAACTGTTAAACCATTGTGTGAAACGAGATGGGAGAGTCGGATAGAATCTCTGAAGCCACTAAGATATCATCTAGATGATACATATGATGCTCTGATACAAGCTTATCAGGTCCCTCTGGCAATAATTCCCGAGATGAAGCCAGGGCCCTTGCTGGTGCAATCAGTAAGTTCAAAATTTTAGTATCACTCGTTACTTGGTACAACATCATGTTTGAAGTCAATCTTACAAGCAAGGTAATACAAAGTCAGGAAGCTGATTTAAATGCAGCTATGAGACAGTTGCAGACAACTAAGAAATATATTGTGGACTGCAGGTCTGAAAAGGGATTTCAAAATGTTTTGGTAGATGCTACTGAAATTGCAAATGAACTAGAGATAGTACTAGACTTTGAAACAGATCAAATTAGAACCAGGATAAAGAAACGGCAGTTTGAATATGAGGCCCAAGAAGAGGCACCCAAAGATCCAAAACAGAAATTTAAAGTAAGTTTTAGACATGGCAATACAATATATTGATGAGAGATTCCTACAGCTACAACATTATAATTCACTCTTTGGCTTTCTGTATAATATATACAATGTAAAGGATAAATCTACTGATGATATACTTAAGGACTGCAAGAATTTGGAAAAATCTTTGATGCATAATGTATACAAAGATATTGATGCTGAGGATCTATGCTATGAACTTTTAGCCATAGCTCGAAGACACCCAAAGTCTATGTCACCAAACAAGTACTTCTTTTCACACTCCAACAAAAAATTTGGATAATTTCCTTAATGTTGCTATTGCATTAAGGATCCTTCTCACACTTCTAGTATCTGTGGCAAGTGGTGAGCGCAGTTTCTCAAAGCTCAAGCTTATAAAATATTACATTCGCTCTACAATGTTGAAAGGGAGACTAGTTGGCTTGGCAACTATATCAACTGAACATGCTCAGGCTTCATCACTTGATTTAGCTGAATTGGTTAAAAACGTTGCTGAGGAAAAGACACGCAAAGTGAAATTTTGAATTGTCTTTCTGTTTGCATTTATCCCTCAACCAAATTTGGTTTCAGGTGTATTAGTATTGAGTGTCTCTTCAACTGTCCATAATGCTGTTAGTTCATCACCAATGTCTATCTTTATGTTTGTTTATTCTTGTCTTAATTTTTGCAAATAAAATAGTTTCAAGTAGTGCTTTTTTTTTGGGGGGGGGGTCTGGACATTTTAGCACAGAGGTCTAAGCTCAAATGTTGAAATATTTTTCTTAAAATTTATTGTTTATAAATTTTGAAATTGATATTTTCCTGGGGGTAGTGGTGCCAGAATCTAACCTTGCCTAGGGCGCAAGATAGTCTGGCGCCGGCCCTGAATGTGGTTATTATTAAAATATGCAGGTTTTGTAACACACTTTACTACTATGATCCTTCAGTGTTTTGATATATTGCTGCATGCCACTCCTTTGATCATCTTTCTTGCCAGCAATGCGTTTTATTTGCATAATCTATTGGAAAGTGTCCATCTACATTATTTAAATAACCGAGAAAAATGAGGGGCATGGACAGTTGTTAAATGGTCTACAGGTTTCACTGTCTTGGAATTGTGAGGGTCAACCTCTAGTATTTACAGTTCAAGGACTTACAGAGACATCTGTGGTCAGTACCTTTACCAATAATGTAAGGCGGTAAATATTTCCGTTGGAACTAAGAAAACTTATTATTCAATAAAGGAAGAAATGAAAAATTTATATTTTTACAAAATACAGCTGCAATTGTCAAGAAATGATACTTACTAGGCTCAACTCGGTAGAATCTCGCATCATTCCAATCAAGAGAATGATTTCGCTAAGCTTGATTTCAACTGGTAGAAACAGGTCTTTCTCCATGCGTGTCATGGGTTTTTGAACAGTTTCTGACATTGCCGTAGAAAGTAATTGTTCAACATCTGGGCCTTTATTCATTATATCTATGTCTGTTCCTTGATCAATTACCTTTCTCGCATTCTCATTTGCGGTAGAACACGTTTTCAATTCCTCATTCATAGCTCTTTTGAGAGCTTCATTTTGTTGTCTTAGGTCTTTATAAACATTTTGTATTTTGTCTTTCATTTTTGCTACTTCTTGATCAATTACTTTGATCAACTGTAAACGCTGGTCCTCAAGAGCTTTTATTTCTTTCTTCTCTGCGTCATCAATCTTCCTATCAAGAGCTTCTGCCTCTCGCGCAGAAACAGTTATACGTCTCACCTTGTCCGAGCACTTGTTCATCTTGATCTGTATGGTCTTTTTCACTTCAACTGCAGCATCAGATACGGCTTCTGTAGCATGATGATCGTGCTTACCTGCTTTGCACAGAACGCAGATAAGTACTTTACAGTCTTTGCAAACAAGCTTTATTTCCTCCTCTGGGTGTTGATTACAAAATATTCGTTGCCGAATTCTGCCTTTCATTTCAGGCTCCAAGGTTCCCAGATCACTTATTTTGTGATGCCTGCTCGCTTTCGATTTCTCGTGGACATAGCAACATGTCTGGCACAAGTTCTCCTCACAGTCCAAACATCTACTGCATGCCACGCTTTTTGGACCACAAATATCACAGGGAAAATTCTCACCCGAGTCACTATCGATGTAAAAGTTTCCTTGAAAGGCAGAAAGGCCTCCAGCAGGTAATTCTACACTTTTCCTGCACATTGGGCAATCAAATCGACCGTTACTAAGGTTAGCCCTTACATAATCCTCCAGACATTTGTAACAGAAACTATGGTGACAGGGTATTAGTTTAGGATTCTTGAAACTCTCCATACAAATGCTGCACTCCTGTCGTCTCGCTGCCATTTTGGAGGTACTTTCGTTTTGTGTGACTAATATAAATACGGCTACATAGGTTTCAGCCAAGCGCATGCTCAGTCTCACATAACTTTAATATCAGCCTATTATTCCATTATGATTTAATATAATGCAAACACAAATCTTAGAAAATAATTGAAATAAGTCTGCTTCCGTCTGTTTTCAGTATAATTATCATTTTAACATTTTACAAACTAAAGAATTATGACCTAGAATTATACACACTGACCCAGATTATATCCAAGTCAGGCACAAGTGTACAATGAAGATAGCGTTGCAAGGGACATTACCTTTGTAGGCTGGTCACTGGTTGATTGATAATAATAATAATAATAATTATATATATATATATATATATATATATATATATATATATATATATATATATATATATATATATATATGTGTGTGTGTGTGTGTGTGTGCTATGAAGGACGTATATGTACACCTGTGCTTGTATGGTTGCTTGCGATTTATTTACAAATCATACAATTTATGATACATGTACTATATAACCCTACAAGGGTAGACACCTCTCTCTACTTGCGCGATGTATGTCACAATGAACGCTCATGTATGAAGATACACGTTTCGTAGCGTAAATTTCAGATTCGATCTTACGACCTGGCAGAAATGGCCTAACGATGTTCCTATCGAAAACTGGTTTTGGTCTGGTCTGGTACCCTGACTGTCCATAATGTTTATGGCGATAGTTAGGTGGTTGTCATAAAGCATTTGCGTTATTAGGCTCCAACTTGCAACAGGCCATTTTTTCTAGAAATTGCGCGCAACAACTTGGAATTCCAAATTTTCAGAGGTATTAATCAGTGTGTTTGTATGTGAGTTATGTACTTTGAAATTAGAGTAAGTATAAGAAATAAATACTCAGATTACTACTCTGCTATCTAATTATTTCATATTAGTTTTCAAAGATCAAAATCTATCTCTCTCTCTCATCTTTATATTTATGTCATCTAATTTTTCTTTTACATGTCATTTTTAAAAACAAATAATTGTACTTGAAATATGTTTGAGAAAAAAATGTTTGTACCTGAAGTATATGTTTGAATGAAAATATATGTAATGTTTGCATGTGTGTAAGTGTGATTTGGATTTTTTTATGTAACTTAAACAATTCTTCTGTCATATTGCTATGATGTGTGCAGTGTGGCAATTTATAGTCATATACAGCACTGGGATATCATGATGCAGACATGTAGCATCATGTCCCACCCACTCACATTTTCCTGACATCCACCCACTCACATTATCCTGACATCAGGCAGACCAGTCCTAGTACTAACCTCTTAATGCTGAGCAGCAAGGGAGGTAGCTTCTAATACCATTTTTATAAGTCTTTGGTATGACACGGCCAGGGTTCAAACCCACTACCTCCTGTATCTGAGGTGGAAGCTCTAACCACTTAGGCCACCAGAGTAATTGTAATATTTGTACTTGAAATATATATTTGAAATAATATATAAAATAAAATAATATATTTAAATTTTGATTTTTTTATTTCTTATTCTGTATTGATTTATTTTGTTTGTTTTTATAAGCACTAATATTCCTTCTTTGTATTATGTTTGTAACAAGTTTGATTTTGAGTTGCTGTAAAAGAGTGAGTCAATACAGTTTGTTTACAATATATCCTGGAGTCATGGAAATCCTGGAAAAGTTGGTAAATTAGAGAAAAGCATTAACTTGAACAGCTTTTTAATTTTCATAAGTCATTCAAAGTTTTGGAAAAGTCATGGAATTCAGTTATTTTGGATTATCCAGTGGCATTTTCTTTGATAATGTAAAAGTTTTATCAACCTACCTAACTTTAACAATGGATTTGTTGTAGTAGCTTCCCCTAAAACTTAATAGTCAGACTGCATCCAGGAATCAGACTGTGACCATTCAAAATCATTATACTCACGTCACTCAAAATAGAATGATCTCTCTGTTAGGATGAAGTATGCCTTAAGCCAGCTGTAAAATAATTGTTGGTGTTAAATTTACTTGTAAGGTAAGTATTAGAGGTCATAATTTAATAGGTACTTTGAAATTGTTCAAATGTTCTTGGAAAAGTTTTGGAATAGTCAGTGGAATTACATGTTTACATGTTGCAGGAACCCTGTATTTAAGTATGTTGCAAAGAACTAGTTGTAAAAAATATAAAGTCACTGAGGAACATTTTCATATTTGACAATAATGAAGGTTACACCTAGCTGTTCAATTATGTATTAAGTAAATGTTCAGACTTTGGTCCTTAAAAAATAGTTTGAATGTAGGAAAGATCTAATTGGACCATTGAAAAAAATTCATAGATATGAAGCCTTTGTACAAATTGTTGCCTGATGTCTTAAACAGAGAGTTGTTTCATGAAAAGTATATTTGGAATGCATTACAGATCTAAAGGAATTGTTACTATCCCCCAAAGAGTTATATTTTACAGTCACAAAGATTTTCCCAAGTAGTTGCATGACACCTGCATGCCATTTTTGGAAATTTAATCATCTAAAATTATGTGAAGTTTTAAGGGACTTCATTGCAGAGTAAGAATATATGGAAAATATAAAAGTCTTAAGGGATTTTCACTATTGCCCTATATAATTATATTTGACTGTTATGGGGGTTATTCCAAGAATATATGGAAATGTAAAAGTCTTAAGGGATTTTCACTATTGCTCTATATCACTATATTTGTCTGTCATGGGGGTTATTCCAAGAATATATGGAAAATATAAAAGGTCTTAAGGAATTTTCACTATTGCCCTATAGAACTCTATTTGTCTGTAATGGGGGTTATTCCAAGAATATATGGAAAATATAAAAAGTCTCAAGGGATTTTCACTATTGCCCTATAGAACTATAGTTGACTGTTATGGGGGTTATTCCAAGAATATATGGAAAATAAAAAAGTCTTAAGGGGTTTTCACTATTGCCCTATAGAACTATATTTGACTGTTATGGGGGTTATTCCAAGTTGTTGCATTATGCTTTCATTTCATATCTTTCAAATTTAGTCACAAAAAGACTATTTCAAAGGTAGGATGTGAATTCTTGCATCAAACATATATTTTGGAAGACCTTTAAAGTCTACAGGGATTTTCACTATTGCCCCATAGACTAATATTTCATGGTTATGGGAGTCATTTCACAATACATGCCACCATTTGGGGGAAATTTAGTCATGTAAAGACCATTGTGAAGGTAATATAGGTCATCAAAGGAGTGGTTGCAAAAAATGAATAGTTGGATGATATTAAAGGGTAAAAAGATCTTGTTACTATTACCCCACAGAAGTTATTGAGGGATTATTCCAAGTTGTTGCATGATGCGTGCATGTAATATTTTGATCTTGTTACTATTACCCCATAGAAGTTATTGAAGGATTATTCCAAGTTGTTGCATGATGCTTGCATGTAATATTTTGATCTTGTTACTATTGCCCCATAGAAGTTATTGAGGGATTATTCCAAGTTGTTGCATGATGCTTGCATGTAATATTTTGATCTTGTTACTATTACCCCATAGAAGTTATTGAAGGGGTTATTCCAAGTTGTTGCATGATGCGTGCATGTAATATTTTGATCTTGTTACTATTGCCCCATAGAAGTTATTGAACGGTTATTCCAAAAGTTGTTGCATGATGCTTGCGTGTAATATTTTGAAGTTCAGTCCTAGAAAGATTGATTTAAAAATAGGGAAGGTCTTGAGGGGAGAAGTAGCACAAAATTAATATTTGGAACATATTAAAAATCCAAAGGGACTGTTACTATTGCCCTGCAGGCTTATATTTCACAGCCTAAGGTGTTTATTCCATGTTGTTGCATTATGCCATTTGCCTTTTTTTGTTAGTCACTGCTATGGGGGTTATTCCATGTTGTTGCATTATGACATTTTGCCTTTTTTTGTTAGTCACTGCTATGGGGGTTATTCCATGTTGTTGCATTATGACATTTTGCCTTTTTTTGTTAGTCACTGCTATGGGGGTTATTCCATGTTGTTGCATTATGACATTTTGCCTTTTTTTGTTAGTCACTGCTATGGGGGTTATTCCATGTTGTTGCATTATGCCATTTTGCCTTTTTTTGTTAGTCACTGCTATGGGGGTTATTCCAGGTTGTTGCATTATGCCATTTTGCCTTTTTTTGTTAGTCACTGCTATGGGGGTTATTCCAGGTTGTTGCAAGATGCTTGCATGTCATTTTGGGGAATTTAGACTTAGAAAGACTGATTTTAATGTAGGAAAGGACTTGAAGAGAGTCTAGGATCTATGTAGTTAATAATGTATGGATGTAGACATAAAAAGTGATTGAAAAAGAAATTTGAGTTTTTATTTTAAATATCTTCCTTACATGATTTTACAACAAATGAGCATGATATCATCATGGAAGTAAAAGGTATGACACATATTATTGCAAATGGTTACATCTGAGTAATTTCTAAAATAAATCTTATGTTGGATTAAAGGTATTGTCATTTAATATGTGGTAGAAATGATAAAACAACAACTATTGATGATTTCAAGAATTTGATTTGCATTCTTATTTACAGTTTTACATATATCAAACAAACAACAAATACACATATTAGTAACTCCAGATGGGAGATGCCTTCAACAAATGCCTTCATGCATATCAGTACCATGAAATTGATGAAGAAATCAAAACTGCTTTAAAATACTGTATCAAACTTGAGAAGGTGATCTAATGTGTCCAAGTACTTCATTCAATATATATCCATCTACATGCCATGATGTAATGACACAACTCTATGGTCTTAAAGTCAGCAACAGAAAAGAATGAAAACCTATGGTTTTGTAAATTTAAAAAATATTTTATTTCACTAGAATTCAACATGAAAATTTAAAAAGATCTTACAGTATTGTGAATTAATTCCAAAATGTACCAAAATAATAATAACAATAATAATAATGATAATAATGATAATAATCATCTTGATACATAATGTACAACCATAGTTAAATAATAGCTATGTAATATGTTGGTTATAGCAAAGGTATTAGTCAGGAAGGCTCAAATTCCATCCCTCACTTATTGACAAGGATCAATCACACAATAAAAATTAAATAGATATAACATATAATCCTTGATAAAAGTCAGCAGATTTAACAATACAGTGAGTTATATCTCTCTTCCTACTCGCCGACTATAATAGAGTACAATGCTCCCTGGCCATGTTACAGTGATTAGTGACTTGATTATTCCAGGCTATGTTACAGAAATTACTGACTTGATTATTCCAGGCTATGTTATAGTGATTACTGACTTGATTATTCCAGGCCTTGATACAGTGAGTACTGATTTGATTAGTCCTGGCCTGAGGCCTTGTTACAGTGATTACTGACTAAATTATTCCAGATCTTGTTACAGTGATTACTGACTTGATTGTTCCAGGCTATGTTATAGTGATTACTGACTTGATTATTCCAGGCTATGTTACAGTGATTACTGACTTGATTATTCCAGGCTATGTTATAGTGATTACTGACTTGATTATTCCAGGCTATGTTACAGTAACTACTGACTTCATTATTCTAGGCCTTGTTACAGTGATTACTGACTTGATTATTCCAGATCTTGTTATAGTGAATACTGATTATACAAGGCCTTGTTAGAATGAATACAAACTTGACTACTCCAGGGTTTGTTATAATTAATGCAAGTTGTAATGTATTCACCTTAACTTAAGCTACAACTGGGATTTTATGACTTTGGATCCTCTATGACACATTCAAGAAATGGTTATGGACTCCATCTTCTGGTTATAGTCATCAATACCTTTCAGCTCAACCTGTTAGTTAAGACAAATACAAGTAAAGATTATCAAGTCTAGTGTTATGAAGTTATTTTAATCTTTGCAGCCTAATTTATCTTTCTTTTCCACCTAATAAATCTTATTTTACTTATCTGCTGCATGATGCCCCAGTGCTAGACATCGCTATAAACTGCCACAGTGAAGATGTCATAGTGATATGCCTGATTTTTGTAAAAAGATACATTAGAAAACCACCACACACACAGAGATCTAAACAGATACGACTACTTAAGGAGATATATTTGTTTGCTATTTAGAAGCACTTATGAAACATTATCATTGTTATTTTTGGCCATCTACATTGTAATATATATTCGACTGGGCCTTCACATGTGCATACACTTTATCAATCATCAAGGATATTAGAATTTACTGATTTGTATTGGTAATTGTCAGCTTCCTTAGACTATTCCATTTATGATATTTTTATATGGTCATTTCTACTGATCCGTAGTCTTTAATTATATAGAACTTTTTTTGCCCTTCACTTTCATACAGTTGTATCTAATATTCCAGAATTAACTTTCTTTTGCAAAAATACTCATTTTGACAATGAAATCACTGATCTCAAGGGAATTATATTTTTCTTCATTATTTGTTTCCCATTATCAACCCCTTGTGTGGATACATTATTATTATTATTATTATTATTATGTAATTTCTTTTTTTAGATTCTTTTGTGAATCCACATTATTAATTACTTGATACATTTCTTGAATATTTTAAGTTGAATATATTTCCCTCCTTGTTTCAGAATTATGTTGCAATTTTGTATGTATCTTATATTCTTTAGCTATTTGTACTGCAATTTATTATGAATTATTATTATGTAAATCTGGTTTCAGTTTTAGACATAATAGTTATCGAATATGTCAAATCAATGTTTTCCTTCATTTATTGTCGTATTATTATGAGATTTTGTATTTCAACATACACTCTTTGAAGCGAGGCATGATTACGCAAATTCTTGAGAAAGAGCGCAATAACACTGGATTCCGAATTGTTGCGTTATTCCAAGTTGGAGCCCTACAGTGTGTGTCATGTGACAGAACAAAATGGCGGATCATGGAACCGGGTAGCGTGTGATATGCTATTGAATATACCAAACGTTATTTCTCTAATGCCAGGTTTTTATAACAGAGTCAGGCACCACAACCGGTTTTTATGCACACTGTTCTGAAAAGATACAGTTGAAACAATATTATGTATTTCATATTTATGGAAAATTATATTGTGTGTGGGATTAGAGAGGGATCCTCTTCAGTGTTCAACTACCTGAATATTTTTCCAAATACTCATATTTAGTGCTGGTTCATCTCATATCGGATTGAACACTCTGGTTATAGGTACATTTTAATATAATCTTAAATTGAACACTCCGATTCAAAGGAAATGTTTTAGCATAATCTTAAATTCTTTATTAACCCATAGCTCTTCTTATAGGTCATGGCAATTATACATAATCAAGTTCAGATTCTCAACACACACACACACACACACACACACACATTATGTGGGTAATTTCATTTCATTATTAAAATCAAAAGTATAGTTATTGAGTAGAAATATCACATAAAACAATTATGACATGATTTCTGTTTTGAATGATTATACAACATACATTTCTATAGTCTGACTCTACATCCCTGTTTGCTTGTACCCCACTACCGATTTCAAAAACGAAAAAGTTTAATGTGATAAAAGGTGCACAGAACTGAGTCAATTGAATCATTGATTTATAATTTCTACCTGACTGTCCAGAATGGTACTAATGCTGTCATCTCCTGCACCATTTCATGCTTAACAGACTTTCCATACTAACACGGCACCATATTGCGTACACTATAAGCTAGTTTATTTCCATCAGAAAACATAATGACGTGGTTCATCCTGGTCGGCAACTGCTGAATAATTGCTTAAATTACATAATGTTGAAAGTTTGGAATTATATCCCTCTGCATACATGAACATATAAATTAAACCGCTTGTTAAATCCACATGAAAAGTGTAGTTGTCATTTTACTTTGCTTGATTTGACATTGTAAATATCGGAAGCAGATGACTTATGTGTACATATGTAGTCGTGATACACCCCTTTGCTGAAAAAGGACTTGTCCAGCAACTGGAAATGGATCCGATCATGTCCGTCTGTTGCACTGAAAACTTCCGTTAAGCATGAAACGCACATAAGATGACAGTGTTAGGGCCACTCTACTCAGAGTCAGGTTAGAAACTATAAATCAATGAATGAATTGACAATGTTCCTTGCACTTTTTATGACATTAAAGGTTTCGGTTATTTAAATCCGTCTGGGGGTACAAACAAATGGGTCTGTATTATCAGACTATAGTGGAGATTACTCCTAATTGATATTTTGAGGGACTATCTTGATGGAACTTATAAACAATTGTATTTTTATTTTCCAATACAGTTTATCACATAGGAGTAGTAAAGGTCTTACTTTGTCTTCCTATACATGGGCAGGATAGAGGTGTATTGTTTATTTGATTTTGTTTTAAATTGCAAACATGTCAAAGACAATGCCTTTACCAGATAATTTAAGATTCAAAGTTATGGGGTGCAATAATAAATTATAAACTAATACAACAGGTGAAAGTTTCTTTGTTTGCAGCTATAAGTTCTGGTTGTAGTTTAGATAAACACAACAATATATATGAAGATCACTTGCCCTACACCTTGGCACATGTTAAAAATCATGATGTGTTTAAGGTTTTATAGCTTGCTAATAAATTTGCAGTTATAATGAAGGAATGCTCCTTGGCACAGGTTGAAAATCATGATGTGTTTAAGGTTTTATAAATTGCTAACAACTTTACAGTTATAAGAAGGAATGGTCATTGGCATCACTTTCTTACTTTTGTCTTTATTTTTTTTGGTCTTGTCCTATTAAGAAATTAGTTCAGGAATTAGTGACCATGATGCAAAAGGCAGATGAACTTTATACCTTTTAGTTTTTTTTAAGTTAACAATAATTTGATTTAATTTAGTCTGTTAAAACCAGAAAAAATGTAGTAAAATACTGAGCCTTTTTCACTGGAATATATTTTCTGTCTTCCTCTCACAACCTATCATTCTCTGATTTAAAATGTTTATGCTGAAATAACATGTCCTTGCTAGCAGATCAAAATTGCAACTGTGACCATCTCTCCCAATGTGTTTGTATGTGAGTACATGTATTATTTGTTTTTATATCTTGTTATAGGGTGATAGAATATATAAGTGGCTGGAGAAATTTTGTAAACTGTTGCATATTCCAGTCTGACATTTGGTTCGCACCTTCACCAAAGCCAGGTATGTATATAACTTTTGGGATTTCACTTTAGTCATACCTTGGTGTTGAAGGTGGGTATTGCTGCCCCTATGTACCAACAGTTGGGGACATGATGGGATATTATTAGACATATATAGTGTACCTCAGATCATGCTATATATATGTGTGTGTGTGTGTGTGTGTGTTTATATATATATATATATATATATATATATATATATATATATATATATATATATATATGCCTTCATCATGGATAAACATTTAAATGATACATCATTTTAAATCACTCTTTTAAGGGTAACCCATGGGTACTAATTTGGAGATTGACCAGATTTTCAGCTAGTAACTATGTTTTTAAAAATATTAAAAATAGGAGCATCACATGGGATTTTTTTTAACACCAACATATTATTATTGTCATTATTATTATTATTATTATTATTATTTTACATCAACATATTATTGTTATTAGTATTAGTATTATTGTTGTTGTTTTTTACACCAACATATTATCGTTATTAGTATTATTATTATTATTATTTTGGTTTCCAAACCAAAGTAGGGTTTATAAATGTTAGACACATTTTTTAAAAATTGGCAATGACTTCATGCAAATTGAGGGTTGAGTATTTCAGACTGGAGTTAACCAATTACACAGGAAGAATGTGAACAGTGTATACATAAAGCAGGTTAGTGAGGTATGGTAAGATCAGGTGACTCATAGCAACATCTTTTCTGTCTCTCACTTTCCCAAACCACCTGCTCTTCTTTTCCACTTTCTCAGTGATGGGTGATTCAGACTTTATTTACTTTGTGAGTGATTAGGTAGAATTTACACATCAATAAATACCCAACCATGATCATTTAATCCTATAATATTAATATATATATATATATATATATATATATATATATATATATATATATATATCTTGACCTTTCCTTAACTGATAGATATTGGAATGAATCATTAATTATGTCATGTTTCATATGTTTCATACCACATAGATTTTAGAAGCATCATGGTCACTAGACATGGTGATTCATTTGTTGTCTCCTCCATAACTACTTTACCCTGTGAGATGTTGAAAAGAAACATTGTGTTTATATTGGTAGTACATGTATGATCAAGGTCATTGTCACTAGACAAGGGGTCATGCAGTTTCAGATGCTAAATATTTTCAACATTCTGAGTCAAATAAAATCAAATGTTGATACATTCATGTCATTGGAATATATCTTTAGTTTAACGTACTGCTTTTGAGATTTGTGGTTTTCAGGTACTGTACATGTATTTTATTTCCATATACTGGTAAATACATAGTGTAATCCTTAATGTCTAATAATGATGCAGGATGCAAGAGTGATGTTTGTTTGCTGGTTGTGGAGTCTTAAATAGAATCCAACCATCACTAACTGTAGACTATTCATGCCAATGCTACTACTTATACTTACCGTAATATCTTAAAATCAGATATTGGGCACTTTTTCTAACAATAAAGACTTTTTGATTTTTCATGCACTTTTAAGATAGTAGATACATTGTTGCCATTTATTTGGCTTAAACATATTTATGTTTTAATTGCATCCATTGACTTTATAATCAGTAACATATTTGCTAGCCATGGTTTCAATGTGAGCTGTATCTACAACTTGACTGATCGAACAGATATATTGGTGCTTTGTCCATGCAAATCTATTGGCTGTCATGACTTGCCTCCCTTAGTATCTAATGCTAAGTAATAGATAGTGTTGTGCATTATACATCAACTGAGAATTGTGGAGATGGTTGACATAAAAAAGATACTTTGTAAGTTTAACAGCGACATTATGACTACGTACCAGAGGGAAGCCATTACAGGTCTATTTGAGTGAAAGGTATTTGTCCAAACATAGACCGACAGTGGAAAATTGCTTATTTATCAGTCCATTGAAGTTGTGTGCTCGACTTTATCTCAGTCATATATGAACAGTGTTCAAAATTTGAATAACTTAAATTTTGATTGGATGCAGTGGCTTGCTGCTGCATCCAATGAAATTCACAGACCTGAGGCACAGAAGTATCTGCTTGATACACCAAGGTGCAAATAGGGCTGTCACATCGGAGTCTTGGCTAGCGAAGATGAATCACTAAAAGCAGTTAATAACTCCTATTTTACAATATTGTATCACTATTAGGATGAAAATAAACATACTGCAACTGTTATCAACACTTTATAGTGAGTACGTAACTTAGATTGTATTCTACAGTAGTTTTGTATTGACTGTACATTTCAGATACAACATGCAAATGCCATGTATGCAAGAGTGAAATAGCTGTTTGGAAACATAACAATCAAGGACATTGTCATAGACAGTGAATGGGATGAAATGAAATTCAGTAGTTGATATACATAAGTAGATGACCTGGTTGATGATAAAGATTGAGAAAATAATCTATGTTTCACATAAATATATGATATTAGATGTTTAATCCTGATTATGGTTAGGTCTGAGTGGTCTAAGGCACTTGCCTTTACCATCACTACCATGTCACATCCGTCTACATGAATTTAAGTCTTGGGCTTGGCTAATGTGCATGTATGAAAAAACTTACTAGTAGCTTCTGTGGGTCTGTGGTTATTCTCAGGGTTTTCATAGGTTTTTCCTCTACCACTTTTATCTCTGCCATGTATAGCCTATCATGTGCTGACAAATGACATGAAACAACAAAACCACAACCAAAGTCATGATTACCAGATTATGTTTTCTACCTTTTATGTCTTGCTTTTGTGACAGTGCACAGCATTATTTGTTCTTATTTCTTTTTATAATTGACATTAATTTTAAGTACAACATGTCTGTATGTATTCAATGTGCAACCGTTAGCTATGATTTATGAAATATTCGGGTACTGTGCACATAAAGACATGAAAAATAAACAAGGGTAATCATGATCAGCAGATGATTTCTAGTTTTTATTCATGGGTACAATCATATTTTTACATCCATCCATCAATGATGTGATTTTTTATGTAAGAGTGGACATACAGTTAGGTTAAAATGTTAGAAAAGAATGACTTCACTGTTTATTTTGTTTTTCTTCTATAGATTAGGCAATCAGTCTAATGACAAGATGACAGACTTCATCAAAAGCAATGGGAATGGAATTTATCCCACTGTGGATACCTTGGTTGTAAAAGGTACAAAATGGGAATGGAATTTATCCCACTGTGGATGCCTTGGTTGTAAAAGGTACAAAATGGGAATGGACTTTATCCCACTGTGGATACCATGGTTGTAAAAGGTACAAAATGGGAATAGAATTTATTCCGTTGTAGATAGCTTGATTGTAAAAGGTGCAAAATTGGATCTGCCTCAAATTCAAATTCACCTTACAAGACTTTTCACAATTAGATCAAGTTTAATTTTCATATTTATAATGTCATTAAATTTGTATTAAAATGAACTGTTACTTGCAATATTATGTGTGGCTACTGTCCTGCTCATTGTGTCTCTGTTGAACATGTTTAGTTTAAAACTATCATTTTTAAACAGACTGTCTAGACAATGAAGATATTTCACTGCAATGTATGTATCATTTTTCACACAGCTGCTACAAGAAGATAAACTACCCAAAAGGAAACTGAAACAGGAAAGATGAAAAATGAATTTAAAGAGCACAAGCTACATACTCCAGAAGTGATACAAAAGGAAGAAAGAGGTAATATGGTTGGGTACTAAATTAAATATTAAATATTTTTTAGATATAACCTTTTGCTATATGGGATTACTAAGTACTTATTATTTTCAATTTATGGTTGGCTTTCTTTGGGCTGGGGGGGGGCAACGATTTTCAGCAGGAAAAAATGCAACCATTGTTTATAGACACTGCCAACACTACCCCCATAAGACACTGAATGTAACATATTCCCATTTTATCTTTAAGTTTTATGCATAAGGGAAACTCACTTGTTATTGAGTACAATTTCATGGCCTCCATGACTAGTGTTATAGTATGTTTAGATGTGTGTGTGTCTATATATATATATATATATATATATATATATATATATATATATATATTAGTCTGCCTTTTATTTACCATGCAGTAGAAATCCAAAAGAAGACTCTGCATTGGAAAAGAAAGAGTCATGGAATTCTGGAAAAATGGCAAATGTAAGGAAGGAGATGGAGAACAGCTGCTTGAGTTCCGATGAAGAAGTGGCAAATGGTGAGCATCCTTCATGGGAATCCAAAGTGAAGAAGATATTGGACCAAAAATACCTTCTTATATGTTCAATAAGATGCAAGAGGCTTCTGTTAAAAAGAACCAGGAGCATCAGAAAGGCCAAAGAAGTCCCTGATGTTCCAGAAGAATGATGTACATAATAGCCAAATGCATTCAGGGTGATGATTATTACAGTATTGAACAGAGGTCCGCTGAACATTGGGGGGGGGGATTTTCCTCACATAATTATGATGTACATTAACCAGTGCATGAAGAAAATGAACTGAACTTGAACTTAATGCATTCATGATATCTACTTGACCTCTGTGACTAACTTTTAGCTCACAAATGTTTGGCTTGCTTATTATTGGATCTGTCTAAAATAATTATTTTTATGATTGTTGCACTTTGTTTGAACATTGTATATATCTTTGACCTGATTCAACAGTCATGACATGTGTATTGATTTCACTTTAGGGTGCACAGACAATTTATGATATGAAACTGTCCCCTGCACTTGTTGCTCACAGCAGGTGATGCATCATAATATATTTCTTTCTCTCTCTTTCTCTTTATCCTCTGAAGCTTGTTTGCATGATTAATGACTGACAAAGTGGTAACATTATTTATTTTATATCTTTTACAAAATTTAAAGTTTTGATTTCTAACTCTTAATTTCATTAATTAAACCACTGTCATGATGATAATACATAAAAACACTAAATGCTGACAAAAAATAATTATTAGGCATTTATGTACATAATATGAATATGTTTTCATACAATTATGTTAACTTTTTAGTTTTGGGACTGTCATTTTGCTGAAGTTATTGCATGGGGGAGTATATGTTGTATATAACACAGACAATTGGATTTCACTGAATCAAGAATGTTTATATTAATTGTTATATCTGTCTCTATATTATAATATTCATTTCCATCCATCCAACACAATCTTGTTGATTTTAACTTGTTTTGATGGACTGCCATGAAAGTGAGTAAATATTATGGTCATGATTGGAAGACAAACATAGCACCAAATCAATTTAGCCTCTGTTCTTTTAAGAGTATATATTCCTTTTGTCCTATTGCTGAATTTAGTGCAAGACAACCTTTTGTTGTAAATGCAATTTGTCTTGCCTTTTTTATGAACTGCAGTTGAACTTGGTTCATACTGTATGATCGTCATTCATTAATGCACATATTGACAAATCTATGTCCTTCCTTAATTTATGGAAGAGTTATTGCCCCTTTTTACTCATAGCTTGATGACATGCATATCACAAATATTTTTATGCAACTACTATTTTACTTGTAGTTTTTATTGAATTGCTATAAAACTATGTATGTACAATGGTGATCATCAGAAAATATGTATGTACACTAGTGATCATCAGAAAATATGATTAATTATTGTATTCACACCATTTTTACAAGAGTTGTCGTTCGTTTTGGCAGTATATATTTCCATCATGAGGTAGGGGTCATTTATATGGTTTAAATCAGAGCTAGAGTTGGTGTTATATAACTATTTGGTTTAAATCAAAGCTAGAGTTGGTGTTATATAACTCTTTGGTTTATGTCAGAGCTAGAGTTGGTGTTATATAACTGTTTGGTTTATGTCAGAGCTGGAGTTTGTGTTTTATAACTGTTCAGTTTATGTCAGAGCTTGAGTTGGTGTTATATAACTGTTTGGTTTATGTCAGAGCTGGAGTTTGTGTTTTATAACTGTTCGGTTTATGTCAGAGCTTGAGTTGGTGTTATATAACTGTTTGGTTTATGTCAGAGCTGGAGTTTGTGTTGTATAACTGTTTGGTTTAAATCAGAGCTAGAGTTTGTGCTGTATAACTGTTTGGTTTAAATCAGAGCTAGAGTTGGTGTTATTTAACTGTTTGGTTTAAATCAGAGCTGGAGTTGGTGTTATATAACTGTTTGGTTTAAAAGTAGTTCATCATAGGCGAATGTAAATTAACTAGATCTTAAGAAGTAATATTGTTAGTTTGTACTTGAGTTCAATAATTACATAATGGATGTAGCTAATCAAGTGATTCATTTATATTATGTGATCCTTTTACAATATAATTTTGCATTTACATTATTATTTTTTGATAACTAATGATTGGAAAGGTATTTACATTTTGATAAAGGTTGTATCCAAAAACATTTGGGTGTTTTGTCAGTGGGAAAGAACTAGAAGACCATTCATATTTTCTGCAATTCTTATTTGCATCATTGAAGAAAATCCAGTTTATTGCTGTCAGATTCTGATAATGGACATCCAACCATTTTTACATATGATAATTACATATGATTGCAACACTTTACATAATAACATAAATATCCAGATTGTCAGATAAATGGATGTAGCAAGATGGGATTGTTTATTGTACTGTCCTTTGTGCATGCCATTAGTATTTAATTAGTGGGAAAATTAATGTTGTAATAAAGGATGTTAATGATAACTTGTTCCCTTTTTAGTTTCTTCTTCACATATTTGCTTGCTACACTTTCCCATCCCTTAAACCCACAGTCTTGTATAGTAGTGAACAGATATCTCCACAGGCATGAAGTATGTATCATTCATAAATTGTCTGTGCATCAAATTACCATAAATCTTGTGCACTTCATGGCTGCTTGGAATATGGTACTCTTTAATGTGAGGGAGATTACAAAATATATAGGAAATCATTAAATAATGAATGGTAACCACTGTTAAAACCAAGGATTGAACCCAGTGTTATGTATGTCTATGTTTTTCTTGTAATTCCTGTTACATGATTTTGTCTATTAAAAAAAATTATAATTTTTGTTTGTGGCTGTAAACATTACTGATTATCCTTAGTTTTGCCTAGCTGACCTGAATCTGTTAAGAACTTAAGATTGCATAGGCTCTATAGATATATGCTTAATTGTGTGTTGACACTTAATAACTGTAATATTAATACCAATTTTTGGTTTAATTTATCAGTGACTGATGTCGATTCAACATTTCTAGAATAATTTTGTAACTTCCCATTAGCTAATCTAGGTCACATAAATAGGTCAAATTGAAACAAAATGAGTAGTGTTTTCTGTTCCATGGGGTCTATTGTGAAATACAGTTGGAATATATGGTTTATATAAGGACAGACTTAAGAAATCAGTTTCATTTCAGTTTTGGAGACATTCACACTAATTTTCTATCTGTTGTAAGTCTGCAGACATTTTTTATGCTCTACTCAGATATTATCTGAGAGTAAAAATATTGGGGATGGGGTGACGTGTACTTTTAACATAGAAACATATCCGTCATATCGCTATTATGTTTGCATTGTGGCAGTTTGTAAGTGTCTATCTCTGGGGCATCGTGCTGCAGACATGTAACATCATGTCCCACCCATTCACATTATCCAGACACCAGGCTGGCCAGCCCTAACACTAACATCTTAATGTTGAGCGCATAGTGAGGCAGCTGTTAGTACCATTTGTTTAAGTTTTGGATATGACTTGACCAGGATTCAAACCCATGACTTCCTGCATCCATAGTGGACACTCTAACCACTAGGCCACCAGAGTGGTCACATTTGTTTGGACTGTTCAGTCAAAATAGAAAGTGCTTATTATTTTGGATTATAATATTATTCTGAAACTGCTACAAATTATTCAAGGGAGTTCTTGACAGTGTCATGATTCTTTTCAGGACCAGTACATTTCAGGTTTTTGAAATTTATAAGGAACTTTTCATTCATCTAGTTGTTTCATAGACCTTTATTAGGACTAGTTTAGATTCACTTCATAATACTGTAAACTGTTCTCACATTCTCATTTATAACTTTGATAATTAAATTCTTTGTTGAGTTTTACAAAACTTAGGGGATTTTTGCCTTTTTCTGTGACCATAGAGTTGTAACACCCAAGCTCAAAGAGTTGAAAAGTACTGAGTGTAATGTGAAGCATTATTGCAGGATATTACACACAAGATATTCTCTGATGCATGGAAATCAGATTTGCTTATCAAATTTACAGTGGAAAATAGTCATTTTTTGGCCAGTAAAGACCAATAAAAGATAATACTTCCTGTAACCTTCACTGATGTAAAGGTAACTATTGACTACATTAAAGGTTACCATTGACTACTTCAAGGTAACTATTGACTACTTTAAAGGTAACTATTGACTACTTTAAAGGTAACTACTGACTGCTTTAACAGTAAAGAGCAGCATTATATAGTTAATATAAACACATATAATGTAAAATTATAATCAGATTTTATGGTTTAAATACAGCCATTTTTCTACCTTTTAAAAAATGTAAATGGTTCCCTTCAATTATTTAAAGAAGAATGTACTGCATCTTTACAAACTTAAAAATCTAATATCATTCACCATTTGTTCATCAGTAAAGTGGACCATTTGTTTTAATTTCCCCAAAATCATTTGTAAATATCATCTTTAAGACCTTTAACTGTCTATAAAAATTTGTATTAAAATCAAGTAAAGGTTTGTGTGTGTGATTTAGATTTCTAACATAGCTTTAACAATTTTTCAATCATATCGCTACGATGTCTGCAGTGTGGCAGATTTTTAGCAATGTCTAGCACTGAGGCATCATGCCGCAGACGTGTAGCATGTTGTCCTTCCCGGCCACATTATCCTGACAGCCCCAACACTAACATCTTAATGTTGTGCACCTGTTTTGTCATTCTCTTGAGTTTGTGACTAAACCATGGCACAGATTTTTGTGTTTTACAGTTTCGATGAAATATTTCTGTCTGTCATGTCACAAGTCATATTCTTAAAAAAGACTAGATTTTCAAAATGTATTTCAACAATTAGTTAGAGTCCCTTACTCTTCATGTACCAAATTTATAAACATTAACCTATTCTGGCGCTTTAAAACATTGTAAAGTAAGACAAGATGTCCAAGCATTTAGTTCAGTATTGTAACATGGTAATGTTTTGGCACATGTCTAATCGAAGGCAAGATCATGGACAATGGATGCTGGTTGAATTTTAGCAGCGTATGTAGATATACCAAATGACACTGCGCTCATTCAATAATGTTTCAAAAAATAATGCTGGATTTTATAAACTTACCATTGAAGAAATATATCCTTATGCTATAAAAATATAACTGGCGGGCTGTGGAAATTGTAATAATTTAGCTAAAATTTCTAAAACTCGCCTTTCAGAAATAATTTTGATACCACTTTCTTGAACATCTTAATAGAATTGATAAAAGATTATTAACATTTGGATTTAGCATTGTCCTGGGAAGCTCATACAAATTGTGACCCATTGTTGATTTCCCCTTGTCCTGTTATGGTCCAAAATAAATAAATATTGGCATATTTGTATGTCTTCTTAAACTTGACAGGTCATAATATGGGATTATAAGAAAAGTAGAACGAATGCTAGTTTTTATTTTTATAAACAGGTTATCAGGGTAGTGTGGGAACATTTGAACTGAGTTAGCGATGTTGAGTTTATTTATAATGGAGTCTATAGATTTGTACATAGGACATGGGGGAGATTACTTTTTATTGATAAGTAACTAAAGTTCTGTTTTATATTTTTTTTACATCGTACCTTGTGATGGTAGTTTTGTTTAAAAAGTGAGGATAGGAATATTATAGAAAGGAAGATACAGAAATTAGTTTTATTTACAAGGAATTGTAAATCTTTATGCATGTTCTGTTACATCCTGCCTTGTGTAAATGGGGTTGGTTTTCTTGTATAAAATAGGAGAGATGAAGGAGACCATAAAGGGCCTAGGAGTTTCTTTGTTTGTATAAAATAGGACAGATGAAGGAAATTTTCGAGAGTATTTTGGTTTGTGGGGTGGGGATTTTTGTATATAAGAAAGATGGTGGGGATTATAGAGGGCCTAGGGGTATTTTGGTTTGTGGGGTGGGGATTATTTTATATAAGAAAGATGGTGGAGAGTATAGATGGCCTAGGGGTATTTTGGTTTGTGGGGTGGGGATTTTTTTGTATAAGAAAGATGGTGGAGATTTTAGATGGCCTAGGGGTATTTTGGTTTGTGGGGTGGGGATTTTTTTATGTAAGAACGGTGGTGGATAGTATAGAGGGCCAAGGGGTATTTTGGTTTGTGGGGTGGGGATTTTTTTATATAAGAAAGATGGAGGAGAGTATAGAGGGCCTAGGGGTAGTTTGGTTTGTGGGGTGGGGATTTTTTTATAAGAGAAAGATGGAGGAGAGTATAGAGGGCCTAGGGGTATTTTGGTTTAAAATAGGAGAGATGGAGGAGAGTATAGAGGGCCTAGGGGTATTTTGGTTTGTGGGGTGGGGATTTTTTTATATAAGAAAGATGGTGGAGATTATAGAGGGCCAAAGGGGTATTTTGGTTTAAAATAGGAACGATGGAGTAGACTATAAATAACCTAGGTTTTTTTTGTTTGTTTAAAATCAGACAGATGGGGGAATTATCGTTTTTTGGGGAGGGGGTAAAATAGGAAAAATGGAGAAGATTATAGAAAGCCTAGGTATCATTTTTAAATAGGTGACATGAGAGAGTTTATGGAAGACCTCGAAGCTTTTGGTTTAAAATAGGAGAGATAGGGAAATTATTGTTGTTGTTGTAGGGTTTAACACCATTTTTCAGCACATGATAGGCTATACATGGCGGCCAGTATTAATGGTGGAGGAAGAACCTGGGAAAACCCCCGGAAAGAACCACCGACCCACGAGAAGCTTCTGGCAAGCTTTCTCACATACCCACATTGGCTGAATCCGAGACTCAAACCCATGCAGACAGAGGTGAGATGGCTGTGATCCATAATGGAGAGTGCTTTAGACCACTCGGCCACTCAGGGCCCCTGGGGGAAATTATAGAGAGCCTATAATTTTTTTTTATATTTTGTATAAGATTTGACATGGGGGAAAATTATAGAGTGCTAGGATTTTTATTACTTTATGATGGGGTCATATTGAAGTTAGCTTGTTTACAAAAGATGTAATATTTATATACAACTTCCTTTGCATCCTACCCCATGTGAATGGGATGGTAATGTTGTGTAATATAGGAATGATTGGGATGGTGAGTGCATTCGATACAGATTAATTTTTATATCCCCAGATTCCATGTTTAGAAATGCTGACAAAAGTGGCCTGAAGATCATTATTTTCTATTTGCTTTAGCCCAAACCTTGGTGTGCATTGATGGCAAAATGACTATGTGCTAAACGATTGCAAGTCTAGTCTCACATTACAATGTAGTCAACGTTGAAAGTATGTTCATGTTTAATATTTAGTAGTTGCACACAACCCTAGTATATTTTGCAAAGAAAATAGTTGCATAAAATATATTCTTCAAGCATATTAAGTTATAAAATTTAAAAAAATGGTAGATACCAATCATTCATTATACTTACATAAACCTTTGTTTCTAATCAAAACCATTGATGGACTTGCAGGATGGTGGACATGTATTTGGCACACTGGTTACTGGCACCAGATGTACCAGGTTCGAGTCCTGTTGTATCAGAAGAACATGTGTTTCTGAACACCATTAGCATCAGAATGCCAGGCATACTGCTATACATTACATGTGAGCTTGGTCAATGCAAGGGTAATTTTGGCATAATTTACTTTGAAATATTAATTTACTTAATATTTTAATCTGATGTTAAGGATAAGAATAACAACTTTGTTTCAATTGTGATGAAATTTACCATACATGCAGTATAATTTGCATGTTGTAGATTGTACTTGGGTTAGAAACCCTTCTAACAATATCTATCACGTCAGGAAAGAACACAACTTTATATCCTTAAAAAAAGTAAATGGACCAGAATATGTTAGATCTGACATTATCAAGTCTTCCAATTTCTTATCTACTAAAAGACATAGAACCAGGCTTTCAACTGCAAACCATGATCCTCATGTGGGTCGTGACACTTCCAGTTGATGTTATTCTAGTATTCAGTAGTGTGGCAGCCCTCTGCTGTTTTTTATACCAAAATTAAAAGATATAGCAGTAATAATACCAGAACAAATTCGAAAATTGTTTACTCAGCACTATGTATATATATATGTGTGTGTCTGTGTGTGTGTGTGTGTACATTTATTTATTTATTATATTTGAAAATATTGTATTTCAATTTGAC